>JADLZK010007143.1:0-50646 GCA_015847255.1 Hyparrhenia diplandra | reverse complement strand
TGGGAGGGGGAGGGGAGAGATGGTTGGTGGTGGGGGTTGGCAGCGCGGACGGGCCGGCGCCGTCGCCAGCGGTCCTTCAGGACGTCGGGAGGCTTCATTCACTCGATAGCTCTGTCTCGGCAAAGTCGAGAACTTGGTGACTAGCACTGCGCCGCTGTCAAGCCAGAAAAACACATACAGTGGCAATTCTAACAGCTTGGAACATCCCGGAGGCATAGGAATGAAATCGATTTCCAGAGGAACCTCGAGATCATCTCCAGTCCTGATCACGAGGAATAAAAGATACTCCCTCCGTCCCAAAATAATGACGTTTTTGGGTTTTTCAGTGCCCACAAGTTTGACTCGATTTTCGTGTAAAATACATAGAAAATTTAAATCTTCAAATAAATTTGTTAAAAACTAGATCAAAAAGATCTTTCCAATGATACTAATTATGTAATATAAATATTAATCTACTTTTTAATATATAATTGCGGTAGATGTTTCTCGAGGCAGCGTCGTTTATTTTTAGGGGCCGGAGGAGTATGGCCTCCCCAATGGGCCTTCGCAGGTTGTCAGCTGCTTGCAGCACCATCGGTCGTTAGTTTAGCTAGAGTAATCAGTTTTAAATTCAGTTTTCCCATGCTTACCTAGGTAAGATGGGATGCGCCTCTCGCGCGTGTGTAATTGAACATATTGCTTCCCTCTTATTTAATCAAAGCCGGGTTATACTGGTCTTTCAAAAAAAAAATTAAAAAAAAAAAGCTGCAAAAACAATCACTACTCATTATTCCAGAGCACAAATATGCCAGGTACCGATAATTGACAAAACTGACCTGTTACCGAATTCTACAAGCGAGTACAAGGATTGATGAATGAATGAACCGCACTCGATGTAGGCACGCCGGTGCCAAGCCGGAGCCAGTTGCCACCTTGGATGAACTGACCGACGGTGAACTGCACGCACAGGCCGCGTCCGTGATGACGTGGTACCCGGGCCATTTTCTGACCCGCCCGGCGGTGCGGGCGCCGGGGCCCCGTTCTGGTACTCCCCTTCGTAGAAGAGCGTCTTGAGCGCGAAGTCCCCGTCCCACTCCGAGCCAGCCCCTCATGGTCGACGTGCGCGTCCAGGTACGACCCCATGACGACCGTCCGCGAGTAGGCCTTCACGGCCGCCCGAGGAACGTCGGAAGTCATTCCCGGCGACGGGCGCCAGGTCGGGCGCCGGCACGACGCGGCACCTGTGCAGGGACGTGCCCGTGTTCTGGTTGGGGCCGTCCCGTCCTGCGCGGTGACCGCGTTCTGCTGGCCACGCAGCGGCGCAGGCGCGCGCCAGCGCGCAGCCCTGGAGCACGGCGGCCGCGTTGCGAAGACGAAGTCGACGGTGCCTGAGACGAAGCACTCAGGTACAGGTGGCGGAGCGCGTGCGCGTACAGGTGTCCTGGTACCCCCGTCGACGCGGCAGCGGTACACGGCGGCGCGGTCGGCGCTCACGCGCAGCGCCACCGCCTGCCTTCTCTGGCTCCCGCCGTGTTCTCCACACGAGGTCCTGCAAGATGATCCCGTCTCCCGCCACGGCTGCAAGCATCACAGGATAAGTCAGCGTCGAGAAATCTTTCACGGTTTCGTGACTGGTTTGTTTCTGGCCGGCTCCGGATCTGGATTCGACTGGGACTGGCTGCTAGTAATTATATACTTGTTGTCAGGTTGTAGGTTGTATCTGGGTCAACAGCTGTTGGTACAGTAACGGGGAATCTGGAGTGGAGTGCACTACGAATGCAATTTGCATTCCGTGTATCTTTATGCCCTCCATCTTTTAATTTGTTCTTCGGTTTGCAAACCCAACCACTAAGCCAGAGATGCATGAACGATGTGAAGTTTGTAGTGTAAGGCATGGACCATATGATCCATGGAGGCTTGCAAAGATATTAAACAAAAAGTAAAAAGCAAAAATCTGATCAAAGACGAATGTTGGCAGCGTAAAGAGCTGGCATATCCAATGTCGTATCCATAGACGAAATGAGTGCGAATATTGGAATGGAAACGTACAAAGAGACTAAACGGAGACGGAAAGTGCCTGGGTGCATCACCTAGGGTGGCCGAGTTGAAAGTCGTGGCGCCGTCGACCACGTTGCGGCCCCGGTGATCACCGTCGCGTCCATGCCGTCGCCCACGATCATCAGCTCGCGCTTCTTCTTCCCCACCTCCACGTTCTCCCTTGTACACCCCTTTCTTCACGTAGATCACGTACCGGCTCTTGCCGCCGTCGGGCGCCGCGTCCACCGCCCCTCTTTCAACGTCCTGAACGTGCCGCTCCCGTCCTGGGCCACCACGACGTCGGCCTTGATGGCGGCGCCACTCGCGCCCGCTTCAAGGAGAGCGCGGTCTCGCGCCGGCAACCACGAGGGGAACGTGTGTCGGCGACCCTCGGCGAGCGCGTCGTCCTTGGGAGCCCGAGTCGTCGGCGGCGCTGAGCACGGCGAGCGACGCACTTCGCGAGGGAGAGCGGCTCCAGCCGCGCCACCACGGCGTTGCGTAGCGGCCCGTAGACGACGACGCCGTCGGTGCACGTTGCGTAGTAGGTGAGCGCGGCGCTGAGCCACGTCCGCGCGTCGTCCGCTGGCCGCGCGTGGCCACGGCCGTCGAGGAGTCGGCGAGGCGGTCCCGCGCGAGGTCCATGAGCTGGACGCAGTCCGCGAGCGCCGCGCGCTGCCTCGGGTCGCTCCCGCTACCGGTGCGCCGGAGCATGCCGGACACCGCGGCGGCGGTGGCGTCATGCTGCGCAAAGAGACCTGGCGACGATCGCGCGGGAGGACCTGCGCGGGCGGGTAGGAGTGCTCGTGGTCGTGGAGAGGCTAGCACGGCGTCGGTTACGATGGCGTGGCACGAGGTTGGGTCCGGGGAGCTGGCAGAGGTCCGGAGTGGAGAGGCTGAGGAAGAGGAACGCTGCTCCGGCGCAAAAGCAGAGCGGCTGATGACAGCGTGATCAGCAACACGGGCCTGCATGGAGAAGCGTTTCTCCGGTAGGGCGAGGGAGGAGAGGCTCATTGCTACTAAACATGGTGGCCAGTGTACTGGCGAGTGAAGACACACCGCAGCTGGGGATCTACAGGTAGAAGATGACAAGGAGGGAGGATGACTGGATAAGGTTCAAAATCAAAAGTCCTCGAACTACAGAGTGCTTCAAACTTCCAATACAGTACTGCATGGGGGTACAGCAAAATAACGCCATTGACTATCACGGTCAGTAGCTGGCTGTGATAAGACTTTACGATCGGGCACATGGTTTTCAACCAATTGCAAATGGTCTTTGGAATTTGAACAGAGGGGTTGGCGAAATAGTCGTTCGTTATAGAAGGACATGTCACGTACAAGGGCAACCAAAGAATTGTCATGACCGTATATTTATGTCGAGAACCGTGCTGCAGTGCTGTTGGAGTAAATGATAGAAAGAATCATATGGTTTTAGATTTTCGTAGAAAAGATTCAGATCTAGATTCTCTTACAAAATGTTTCTCTGATGGATTAGAAGCTAGAACAATTCATAGAAATAATGTTTGGTTAGATCGTTGGATTCTTGAATTAGAACTAGAATCAGGAGAAATCAGGTTTCAAGTGTTTATCTAGCTAGACTACTTCAAAAAATGAGATCCGGTTTCAAATGAATCTATGTATTTTTAAGCAGAGAGTTTTTTTAATCTGAAACATAGATACCAAAAGTTAGGAGGCAGCTACGCACTTCTAAAAAACAACTTTTGCGGTCTATAAAATTTATTTCTCGAATCACTTAAAAGATTTTAGCATCATTGTATATATAGCAGAGAGTTTTTTACAATCGCCAAGTGCACGGTTGGAGGAGAAGATTTACAATAAAGTCCTCTTGGTTTTGTTGCTCTAAGCTGATTATCCGGCGGATTAGACAACTAAGTTTAGCGCTCGAAGAAGAAAAGCGATCCTAAGGTCGGCGGTGCACTTGATGAGGGAGAGGAGCTGGCTGGTAGTGGCGGCGTCATTTTGGAAGCATCATCGGCGTTCCTTTTCCTTCCAAATGAGCCAAGCCCCAAGCATGAATAGGTTGCCGCCCCCTTTCTTTTGTCTCCATGCCATGTCTGCATGCGATCCCACCAGTCAAAGGATCGTGGCGTCCCCACCTGAGATGAGTCCACTCCAAGTACGCAGGATTGTCCACCATATTTGCACGGAGAAGGAGCGGGGAGGCGATGATGTGGTCAATAGATTTCGGCTCTGATCACGAGGAAGCAGTTGTCCCCGCTTGCCGGCAACCCGTGTCGACGCCCCCCCGTCGGCGGTCGATTAATAAACCTCCAACCGCTAGCCACATGAAGATCTTGACTGGAGGGGTGCCCATATTTACCAAATCCGCTAGCCACATGAAGATCTTAACCCGGAGGTGTGTCCATGTTTTCCAGACCAAATTGTTTAGATTACAGACATAGACTCTAATACATGTATGCACACTATGAATGGACGATTTTTGCACTTAGTGAGCTATGATGTGCATGCCTTACGTGAGGAGATTGATAGTTTGTGAGTTTGCTTTGGTAAGATTTATAAAAAATATTGAGTAGATGTGTATATATTATATTGACAAGATTATTAAAGGATTCTTTATTATACATAACATTTGTAGTTCTAGAGAGCGCAATTCATTTCGGACGCCCTTTTGGTTTGTGATGGAAGCGTATTGTTGCTAATATTTGGAACAGAGTAAATTTATTTAGTCATTTATTAAGGAAAAACAGAGCAAATTTATTAAATTTTTTTTTGAGAATAACACAGTACAACGCAGACACTCAACACACACCGCGCACACTTCCTTTTTTATGAACACACGTCGCGCGAAACCCTACCCCTATGAGCACCTCCAGAAGGACTGAGCACCCGCAGATCGGAGATTCTCGAAGTCACCGTGGCGCGCAAAATGCGTCGACGGGAGCGTCGACACCACTGGTAATGCATAACGCCGGAAATCACAGGGAAAATCCCAAGAAAAGGTCGCAGCAACCGGGATTTGAACCACGGTGGTAGCGTCCCACTGGACTGTCTCTACCATTGGACTTCAAACCACCTGCAAGCAAATTTATTAATAAAAAAAGTAAATTCAAACTAAACTCGGAGCGCACACAGGCGGCGAGGCAGCCCACAAACTGTACTCCAAGATGGGCCGATCGTGACAACACTTTTTTAGTACTAAATTTATTTAGGATGCTACATTTTTTCTGGAAGGAAACACTGGGATGCTGTGCAGCATTCCTACACGAAGAGAACACAAGACCGACAGCGAAACGAGAAGACACGTCCATGTGTGGCATCAAATTAAAGCATCTGCCGAGCACCTACTTCAATTCCTTTCGGCACCAACACGCTACCACCCACCGGCCCATTGCGTCAGCCGTAGTTGAGCCGGAATATGTCATTCTGCACGAAGAAGCTCCCTGCTCGTTGGGTACCAGCTGAAACATCTGCACTCCAAGCAAGATTGAATCACAGCATCAGAATTCAAGCCTCCATCTCTCGGAAACAGTTTGAGATCTAGGAAAAGACGTCAGCCTATTGCCGAGATGGCCTAGCTACGTACCTGACTGAACCTCACGTGGTGCTCCTCGCCAGCGAGCTGGAGGTTCCCGCTGACAAAGACCAGGATGCTGCCGGGGAAGGACGGCGAGGGCTGGCAGTCGACGGTACTGACGGTGTGCCGGCATTGCTCGAATGGCAGCTGCGCCAGCTTCCTGCCGATCGCCTCGGCGCCTGCGACGGCGTCGCCCTCGAAGGAAAGCGTGAGGTCTGGCCGTAGAGCGCGGCCAGCGCGACGCGGTCGGCGTCGAACGTGCGGTAGTAGTGATCCACGAAGGCTCGCGCGCCACAATGTCGCACTGGCTCCCGGCCGCGTCGCCACTGCCCTGGCCGTCCATTGTCTGATGCCTGGTGGTCGTGCTCTCGTGCTTGGGGCAGGTGGCCACCTGGCTCGCGCGCGCGCTGGTATTTGTAGGTGCGCTGCGGTGTTGCGCGTTGGTGCAGTATGGGGTAATCCGTTTGTATAATCGAAAGAACGAGCTTTGCCTTTTGCGTTGGCGTAGTTCGAACGCCCAGATCGCATGTGGTGGGCGTGCGTGCGTCGGTGCGTGGCGCCACATAAGGGTTTTTGATTATCTTTTTTTCTGAACAAGCTGCTGCCAATCACGTTCTATAAAAAAAAAACTTGATTTTGTCTCCCCTTTGTTTTATGGACGAATCCATCCAAAGCAGCCGGCCCAAGAAGTGTGTACATCATCCGGCCACACCAGTACCCGGCCCAGTTCACGCAGGCCGAGATCGTATTTTGCCCAAGGACGCTGCATGTACGATTTAAAATAAAAAAAGTCCGCAAGTCGCATTATTTTGCGTGTGGAAAACACGCTTTACACAGCCAGCGGGATTCGAATCCTCGACCTTCCCTCCCGCGTATTTCCTCTTCTTTTTTCTATTAAAATATGCCCGTGCATTGCTACGGGAGCTATTTTTAAAAATCCATTAGTACATGTTTTTTATCATATTTATGTTTTTGTTCTTACAAAAATCACCTAGCACGTGAAAAGCTTACCATCATCATATCACATCACCACTCTTTCACTCTCCGTGGCCATTGATCTTCATCGGACAGCCAAAGCTTCTACTCTTCCTGAACAAAAGCATTGAGCTCTTGATTTCTCATAAACCCTAGCTCATTTGCTTCTTCTCCCCGACCTCTCTCAAATTGCACACCACCATCCACACCGCCTCCTTGCTTTCTTCTTGATACGCCGACCTCGAGGGGATCAATTGTGTCGGGCGTGGACGCGTCGATTTTCGGGTTCGAAACACACACCGCCGTGAGGGACACTGGACTTCGGGGCAAGTGAGCGAGTGTGCTTAGCGGCAAAGGGGAAGCGTCCATGGGGCGGCGAGCATGGCGGTGGCGAGGACACCGTTGCATATTGAATTCTTTTTGTATTATTTGTATTGTATTGGTGCCTCTTTATTTAGTACTGATTCCATGAATTTTATATGTGATTTGTTTTGGACTCGATGCGAATTTGGATTTGGTTGTTGTTAGGTACCAGATTGTGTCGTATTGTGTTGGATTTAGGGAAGGAGAGTTTTTCCTATCTCGATCCGCTTTAGTATTTCCTCCCTTGCAAATTATTGTTGTAGAGATTTCCTTCCCTTGTCTCGTTTATATGACATATATCAAATATCAAAGTTGACTCCTGGATGAGGATCGGAGGACAAGTTGGAATACACCTCAAATACTGTTAATCTACAAGAAAGAAAAGGAAGGCGCAAGGCTGTACATGTATGAATCCAGGCTAGATTCACCAGCAACTTTAAGCTAATTGGATCTTTGAGGCTGTATATACAAGTTGTGGGGGATCGATATTTGGGATACTCATACAAGAGCACCTAACCCTCCGTCCAGCGAACCAAAGCATTTCCGGGAGCACCTCAATCGGCGGGAGGCGTGGCAAGACAAGGCGACCTATCACGACATCGCGCGAGGTCTTGCCATGCCGCCGCGAGAAGCTCTCCGCAGCGAGGAACGAGGGGGCTCCAGCGTGCTCGAGCTCCCGCACCGCGAGCTCTTGAGACAAGACCCCGTCTTTTACGCCTCGGCCAAGCTCTCCCGACGAGCTCTCCATCACTTCATCACGCCGATTTCGCCCCGGGACCTCTTCTCGCCTTCGAGCTCCCCCAGCGGCGACCCCTTCTACGGCAGCGACCCACGAGACCTCATCCGCTGCCTTCCCGGGCTTCTTGAGTACGGGGAGTCGTCAACAACTCTACGGCAGGCTCAACAACTCGGCGATCGCGTAGCCCGCGGCGGGCTCCTGATGAGGAAAACTGTCGTCCGAACCACCTCGTCATGCCCCGTCGACTCCAACAACTCCACCGCGATTGCCGTGCGGGTACATGCAGGTACACCCTCCCCATCCACCGGTATACGGGCATCCCCATGCCCAGGAGGCGTTCAACTCACGATTAGAGGCAGGCGGCGCTGACCACCGCCCAAACCCGATTCCATTAATATGCAGCGGCGACGATTTCAACACACGGGCGGCTCGAGCTTTCGAAGGAAGCTCTTGCCCACGGTGAGCTCACGGGAGCTCTTCCCTTGCATCTATAAGCCCACAGCTATATGTGTTTTACTTTTTCTTCAAAGTCTTCAACTTTGTATTAGTTCGTGTACCCCTCCCCTTGCGACTATAAAAGGGGGGGAGGCGAAAATGCACCGAGGTTGGGGCAGAGGTTCAACACTTCGGCTTCATAGCACTTTCGCATACACACTCCAACTCGATATTGGCACTAGCCTCAATCCGAGAGACTTGGGAGCCCTCTCCCTCTCTCGATCCGCTTGTACTAGCCCGGTATGGCGTTTGAGCTCGGATAGTGTCGCCTTTGGACTAGGGGCCTTGATTTGCCCCGAACCCGATAAAATCTTGTGTCATTGTCTCTAGAGCTAGGCCATGAGACGCGCGTGCCGTGACATTACTTGTGGCGGTGGTATTAGACCCACGCGGCGGTTAGCCGCCAGGTAGGGCGGCGCTAGTGTGGCGATACTCGCTCGATGGCTTCTTCCGCTTCACCCGACTCACGGAGCACCCGTGCTGCGGCGGGACCATCGACTTCACCGGCACATGCGCGGGCGATCCATCGGCGGAACGTCTTCACCGCCCGTCGCGGCATGAGGGCGTGTCGGTCGCCTCCGCGGCGCCCGCCGACTCCGTCGCGGCAAGCGTGGGGCCGGGCTCGACTTCCCGCCCTGCGAGCCCCATCGCGAGCGGCGGACCGTTTCTTCGTCCTCATCAAGGACCTCTTCCCGAACATCCTAGAGGCGCGAGCCGCTCGAGGCTCTATTCGGGGGCGTGACTTTCTCCATCGCCAGCGTCGTCCTGCGGCTTCGCGGGGAAGAGGCGCTGGCTGGCGGTCGGCGAAGTTCCTAGCAGCCTATGCCGGGATGTACCCGGCCGGACAGCCGGAGGCTACCCCGCTACGGGCGGCGAGCCCCTCGCAAACCCGACATTCGAGCTCGAGCTGCGCCCTCGGCAGCATGAGCGCGATGGGCGTCGATCCATCCCGTCGGTGCTACATGTGCCACACCCGAGGTGCGGTAGAGGAGAGCGACCCTCGGCGGCGCCTCCAAAGCTGCGCCTCGAGAACTCAGCTGCGCGCGGCCCGCAGGAAACCCCCGGTCGATCGCGTCAAGGCTGGCCCGGATGAGCTTCGAGAGCTTCGAGCGCTAGCGGCTCAAAAGCGTGAAAGCCCTTCTCGCCCGGCGAGGGGAAGACGGCAATCATGAGCATGAGCTCGCGCGCGCGCGTCCATGACCCGTATCAGCGGGGACGAGGGCCCCGAGCAGCTCCACGCGGTGTTGAGCGGGCATCCCGAACTACAGCGGCCCTAGCTGCGCTGCTCTGCGCCGTGCGGCCCGAGAGCCAGTGGACCCACGAGCAGCTCAAGAGGCTCTGGCGGGAGGCAGTCGGTCCGGCGGCGAGCTCAGCGTCTCCGCAGACAGCTGCTGGAGGAGCGCGAGCTTCCTCCCACCCCGAGAGTCCACGCCGCAGCCGGCAGTGGCGAGAACGCGGCGCCCGAGGGGACACCATCAGCGCCCGGCGCCAAAGCGGGCTCGAGCCGAGAAGACGTCCCGGGGCGGCGACAAAATATCACCGCGGCGACCCCGACAAGCGCCCCGCACCTACGGCAAGCGGCACGGGGTGAGGCGTCCACGGCAGCGAGGAGGACAAGAGTCGCAGCCCACGCGGTGCGCCCGCCCGCAGCCCGTCTCCCAAGTGTGATCGCCCGGCCCTCGAGCTCGAGCTCGAGGGAGACCAAGGCGTTCGAGCTCACGCATCCACGGCGCCCAATTTCCTTCACGCTTCCGAGCTCCGACCTCGATGCGAAGTACAATGGGGAGGCGACCACGCCACGGCTCGAGGACTACCGCCTGGCCGCGGTGCGGGAGCGCGAAACAACGACTACTTCATCATCCGCAACCTCCGCTTTTACCTTGCGGGGACTTCAGCCGCGATGCGTGGCTCGAGGACCTCAGGAGAATCACCATCATGGCTCGGGAAGACTTGCGCGGCGTATTAGCGTCGGCAACTTCGAGTACCTACACCGGGCCGAGCACGGCGTGGGACCTCCAGAGGGTGCAAGCGAGAAGAAGGGGAGGGCACAGCAGCGACTACATCGGGCGCTTCTCCAAGCTCGCAACAACCTCTCCGAGGCCTCGACTGTCATCACCGCCTTCACGCTCCGGCACCACCGCGAGACCTCGATCCACGAGCTCTGTCCAAAAGCCCAAGACCATGAAGGAGCTCGACCTCGCCACCCGCCACGCCAGGAGAGGACGCCGCCTCCGCCACTGCAAGGGCAGCTCAGGCCGACGACGACGTCAGCCAGGGGTTCGCCTCCGCCACAAAAAGAAGAATAAGAAGAACAGCCGTACCAGACGAATGACGCATAACGAAGTTCGTCAGCCGTATGACAAATGCAAAGGCCGGCCCTAAGGGCGGCGCTGAATCCGCCCCCAAAGAGCATTTCGACAAGATGCTGAGGCGCCGCCCACAACCCACGAGGGGCCGCCGGCACAAGATGAAGGACTGCCGCCTCATGAAGAAGCACGGATGGGCACGCCAGCGGGGAGGAGACAAGGACGACGACGCCATTGTCAGCTGGTTACCCCGACGAAATTCGACGCGACCTACACATCGAGGACGGTGCCGCAACGTGGACTTCGGGAGCTCCCGGCTACGCAGTCCAAGCGCCGCAAAGCTCACCCGCCAAGAGGTCCTCTTCATCGGGCTCGCGACGCCCCAGCCTACACTCAAGTGGTCGAGCTCGGCGATCACGCTGACAAGGCGGACCACCCACGACATCGTGCATCTGAAGGTACCCGCTCATGTCGCCGACCCCATCGCCGGCACCAAAGCGCCTTTGGCAAGGTGTCGATGGACGGCGGCAAAGGCCTCAACCTCCTCTACATCCACGCGGCTCCAAGCCGCAGGCATCCCCTAAGACACGACTAGCCCTGCCGAACCGACCACGGCGTGGGTGCCGGGAAGCTTGATGGTCCTCGGGCGGATCGACCCTCCCGCCACCTTCACACCCTCAGGACAACTTTAAAGGGGAGGTCCTCACATTCAGGTGCTACCGCCTTCAAACGCCTACCACGCCAGCTCTTACTTGGGCGTTACGCCGGGGTTCATGGCCATCCCCAACTACACCTACCTCAAGCTCAAGATCCCCGGGGCGAAGGGAGTCATCACCGTCGACTCCACCTTCGAGCACGCCTTCGATTCTTGAGCCGCCCGCCCGTCGATCTGGCAAGCGCGCGCTGAGCGAGATCGAGGAGATGCTACCAAAGATGATGGCTTTCGGGCCGGCCGAGACTCCCCGAGCTTAAGAAGGTGGCGAGCGCGAGCACGGCCCGGTGAGCTTCGGCAAGTCTGGGGAGCCACGAGCTCTTCGGCGAGCCCGACAAGGTCACCGCGACGCGTTCGAGCCGTGAAGGATGCCAAGGAGGTCAAGATCGGCGGGGGGGCGCGCACCTGGCGTGGGGTCGAGCTCTCCCAAATAGGAAGGCGAAGCTGCGTCGACTTCCTCCTCCTTGCGAACCTCGATGTATTTGCGTGGAGGGCCTCGATATGCCGGGCATACCGAGGGAAGTCATGCCGAAACACTCCTTGAACATTAAACCCGGCTCTCGGCGGTGAAGCAAAACTTAGACGTTTCGACGACGATCGGCCTTGAACAATCGCCGAGGAGATAGATAAGCTCTTAGCCGCTAGGTTTTATCAAGGAGGTGTATCATCCCGAAGTGGATAGCCAACCCGTACTAGTTAAGAAGAAGAATGGGAAGTGGAGAATGTGTGTTGACTACACGGGTCTCAACAAGGCATGCCCAAAGGATCCGTTTCCTTTGCCGCGCATCGACCAAATTGTTGACTCCACCTCCTGTCGCGAGACACTCTGTTTTCTTGGCGCCTACTCCGGCTACCACCAAATCACGCGATGAATGAGCTCGATCGACTTGCTACCTCCTTCATCACCCCGTTCTCGCGCATTTTGTTACGTAACAATGCCCGCCGGTTTTGAAAAAACGCCACCTTCCAAAGGTGCATGCGAAAAGTCTTCAAAAGAGCTCCTTGTTGACACCTGTTATAGCATAAAATTACAAGTTAAATAACATGAAATAAGGGCTCAAGTCAAAGACAAACATAAGTCTAGGGGTCTAACTAACATAATTCCACGAGTTTTGGTATTCACGTGACTTTCGAGGACTTGATAGATAATTGCGAAGATTGGTGAAAGTTCCTAATATACAAGACATATGAAGACAAGACTTAACCGTGAAGTAACTCAACCCGAAAAGTGAACTAAAACATTCTAGAAGATACCGAGGACACCGAGAAAAAGGCGGGATGCCAAGGTGGCATGACACCTGGCGGCCGCCAAGTAAATTGCGTAGCCGGTGGGGTCCCACCTATCAGTCTCGACTTTCTAGGTCGGTTTACTACCGACTTTGAGGTTGTTTCTACACCCGTTCTGTGAAGGTCGGTTTGATCCAAGGGTTGACGTTCATTGCCAAGTACTATATAAGAAGACCAAATGACCCGAGTATCGAAGAAGATCATTATCATACTCATTCATCAACTCATACCCATCTAGTCCAAACAAGTCTAGACCTAAGCCCTAGTTCATACTAGAAGTAGTTAGCTACATAGCTAGTTCTAGTTGAAGATCAAGTTCATCTTGAGTTCCCGATAGTCAAGAAGTAGCAAGGATCATCGTTCTTGAGACTTCTCTCTTGTATTCGATCTGTAAAGTACTCTTATATTTAGAATACAATTGTTATGGCTTTGATTTTTATAATTATTATATTCTTATTGATATGTGTTTATGCTTGCTATGATTATATGTTTAGTTTAGTAAGCTTGCTTTATATTTTATGCATGGAATTGTATAGCATCCATATAGATGATCACTATGTGGGTGATAAGCAATGTGTAAAACGTGGTGTTTATACAACGTTTATCTGCAATTGCACCCTACATTCCTAAATGTGTGGTAGATCGCGGGGTGACAAATCTGTTGAGTCCTTTGGAATCCACCCTCAGAATGTAGGACTAGTCGAGTTTATTATTACGGTAATGATCAAGTTTCGTCCTTGGTTGTTATTGGTAATGCTTGCCATGTGTAGAAGTAATCCAACCTTGCCATGATAGCTAGATGTATTGCACTAATTGTAGTATTTATTGACATATATGATTAGGAGTATCTTAGGAATATTCATTCTATTCTTTTTATAACATGTTAATAGCTCGTTATGATATTAGTGGCTTATGATGATCTTAGACTTGGGTATTTATCATTTATATTATTATCTTTATCTTGTGACTTATCTGTTGAGTTATGTTAGATACATATGGCTACTCTGCATTACACTACTTGTAAAGGTGGATCTCATAAATAAATCATAATATAAATCATTAGATATTCTTTTCTCTCTACCTTTCCATAGACTCCCTTCTCCGTGGTAAAATATAAATACGATACCCGGATTACTCCCCGGTGAAGTGCTACAATTGGTATTTCTATCCGTAAACTTTGCGGATATTATGTTCATTATTTTATCAAGGCCAATCAAGAATACCATGCCCCGCATTTCTTTGAGGCGTTATTGCTAGGGTGACGGACTAGTGTATAGGTAATGCCTAGAAATGAGTGGTATACCTTGAGTACATATCCCGGTGAGATTAACTCCACTATGGATAATGATGCTAAGTTTACATCCCACTACTAACACCGCCCTAACTCCGCTTTGTTGGATCATGAGGTTAATCCCATATCCAAGCTAACATGATTAGATAGATATCCCATATATATTTCTCTCGCCTTCCTAATGAGGATCGTGTTTAGAAATATCAACAAGCATTTCCTCGGCGCCGTTCTTGAAGGCGTAGTCTATTTAGAGAAAATAATTTTTCTTGGCTTTGTTTTTCAAAACTTTCCTAGTTTAGGACAGCATAGTTAATCTTTCAATTTTAAAATGTGTTTTCAAAACTTCAAAAGTTTTTTCTAGTGCTTCTTTCCAAATTTCTCTAGTTTGGAAGGGTATTAGCCAAAGACTTAGAAAAGCGTGTAGATCCTATTAAGTTAGTATTGTTTCGACTTTACTAGTTAGAAAGGGTGCTATCCAAAAATCTTTTAAGCACATCATATAAGGAAACCGAGAGATCCCTTACATCACCTAATGCATTGAGAACCCATTATCACATACTCAAACGGGTTTAACCCTGTTTTCTATTTGTTTTTGATCTTATGCGGGGAGTTGTATGAATAAAAACCTTCCGTAGAATTTTGTTGAAGACCCCGAAAAATTAATCGAGGCGCCGAGCAAAACTCGGACAAACTCCAAAGACCTATATCATCATCATCATCGTCGAGAATCCAAGACCTCTTGAATCGGAAGTTAATCAAGTTACTAGAGACTTGACATCTCAATTTGAAGCTATGGCAACCAAGACACTTCGTGAATTCTCGGCTCTACCACGGACAACATTCTTGTTGGTCCGAAGGTAGAGGTTGGAGACAAAGGCTTTGAGCTTAAGCCGGGGCTCATCAATATGGTGCAAGCTAGTTAATTTTGTGGAAAGGCACATGAAGATGCTAGTGCTCATCTCTAACACTTCACGGAGATTTGCGGCACATTTACTATGAAGGATGTATCCATAGATGCAATCTTGCTTCGTCTCTTTTCCATTCTCACTATTGGGAAGAGCTAAGCAATGGTTTTATGCTACCAAAGATAAGAATACAACATGGGATATTTGTTCCACAGCCTTTCTTGCTAAGTTCTTTCCATCGTAGGCAAGACAAATGCCTTAAGGGGAAGATATCAAATTTTCAACAACAAAGATGATGAATCGATCCGGAAGCATGGGAGCGTTTCCAAGAATATATTTCAGAATGTCCACACCATGGGATGGAGAAGTGGTTGTTGATGCGTACTTTCTATCATGGGCTGGTTCCTGCTCGTGGAAACTATGGATCTTTGCCGCAACCGGTGGTGCTTTCTTATCACTTACATTAACTTCGTGCCACGTAACTTGTGGAGAAGATGGCTTCCAACCAAGGTTGGAGTGAAGAGCGTCAATCTCGCAAAAAAGAGGAATGCACCGCAAAGAAGTAGATATGCTATCCGCTAAAATGGACCTTATCATGAAGAAGCTAGAGGATAGAGATCCTCAACCCAAGGCAATCATGCAAATTCAAGACTCTTATATGACATGTGAAGAATGTGGAATCATAGGCCACAATTGGCGGGGAATTGTCCGCAGAGATCCTAGAGGACGTCAACTTCATTAATAACAATAATAATTTCCGTCTTCAACGAAGCAAGGTTGGAACCAAATGAGAGGCCCAATTATCAAAGCAACTATCAAGGAAACTACCAAGGTAACAATCCGGGTAACAATTTTAATACTTATCAACCTTCTTTGAGAGATCTTGTTGTTAACCAAGGTAAAACCATGGAGAATCTGTCAAGAAAAATAGCAACTAATGATAAAGCTCTTAAACTTATCAATACTCGTTTAGAAAGCTTTTCTTCAAATATAAAGAATCAAAGACAAACTTTAATAAGATGATAAGATTTCTCGATTATCTGTTCCACTAACCACACCGGGTAAGATTCCGGGCAGCCTAAGAATTAGAAACCGCAAACCTTGTCGATATTTATAATGCGGTCGTTACTTTAGAGACCTCGGGAAGCCGTTGGTTGGATGACTCAATACCACCTAAAAAGGAAGATCCGGGGAGGCCCGGTCATTACAATCAAGATTGGACAACACACATTTGACAATGCTCTATGTGATTTCGCTCAAAGCGTCAACATACTATCAAAGGTAATTTATGAAAAAGATTTATAGTGAACCACTTTGGAAAATCGAATATGTGCTTGCGTGACTTGTAGATCAATCATTACATTTATCCCGGGGATCCTTGAAGACGTGTGTGTGGGGATCGAGAGGCTCTTACGTGCGGGCGGACTTCACAGCTTGTAGACAATGGAAGAAATGAAAGAGCAACAATTATACTTGGTAGACCATTCTTATGCTCAGCCAAAAGCTGTCATCTACGCAGACAATGCGAAGATTGTCTTCAATATCAAAGGGAAGAGGAGAAATTCACTTTCAAGAATAAGGCACACAATTCTCTTACTTATTCCCAGAATTCCAATCGTTATGTTCTAGAACCGAAGATAGAAAGTTACAATAAGAATGAAGGAGGAATCGAATCAGAACAAGAACAAAACGGCACAATCTACAAAGGTAATGGTAGTAAATAAAACAATAGCTTATAATGACCATTTACTTGAGTCTCCAATGCTTCACGGCAAAGATGATCCGGGTACCCCTACTATTCATTGCTCTATTAATCAGTGGAATTTTTATAATACATATTGCGATACTGGATCTGGTGTTAATCTAATGGCAAAGGTTACATATGAATTATTGTTTGGAAAATTGTCGTTGCAACCAACATATGTGCGGCTGCAGATGGCGAGACCAATCTTATAGAGTTCCCGGCGAATTGCCAAAAACGTGCGAGTTAAGATTATGGATCACTATGTTCTCACTGACTTTTGTAGTCATGGACATGGAAAGGAAGAAAACCCTCCATTAGTGCTTGGGAGACCATTCCTCAACACTACTGCGTGCAATCATCTACATCCATACGGGAGAGATTCATTTCCAATTTCCTAAAGAGAAGGTAATGTGTTTACTTTAATAGTTATAATGAGTATACAAATCCTGAAAAGGAAAAGGTCGTCAGCTCGTCGCCGCCATAATAGAAGATGGATCTAGAATCTAGAAGATGAAAAGGTATGTGCGAAAATCAATACTATTACACCTAATACATTCACGGATAAAGGAGAATCAAGTACTCCGTAGAAGAGTTCATCATCCAAAAGATGGAGGAAGAAGAAGACATCTCCCGTAACATCATCGGAAGAGACTATGGAATCATCGGTGCCACCGTTGTGACAACCGATATACCATGGGGAGTAAAAGAGCGAACTTGAAGTCCCCGCTCGGAGGACTCTAAACACCGAATCCTCGCCCGAAAGGTAAGTCGGTAAGTTATCCATATTTAAATCCCCGCATTGCATATTTATTCTTTCCATATCATGTTTTTAGTATCTTATAATTGCATTTGAAAACAACAAAAATATATTTTGAGTTTTGTAAAAACCTTTAAGCCCCATGCTAATATCCCCAGGGCTAAACACCTCTAGGCTATCTCTTTGTGGTGGCATAAAAAATAAAATAAAAATGCATCGTATTTTATTTTTTATCCCGTGATATAAAAATAAAATAAAAATTTGAAAAATAATGAAAATCCAAAAATATTTTCCAGGGCAACATAAGGCAATGTGGCTAACCCCTAATGCTTAACCAAGTTCCACTAGCTTTGTTGTCTATTTAAGATCGGCAGATTTCAAGAGGAGAAGAGATAAGTTAGGCGCCATCCCCGATGCCAACTACCTCAACTTCTACATCGGTGAAGATTACACTCCAATCTAGCTTGGGGAATGCAACCTCCAGTTATCCAGGATAAGTATCCTACTATCTATATATTATTAATATTATTAGTTATGTCGTGGTCTAATACCACCGCTACGGTAATGTCTACGCTAATGTGCTCCGATGGCCTAGCTCTAGAGACAATGACACAAGGTTTATACTGGTTCGGGGCAAATCATCGCTCCCTAGTCCAAATGAGGCCACTATCCGAGCTCAAAAGCTCGTGATCGGGGCGAATACAAGCGAGGCGAGAGAGGGAGATGAGCTCCAGTCTCTGTGGAAAGTTGGTGTTGGTGTTGGAAGCTAGAATGCTTGTGAGGTGAGAACCGCCTCTGCCTCCATCCGATGGCCATCTTTGCCCCTTTTATAGTTGCAAGGGGAGCTCGGGTGGCCTTGGACGGAGGGCTTAGAGGTCGAAGAAATACAAATTGGGGGAGAAGGAAATGTAGCCGTTTGGTCGAGCACGCCGGACCGCCCGACACGCCGTCGCGCGCCGCGCACCAAAGCCTATCTCGCCGATGCGTCGTGGAGCCGCAAGTAGGGGCTCCCATATTCCTATGTTTTGCTTTCAGACGGCCACCCGGCTCCAGCTCGCCGGGTCGGTGACGGAAAAACTGATGATGGCTCATCGCGCCGCCCGTTATGCCGCCCATAAAGCCCCCCATCCCATTAGGCATGCGCGCCCGGCGTTGTCTGATCCGGACTACTTGGCGGCGCGCGCCGGCCGCCATCGCAGCGTCTTTATTCCTTCGCGAGCGATATTGGGCGGAAACGGCGGGCTCGACCTCGTTCGCGAGGTCATCTTTGTTAGTATCCGCGTGGCGTTAAACGCGGTATGGCGTGATCCAGCGGGCCATACCCGCGTGTCGCCGAGGATCTTGTTCTCACGACGATATCCCGCCATAGAGCAGCCGACAAGTAGCTACGGCGTCGTTGGTCGGCACGTGTGTCCCGAGCCACGTTACTAGCCGGGAATCGGTCTGCACCGAGGGCGACTCGTTCGAGACGGAGAGAATGGGCGTCGAGAATTTGAGCTCGGCGCTCGTACCAGGGGAACTGTTCGAGACGGAGTAGGGTCCCTAGGCGGATCTTTCGGAGTGCGCGGTGCCTTCTTGGTGAGAGGGCTCGGGCCGGGAGCATTTCATACGCCCATGAGGAGCTCGTCTACTTTCGAGATCTCGGGTCCCATTTGCTCGTCGTCGAGGATGGTTCGAGATCACGTCTGGTTGTCCCGAATAACCATCCCCCACAAGTTAAATATTTTTGTTTGCTAGAAAGTTTGTTAAGAGTCTAGTTGTTTAAAAGAGTCTTTTGTTAGAGAGTGAATAAAAGGATCAAGAGAGAGTGCACACTAAAGTTTACTTTGCTCAACTAAAAGGAACATTAAAATTTGCCAACATGGAGATGATGAATAGTTGCTCTCCAAGTATACTTTTCTAGTACCTAGCTTTCAAGCTTAATTTCTCTTGAGCTCCATTTGCAAAATTACTTTGATTTGATATTTACTCTAAACACAAAACCTATGGGTTGCAAATGCTTGCTCTAAAGTCTAGGTAATTGACAGATATGATGATATATGATAGTCCTGAGCTGCTATTTAATCTTACTCCTAGTGACACTAGATTTCTGGAGATTTATATTTTGAAAAATTGAAAATGCACATGATAAGTTCCTGTGTGACAAGAGTGTGAACCTCCTACCACAGCCATATATACTTGCTATTTAGATTAGGAAAACCTTTTGATTAATATATAGGCTACTTGCTTTGCATTGAGTTTGTTCAATCTTTGCCGACCCTCAGAAATTTGTCATGCTGATCATGTACACTCCACTCCACTCAATTCCTCCCACTTGACTCTATACACATATGCTATTTCCATCCCGAAGTACGCATCCACCATATATACTCATTCACTCATTCATTGCTAGCCAATATCTTACAAAAGCTCCATTACATTTATACCTCTCAAAAGTTATTGCAAAGGAGATGCATAGTTATAGATTAAAAAAAAAAGAGAGAGAAAGAAAGGGAGATGAAAAATGGACAAAAGTCCTACGGGCAGTAGAGCCTACCTCCCTAAGAAAAAAAAAAAAATAAATAAAGATGAAAAATGGACAAGTGTCCGGGTGAGTAGAACCCACATCTTTAAAGAGAGGAAATAAAAGACAAAAGTCTAGGGCGAGCGAGCCCACCTCTCTAAAAAAAAAAAATAAAGAAAGAAAAAGATACAACCCGAAAGCTCTATAAAGTTTCCAAATTCAAAAAGAGAGAAAGATTCCTCAAAGGAGCAAAAGTAAGATTTCCCTCATCTATTCTTTCCACTTCACTACATACTTTACTATATTCCATACCATATATATTCTACCCACCATACACATGCACCACTTGATCAAGTGTGACTTGTAACTTTGGATCCATTGCTTGAATTTACAATATATGCTTAGTAAGTAAATAAATTATTTTCTCCCACCTATGAACTCCACATATGAGCCTTAAATATAGGGTGAGAGAGAAGAAGGCATAATGTGCTACTTTTCCTTTAGCCAAAAATAATACTACATATGAGAGAAAAGGCAACACTACCTTATTGCCTTAGAGAGGATCCACAAATACTACAAATGAGAGATTAGAGAGAAAGTCATACTGAGGAACTTTGAGTTTTATTTAAAAATCAAAGCAAAAACTCGTATGACAGATTGATCAAAAGAGTTTGAGATATAGTGCTTGACTTGACTGTTCTATCTTTCAATTATCCAAGATTGAAGAAAAAGATATAAGCCCCAAAATGTAAGAGGTAATATGGGTAAGTTGAAGTTTTAAAAAGTTTATCTTTATCTCGAGAAAAATTTTGTTTGAAAGCATGTGTACTTTAAAGGTGTGATAGCGTTGCGTTGTAAGGTCCGCGAGCTCGAGGAACACTTCCACGGGCTCAAGGTCAATCATGTCCATCGCCACCTCAACAACGACGCCGACGTCCTCGCCCAAGCTTTCGCGTCGGACCGCCGCACCCATCCCGCCCAGCGTCTTCATGCACGAAGGCGCCGGCCGTCGATACGGCTCAAAGGGCTTAATCCGCGGACGCGCAGACGCTAACTCAATTGCCAACGCAACGAGTTCCGACCCTATGGAGGTAGACGCCTCGCGAGCTCGAGCTTGCCCAACACGAAAGCTTGCTTAGCCGCGAGCTCGAGTCCGACAGGATGATATTTCTTACACGATCCCAATTAGGAACGCCAAAGAAACATATATATGGAATATCTATCTAATCATGTTAGCTTGGATATGGGATTAACCTCATAATCCAACAAAGCGGAGTTAGGGCGATGTTAGTAGTGGGATGTAACATAGTATCACTATCCATAGTGGAGTTAATCTCACCGAATATGTACTCAAGGTATACCACTCATTTCTAGGCATTACCTATACACTAGTCTGTCACCCTAGCAATAACGCCAAATAAATGCGGGCATGGTACTCTTGATTGGCCTTGATAAAAGAATGAACATGATATATCTCGCAAGCGCCTACGATAGAAATACCAATTGTAGCACTTCACCGAGTAATCCGTATCGTATTTATATTTTACCACGGGAAGGGAGTCTATGGAAAGGTAGAGAGAAAAGGACATCTAATGATTTATATTATGATTTAGTTATGAGATCCACCTTACGGTAGTGTAATGCGAGAGTTGCCATAAGTATCTAACATTACTCAACGAGGATAAGTCACGGGATAAAGATAATAATAATAATAAATACCCAAGTCTAAGATCATCATAAGCCACTAGTATCATACGAGCTATTAACATGTTATAGAAAGAATAGAATGAATATTCCTAAGATACTCTTAATCATATATGTAAATGAATACTACAATTAGTGCAATACATCTAGCTATCATGGCAAGGTTGGATTACTTCTACACATGGCAAGCATTGCCAATAACAACCAAGGACTAAACTTGATCATTACCGTAATAATAAACTCGACTAGTCCTACATTCGGAGGGTGGATTCCAAAGGACTCAACAGTGTGTCATCACTCCCCGATCTACCACACGGCCCGAATGTTAGGGTGCAATTGCGAGATAACGTTGTATAAACACCACGTTTACATTGCTTATCACCCACATATTGATCATCTATATGGATGCTATACAATTCCATGCATAAAATATAAAAGCAATCTTACTAAACTAAACATATAATCATAGCAAGCATAAACACATATCAATAAAGAATATAATAATTATATAGATCAAAGCCATAACAATTGTATTCTAAATATAAGAGTACTTACAGATTGAATACAAGAGAGAAGTCTCAAGAACGATGATCCTTGCTACTTCTTGACTATCGAACTCAAGATGAACTTGATCTTCAACTAGAACTAGCTATGTAGCTAATTACTTCTAGTATGAACTAGGGCTTAGGTCTAGACTTGGCCGGACTAGATGGGTATGAGTTGATGAATGAGTATGATAATGATCAACTGATAGCCCCGGGTCACCGGTCTTCTTATATAGTACTTGGCGATGAACGCCAACCCTTGGATCAAACCCGACCTTCAAAGAACGGTAGAAACAACCTCAATGTCGGTAGTAAACCGACCTAGAAAGGAGAGACAGATCAAAGGGTGGCCACCCGGGCGGCGGCCTAGTTAAGCACCGGCGGCGCCCGGTGGCATGCCACCTCGGCATCCCGTCTTTTCTCGTGTCCTCTCGTATCTTCTAGAATGTTTTAGTTCACTTTTCGGGTTGAGTTGCTTCACGGTTAAGTCTTGTCTTCATATGCCTTGTATATTCCTAACTTTCTCCATCTTTCTCTCAGAATTATCTATCAAGTCCCCGGAAAGTCTCGAATACCAAAACTCGTGGAATTATGTTAGTTAGACCCCCTAAACTTTCTCGTTTGGTCTTTAACTTGAGCCCTTATTTCATGTTATTTGTCTTATAATATTATGCTATAACAGTGTCAACAACTCCGCTCAGTTGGCTCGGGGGCTAGGTCAAACTCGACCCCGACCGGCTCCGGCCTTGATTGGCGGGTCCCTCTCCCCGCATGGTTCAAGGAAGGCAAGCTTCCCCGGACAAGAAGAGCCGAGGCGTTTAGCACCGAGAGCCAAATCTTTTGTCCTCGTCGGAGAAGAGATTCTCCGACGCGAAGCCTCCGTGTCCTCCGTATTTGCATCACCTTCGAGCAAAGGAGGGAGCTCATCAAGGAGATCCACGCCCGTGGTCGCGGCCACCATGCGGCGCCACGAGCTCGTTGGGAAAGCGTTCGTCAAGGCTTCATGTAGGCGACCGCCGCGCGCGAGCGCCATTCGGAAGTCATCCTGACACTGCGAGGATGCCGCCGCCGTAAGCAAACACATCTCCGCCTCGATCCCTCGGGCGATCCCCCTCACCCGGCCATTCCCGCGGTCCGGGGGCTCGACATAGGACCCTTCAAGAAAACGCCCGGGGCTACCATCTCCTCGCCATCGACAAATTCTCCAGGAAGTGGATCGAGGTCATGCCCATCGCGCGGTGTCGGCCGAGGAGACCGTCAAGTTCTTCACGGCATCATCCACCCGGTTGGGTTCAGAACTCCATCATCACCGACAACGGCACGAACTCGGGTGTGGGAGAGGTCTTCATTGATCGGTGCAGCGATCATGGCATCCGCTGCCGACACCTGACCCTTTGTCGGCCACCCAAGGACCAACCCGACGGTAGAAAGAGCTAATGGCATGATCCTGCAGGGCGTGGGAAGTCACGCATCTTCTCGCGAGGCTCCCGAGAAATCGCCCGCCGACAGCTCGCCCGACTCCCTCCCACTGTATGGAGTCTTGCACCCACGCCAGCGAGCCACGGGGCGGACGCCTTTCTTCCCTCGTGTTCTGGTTCCGAGCGGGTGCTGCTCCACCGACCTCGGTATGGCTGGGCCCCGCGCCAGACTTCGACGAACACAACAACCAAGCGGGCCGCCGAGATCTGCATGCAGACGGCCGACGGCTCGTGGATATCGCCCTCATCCACCTGGGCGCCCTGCAGCCCATGAAGCGCCACCACGGCCAAGCATCGCCAAGGGGATCGAGCTTTCGGCGTCGATCACCGTCCCCGGCGAGTCCGTGAGGCTCGAAGGACAAGCACAAGCTCTCGGGCCTTGGGAAGGTCCCTTCACCATCGACCACTGCGCCGAGGCCCGCACGCATAAGCTCAAAGACCACCAAGGCCGAGTCCTCACCAACGCATGGAACATCGAACAACTCACGCTTTACCCCTAAGTGTATTTCGAAAACGCTGTAGCCGCAAGAGCTCAATAAAAGCACAAATTCGATGCAAAAATATGTGCAAGCATTTGAATTCTTTCCTTAGCTCGTTTGAGCAATCGGGCGGCCTTTGCCCTGCAAGAAAGACCCGCCCTTGCTCGGGGCTACAAGGAGCGGGGTGCACACCCCACGTTTTTAACACCGCTTTATTCGCGCAAACGTACAAGTTCAGAGCCTCGGCGACGAGCTCAAACTCACGAATCTCGCACTCCTTCTCTTAGCTCAAACGATGTTCCAAAACGACTAAGTTATGAGCTCGCCACTTCAAAGCATGGCGCTGACGCTTAACGACTTCTCCCGCGGCCTCGCTGACGGGCCAGGAATGGCTCCGCCATCCGGCTCTTGAATTACGAGCTCATAAAAAGTTGAAGTAAGAGCGGGCACAACAAGAGAAAAACGCGACATCCATTAAGCACGAGCTTCCATAGTTTTTACAGGTTGCCTCAACCGCGAGGACTAAAAAAAGCTTACAACGAAAAAAAGAGGCCTAGCCTCGAGATCCTATTCTTGTGCGGGCGGGTCTTGGTCCATCTACTCCGGGGTAGGGACGCCCGCAGCTTCCTCCCCCTCGGGCTCCTCGGCGCCGGCTCTCCACCCGCCAGGGGGTTCAAGACCTCAAGCTCTCTTTCGGTGGCGAGCTTGAAGAGCTCGGCACATAGCTCCGCTGAGCCACGCCTCGGCAGCTGCGGCCCTTCCGCTCCACGCCGGCATCATCAACGCCTCGGCGGCCACCCCTTCTTCACGATGTCAACCCCAAAGTAGGGTAGTGGGAGAAGACGCCGACCGCCTTGTGGACTACGCGGCCCGCGTCCCCCGTCACCCTGCGCGGAGCCCGACAACCCCGCTCGGCCAAGATTGCGCCCGTCCCTCCACCCCGAGCGTCGCGGATGGCCCCCTCGACCTCGGGCGCCAAGGCCTTCATGCGCGGCGCTCGAGCTCTCGGCCTCCTCCACGGCCCTAGCGGTGCCTCCTAAAGGCTCCCGAGCTCCTTCCGCGTCGGCGAGGCTCGCCTGGTCCTCTCCTGGGGTCCGCCTCCTTCTCCCCGCAAAGCCACGAGCTATGTGTGCTTGGGGGAGGCTCCTCTCGGCCGGGGCGAGCTCCTAGCCCTGTCCTCGAGCTGCGTCGTCTCGGCGGGGCAGCTGTTTCGCTCTCGCCCGGCACAAAAGCGGCGGTCAAAATACAAAGTTATGAGACTGCAAAGACGCAGCACAGAGGAACGGCCGCCCGCTACTCACGGCTCGTCACAGCCCCCGGCCGTTTTCCAAAGCTCGTGGTTTTTAGGCGTCCAAGCCGATCCTTCTCTTCCCGCTCCCGGCGCGGGCATGCACCACGCCGGAGCTTGTGGTCATGGCCCTAAGCCCGCCGACGGGACAAACCCAATCCTCAGCGCTAAAAAGAACGACGATAAGATAAGAAAGCAAGAGTACTCACTCGAGCTGTCTGTCGCTCTTGAGCCGATCGGCGATCTCCCTCCTATCCTTCCGGGGGACTCGCTCTCGTGAGAGCGCTGAGCGCATCTCCTTGTCATCAAGCATCCCACGAAGGACTCGGGCCTTCCTCTTCTCACGCCGCCGTTTATGGCAGCCCCTGCTCCTCCCCGCCGGATGCCTCCCGCAACGCGGCGGCCTACCTTCCCCGGGCCTCCCTGGCAGCCCGCTCCTCTCGGCCCGCGACCGAGGCCGGCCGCCCCGCCCGGCCTCCGGGACCGTCTCGAGAGCCGGGCTGGAAATCGAGCCTCGTCGCACATCTCTCGCAAGACACGCGCCCACCGCCCCGACGCCCGAAACCGCCGGGCCCCCTCGGGAGGTCTTTGTGGGGGCGGTTATGCCCCTGATGGCGCACACCCTCGCACGCCCGCAAACAAACAATTAAACAAGGTGGAGGGCACGGAACGAAGCCCCGACTCTCGCGACATCGACAAACCTCGGGAAAGACGAAGGGCGCATCGCGCGGGCACCGAAGGCCGACGACTCCGCCTCTCCAAAGAACGGAGACTGCCGGCGACCCGGCATAGGTCGGAGGAAGAACGACATCCACGCCGGGCGGAGGCCGCGTCGACAAATAAGACGACACCTTGGCCCCAACCCAACTTCAACGCCTATACGGCGCGAACGGCACTTCGCAGCGGCGACGGGCGTCAGTGGTGGCGGCGGCACCCTCCACGACCTTGTCCCGCTAGGCCCTCATCTTCGGTCCGTCCCTCACCGCCGCCTCGCGCCCTCGCTTGCCGGAAATATCAACGATCGGGTGCTCGATGATCGACCTCTTCGGGTTGAGGGCGAACGCCGACCTCCTCGAACGAGCTACCCTCGACGCGCCCCCTCGGGCCGAGTCTCATGGAACCACCTTCTCGTGCCTCCCGCCCTTTGGCGAGGAGCTCCCGAAATGCCAGTACCGGGCGCCCCGTCGCCCCCGCTGCCGACCTGGCCGACCGAGCTCCTCGATCGGAGCTTATATTGGTCTTATTGCCGACCCACGGGGACGATCGGCGGCGGCTGGGAGTCTGTGGCACGGGGAGGTACCGAGGTCGGCGAGGGAGCAAGTTGACGGCGTCCTTGAAGGGAAGTAGCCATCTTGAGCGGTCTGCCGCTGGATCGTCGCCGCTGCCCCGCCCGCTGGTCGAGCTTCGTCGTCACCATCCCCTCGGAAGCCGCTCGTCGCGCTGAAGCTCACCGCAAGACGGGAAGCTCATCATCAACGGCGCCGGCGAACCGTGTCATCTCAAGCCCGAGCCCGCACCTGAGCCGAGCTCGACACACGCCCGTCCTCGGGCGCTTCATTGGGGTATCGCCGCCACCCTAAACGCAGCCGTAAGTCGGGCATCGCGATCATCAACCGCTGGCAACGCCTACAACAACGCTAAGGGCGAAGAGCTTACCCGGTGGCCACCCTCTTGCTCTTTTTTTTTTTTCTTCGCGCCGGGTGCCGCCTCCGAGCCCCGAGCCACCCCTCGATCGGAGCGTCCGACCCCGCGTCAGCTCTGGGCACCGGCCTGGCTTGAGGCTGTGAGCCGCGCCACCACCCCGCCGACGGGCGCTACCGGGAGCGCTGAGCCCCGCGGATCCCGACGAGTCCCAACTCCTCGCCGCGCGACACCGACACGAGGGCTCTCCCCCTGCAGCCGACACCGGCCTCCTCCCTCCATCGCCTCGCCGCCGCCGCCGACCGACCCAGCCGCCCTCACCGAGATGGGGCCCCGCCGGGACGTGTTGGCAAGCGCAGTTATCGCCCTCCAGAATAGGGGATGGGAGCCGGCGACCCAACACCCCAACCTACAGCTCTCGCTCGTCACAAGACTCAAGACAAGAAACAAACTCAAGTAAAGCAACGCACACTACCGGGTCTCTCGGATTGGGAGGATTGGGAGCCCCGCGCTCTCCCCCGTTTTTACCCTGGTCCATCCACCACTCCACTTGGTCGACCTGCACCCGTGGGCGTTCGCCCCCACGAACGGGCCTCCTCCTCCTTCATATCCCACATCCGAGAGCCTCGACGGCGAAGGGGCCACGGCCTTGCGCAACCAAAGCCTCGATGATATGATTCACCGTCGCCGGCCGTCCGCGGAGCGCCTGATCTTGCTCACCGCCCCGTCCACTTGCTCCGTGGTGGGTTGTGCGGGGCCTCGCGCCACGCCTGCTCGCGATGGCGTGAATGTGCGCCCGGTGAACCCGCGGCGGGGATGGAGAGGGTCGTTCTTGAGATAGAACCACTCCTCCTCCACCCCGGATTGGTGGACGGAAGTCACCTTGAGGGAAGGACTGGCGGACCCCTTCCGCCGCCGGACGGGAGCGCAGCGGGGGGCCGGGGCCCCCCCCGCCCGGCAGGCTGAATCTTCGCGTGATGTAGTGTTGAAGAGCTCCCAGTTGGGAGGAATCCCCAACCACCCTCGCAGCATGGTGAAGGCGGAGAAGAGCAGCACCTCGATTGGCGCCGATGCCGGAGCTCAATGCCCCCAAAGACGAGATGAGGTCGCGGAAGAAGTCGTCCGCTGCACGCCAGCCCGCGCCGTGGAAGGCCACCGAACGAGACGACGTACCACGGCTGGTCGGGAATCGCGTGGAAACGCCGGGGCGGAATGACTACCTCCGCCGGTGCGCCGATACGGCAGTCAGGATGAGGTCGCACCTCTCGACAACGCCTCTCGTCGCGCGACGGCACCCAAGAGCCCATCTTGCGTTTCAAAGTAGTGTCGAGCGAAGGGAGAGATGGGAGGTTGGATCTACGAGCAAACGCGGCGATTGCTCTCTCTCTCTCTCTCAAAGGAAGGCAAGAAGTAGGAAGGTGAATCCGCTCCCTGGTCTCGCCTATTTATAGAGCTCACGGGCGACCGGGAGGCGTCAAAATAAAACCGCCAGAGGGGCTCACCCCGCGTCACATCCGCCCGCAACGGACGCCCACGAGAACGACGCGCGTCTACCACCGGGCGGAACCGAACGGCTGCGACATTAATGGGATAACTGGGCCAACGGTAAAAATCTCAACGGTAAGATCCCAACGGCTATTTTTTTACAATGTAAAAATCCAAGAGCTCACCGAATCCTCCAAATCGGCCGAGCTCCGCTCCAAAAGCTCAAAACGGAGCTCCCTCGCCTCGGGGAGGTTCGAAGGCCGCCCCCTCGAGAGCTTTGAAGGTCGCCCCGAGGAATCACGGCGAGGGCGCCTTGAGCGGCATCAGCGGCCCACGCCAGCTCGAAAGGACTCGGGGGCTTTTGCTCGCCGCACGCGTCCGTGTCGCCGAGGGCCACGATCAACTCCGAGCTGACCTCCCCTCGATGAGGGCGCGCCGCCCCGGGCGGCGATTTTCTCGGGATTGGCCTCGATGCCACGTTCGGGAAACGATGAAGCCAAGCAACTTCCCTCGAGGGACCCCGAAGACACACTTCTCGGGATTGAGCTTGACTCCGAACTCCCGAGCATAGCAAAAGACCTTTTTTGAGGTCGGGACGAGCTCTTTCGAAGCGTTTTGTCTTGACAACGATGTCGCCGACGTATGCTTCAACGAGCTTTCCGAGGGAGCTCTTTTGA
The DNA here is from genome assembly GCA_015847255.1 of Hyparrhenia diplandra. NCBI lineage: Eukaryota > Viridiplantae > Streptophyta > Magnoliopsida > Poales > Poaceae > Hyparrhenia > Hyparrhenia diplandra. The sequence continues at coordinate 21,703 of JADLZK010007143.1, read as the reverse complement.
AGACTTTTCGCATGCACCTCTCGGAAGGTGGCGCCGGCAAGCGCAAACCGAAGGGCATTGTTACGCAATGTACGCGCCAAACGGAGTGATGAAGGGAGGTAGCGAGCCGATCGAGCCTCGTTCATCGTGATCTCGGTGGTAGCCGGAGTAGGCGTCCGAGAAAAGCAGAGCGCCTCGCACTGAGGTGGAGTCAACAATTTGTCGATGCGCCGCAAAGGAAACGGATCCTTCGGGCATGCCTTGTTGAGACCCGTGTAATCAACACACATTCTCCATTTCCCATTCTTCTTCTTAACTAGTACAGGGTTGGCTATCCACTGGGATGATACACCTCCATGATAAACCTAGCGGCTAAGAGCTTATCTATCTCCCCGGCGATTGCCGGGCGTCGATCGCCGTCGAAACGTCTCGCCTTTGCTTCACTCCGTAGGAGTCGGGTTTGATGTTCAAGGAGTGCTCGGCGACTTCCCTGATGCTGCAAGCATATCCCGAGGCCCTCCACGCGAATGCATCGAGGTTCGCGCGGAGGAAGTCGACGAGCTTCGCTTTCCTATTTGGGGTGAGCTCGGCACCCACAGAGAGGGTGCGCCCATCCTTGTCGACCGTGACCTCCCTTGGCGTCCTTTTAGGCTCGAACGTGCGGGTGCAGCCTCTCAAGCTCGGCGGGAAAGCTCGTGCTCGCCACCTTTTGGGGCTCGACGGTTGAGCTCGTGCTCGCCTTCTTTTGAGCTCGGGAGTTTTTACGGCGCCGGCCCAGCCGCCATCCCAAAAGACGTCCGCTGATTTCGACGGCGGCGTCGGCACCGGATTGGGCGGCAGCTCAGGCGGCGAACGCGTGCTCGAAGGTGGAGTCGATGGTGATGACCCCCTCGGTCCGGGGATCTTGAGCTTGAGGTAGGTGTAGTTGGGAACGGCCATGAACTGCGATAGCACGGCCGCCCCCAACGGCGTGGTAGGCGTTCTGAACGGGAGCACCTCGAACGTGAGGACCTCTTGCGTGTTGTCCGGTGCCGAAGGTGACAGGGGGAGGTCGATCCGTCCGGAGCGGGAGCATCTGGCTTTCCTGCACCACCCCATGGATCGGCTCCGCGACGGGCGGAGACGCGTGCCTTGGGATGCCAAGGGCTTGGAGCGCGTGGATGTAGAGAGGTTGAGGCGGCCGCCGCCATCCATCAACACCTTCCCGAGGCGCATGGTGCCGATGATGGGATCGACGACAAGCGGGTACCTTCCTGCGGATGTGTCGAGGATGATCGGCCTTGTCGGCAGATCGCCGAATCCCCACCACTTGAGGTACTGGGGGTAGTCGGCTCGGTGAAGAGGACCCGCGCGCTGTGAGTCAGTCGGGCGCTTGACCGTCAGAGTCGGGTGGCTCGCCCGAAGACCCACATTGACGCACCGCCCTCGATAGATGTCGGCGTCAACTCGCCGGGGCCGTTTCGCCCTTGTCGCTGCCGCTCTTGTCGCCACCACACGCCAAGTGCCTCCATCACGTGCTTCTTCATGAGGCGGCAAGTCCTTCATTTTGTGCTTGACCGGCCCTCATGGTGCGGGCACTGCCTCGAGCATCTTGTCCTCAAGTCGGCTCTCTTTGGGGATGGTGTGGCTTGGCCACCCTTGCCGCCGGCCTTGCACTTGTCCCGCAATGGCTACGGTCGCCGCGCCGCGCCGGGGCGCTTTGTTCTTCTTGTTCTTCCTTCGCGGGAGTTCGATCCCCGGCTGGCTTCGCCGTCGCCCCTCGGCCTCCGCCCTGCCCGTGATTCGGCGGAGACGGCGCCCTCTCCTCGGCGTGACGCCGTGGCGAGGTCGAGGAGCTCCTTCACGGGTTTGGCTTCTCGGGCGCCGAGCTCGTGGATCGTGGTCTTGCGGGTTGTCTCTTAGAAGGTGAAGGCGGTGATGATCTCGGAGTCGAGGCCTCCCGAGAGGTTGTTGCGAGCTTGGAGAAGCGCTGATGTAGTCGCTGCCAGCTCTCCTCCTTCTTCTACTTGCAGCCTCGCGGGTCCCACATCGTGCTTGGCCGGGCGTAGGTGCCCTCGGTTGCCGACGAAGACGTCGCGCAGGTCCTCCCGATTGCGGATGGTGCCCTCGGGAGGTGCTCGAGCCATGATCGCGCCGAATCGCAAGGTAGAGTGGGAGGTTGCGGATGATGAAATAGTCGCCGCCGGCACCTCCGGCCCGACAGCCAAGGCGGTAGTCCTCGAGAGCCACGTGGCGGTCGGTCTCCCTCCTGTACTTCGCACCGAGGCCGGAGCTCGGAAGCGAGAAGGGAACGGAGCTGCGGTGAATGCGTGAACCGGGCGCTCTTAGGCCTCCGAAGCCGAGCCCGAGGGCCGGCGGTCCTCGGCTGGGGAGACCGAGCCCGCCCGGCGGTATCGGCGTGGGGCTGCAGCTCTCTTGTCTTCCCCGGCGTCGGGCGCCACCGCCCGCTGCCGTAGCCGCGAGGGGGCTCGCGGTCGCCGCCATGGTACTTGTCGCCGCCCCGGGACGTCTTCTCGGCCGAGCCTCCGCGCGGCGCCGGGCGTTGATGGTGTCCCCGGGCGCCGCGGCTCCCCGCCGACTCGACTCGTCGCCGCGGCGTGGACCTCGGGTGGGAGGAAGCGCCCATGCTCCTCCAGCGAATGCCGTGAGACAGAGCTTGCCGCCCGGCCGGACGGCCGCTCCGCCAGAGTCTCTGAGTCGCCGTGGCCCCGCGCGCCTCAACCCCGGGGGCCGGGCAGCCATAGGAGCAAACGCGCGGTCGCCGTTCTAGGATGCTCTCCTCGAACACCGGCGGAGGCCGCCCGGCCCTCGTCCCGTTAACGATGCGGTCGCGGACCACACGCGGCCCGAGCCGTGCCGTGGATTGTCTTCCTACTTCCCTCCCCGCCGCGAGGATTTGCGCTCTTGGGCTGCGCGGCCGAGCCCTCGACTCTTCCGGTGAGGCCTTCGACGCGATCAACGGAGGCTCGCGGCGCGCCAAGGGCGGTGTCAGGGAGCGTGTGTTGGGAGGCGTCGCCGAGTGGACTTCCCTACCGCACCTCGGTGTGACATGTGCACCGGGCGCGTGGGGTCCGCAATCCATGAGGCTCATCCCATCGAGGGCGAAGCCTCGAGCTCGTGGACGCTCTTAGGGGGCTCGTTGCCCCAAAGAGAGTGGGAGGCCCCCGGCGCCCATCGTGGTACATCTCGGCTGAAGCCACCGTGGAATCGTCGACGACGCCGCTTCTTCGCCGGGCGAGCCTGTAGGGCGACATTGGCGGTGGAGAAGGTCACATCGCTGAACAGGCCTGCGCGGCAGGCTCGCCCCGTGATGTCGCGAAAGGTGTCCTTGATGAGGTCGAAGAAGCTGTCCGCGGCGGGCGGGGATGGGGCCGGACCGGGCGCTGAGGTGGAGTTTCGTCCCATGCTCGCCGTGACAGTCGGTGGCGCCGGGAGGCGGCCGGGGATGTCCCCCTCACGCCGCATCGGGCGGGTGAAGACGGCTCGTGATGGACCGCCTCGCTCGGGTCCGGAGAAGTCGTCGATCGTGCCAGCGCATCGCCGGCGCCGCGCGTCGGCCGGGCGGAGTGGAAGAAGCCATCGGAGTGGAGAACGCCGCACTAGCGCCGCCTCTACCCGGCGCCGCCAACCGGCCGTGGTCTAATACCACCGCCACAGTAATGTCCGGGCTAATGCGTGCTCCAATGGCCTAGCTCTAGAGACAATGACACGGAATTTATATCGTTCGTGAATCGCGCTCCCTAGTCCAAGTTGAGGCCACTATCCGAGCTCAAAACTCTCGTGACGGGGCAAATACAAAGCGGGCGAGAGGGAGGTGAGCTCCCGTGTCTCCGTGAAAGTGGGCGATCGGAGTGTCGGCTAGAATGCTTGTGAGTGAGAACCCTCGCTCTTCTCTAATGGCCGAGCCTCCCTTTTTATAGTTGTAAGGGAGATGTGCTCGGTAGCCATCGAGGGAGGGACTTAAGAGGAGAAGAGATACAAATTTGGGGGTGGAAAAGGAAATGGGGTCGTTTCGGCACGCACGAGGACCTCCCGGCGTCTTGCCGCCGCCGCCCCTGCGCCATGGCCTATCCGCAGTCGCCGTAGAGCCGTAGGGGCGGCCCATTTTCCGATGTCCCGCTTTCAGATGATTGCCGAGCTCGCAGCTCGCTCGGTCGGTGGCGGAGGGAGCAAGGTGAGCTCAAAGCCGCCGCCGCTGCCCACGCCCCTCCGCCCATCGCACGCGCCGCTGCCCACTGGCCGGACTCGCGGCGGCGCCGCCGCCATAAATGCGTGTACTTGGCGCCGCAGAAAACGTGTGGACAGGAGAGCTCGACGAGGAGCTTGGTTTCCATTGCCGAGGTCATCCTTGTTCGGTAGCGGTTGTCCATAGTGCTTTCGGGCGCCGTATGGCGCGGATCCGACGGGCCCTCCTACCGCGTGTCGCCAAATCTCTGTTCTCTGACGAGAAGTCCTCCGCCATAGGTCGCGACGCCCGACATTGCTAGCCACGGCGTCGTCGGCCGGGGCGCAGTGTCCCGAAGCTCCTCGAACTAGCCGGGAATCGGTGCTACCCCGTGAGCTCGTTCGAGACGTAAAGGAGCTCGCCGCCGAGCTCGAGCTCGGCATATCCTTCTATACTCGTGAGAGCTCATTCGAGGCGGAGGATGGGCGTCGGGCCGAGCTCGAGCTCGTGCCTGGGAGCCTCGCTCGAGACGGAGAGAGGTCCCTCGACGAGATCTCTCGGGTTCGGGTCGCGAGAGCTCATTGGTGAGAGGGAATGGGAGCTCGAGTGAGGCGGGAAGGCGGCTCTCCATCGGGGAGCTCGTGGGAGAGAGCTCAAGCCGGAGCATTCCCTTGGTCCATGAGGAGCTCGTTCACGGTCGAGATCTCGGGTCCCGCTTGCTCGTCGTGATGGTTCGGGAACTTATGTATCGGTGTCTCAAATATCGATCCCCCACAAGAGCCCCCGAGCATTTGGGAGAGGTGAGGTCTCTCCTAGATGCTGCCCGTGTGATGGCCCCTCGTTATGGGATTCAGATTTGGTCCGGTGGGTACGCCACAGCGCACCAATCTTCGGTGTAGCCCCCCGAGGCTCCGGGGAATAGCAAGTTCTCGGGAGGCTTTTTAGAATTTTCGTGGTTCGTCGTCCCATTCCCTCGCCGCGATTGCTCGCAGGGCGGTGCCCGAGCTCAATCTTGTCTCGCTGGTCAGCGACGAGTGCTCGTGGAGCCGCAATCGGATAGTCTGGGTGAGGCTCGAGCTCGTCGACTCGTTCGCTTTGATCACCGGTGGATCAACCTCAAGTTCCTAGGACTCAACTTCCATGATTCCCGATCCCGAGCGATGTCCGGGGCGAGGCGCTCCTCGTCGTTGAGGTCACCGCGGCCGATCGTAGCCCTCGGGCGCCCTGACGCGCCGCAGGGGAAGCCCCGAGCCTTTTCGAGCTCGAGGCGTGGGCGCCTCGGCCGCTCGCGGCGCTCCTCTCGTGATGTCCCCGGCGGCCCGGCTCCTCGAAATGCCAACCTCGAGCGATGAGGCTCGCGTTGCGAGCTGCCCTGAGCTCGGTAGGTCACCGCGCGCCAGCTCTTGTGTTTCTACCCAAGGCGTAAAAATAACCGCTGAGATCTTACCGTTTGGGTTTCTTCGCTGGTGGGGTTGCCATTAATGCCGCGTCGCTCGCTTCCGCTGGTGTCGCGCGTGCGTCGACTCGCGGCGTCGGGCCAGGCGGGCCCGAGGTGTGGTGGGTTCCCAGGGCAGTTTCTTCCTGTCGCCTCCGCGCACCGGAAGCTGCCATATGTAGGAGGAGATTGGGGAGCGGTTTTACCTTCCCATCTCTTGCCTTCCTCTCGCAAGACCTGAAAGAAAGAGAGAGAGAGAGAGCTCAATCGCCGCTGCCCACTCATAGATCCGATCTTCCACCTCCCGCTCGCCGACTCATTCCGGCGGTTGAGAGATGGGCTCTCGTGGTCGCTGCTCTCGACGGCGACGATGGCGAAGATCGAGCGATGCAAAGACCGCCGGGCCGCCACCGCCGCGACGGCGGCGGAGGAGGATCATCCCGCGCATCCCATGAGGTGCCCGATCCGCCGGAGGGGTACATCGTCTCCTTCGTCGCCTTCCACGAAGCGCTGGCTCGAATGCTCGCGGGCGACGATTTCTTCGCGGCTCATCGCATCATCAAGCGCCGAGCCCAAGACCTCACGCCGAATCGGTGCCCTCCTCTCCGCTTCACGACGCTCGCGGGGGTGGTTGGGGATCCTCCCAACCGGGCTCTTTCAGCACCACGCCTTCGCCAAGATCCGCCTCGCCGCCGCAGGGAGGCGGTCCCCCCAATCACCGTCGCAAGTCAGCCGAGGGGCCGCGCTGGGGAAGGTCCGGGAGTCCTTCCCTGAGGGGCGACCTCCTCGTCGGCCAACCCCGCGGAGGGAGGGAGTGGTTCTACCTCAAGAACGACCTCTCCTACCCCTCCGGCCGGCTAGCACAATCGCCGCACCTTCTCGAGGGGTAGCCGCCGTGGTGCGAGGTCCGCACGCCAACACCTGGAGGGACGGAGGCGGCGTGAGCGGCAAGATCAAGGCTCTCCCGGACGTCGGGCGACGGTGAACCATATCATCGAAGCTTGGCTCGGCAAGGCGGTGGTGCCCTCCGGCGTCGAGCTCTCCTAATGTGGGAGATGGAGGAGAAGGCCCCATGTGGGGACGGCGAACGCCCTGGTCTCACCGTCGACCGTGGAGTTACCCGGATGAAGCGGCCGGTGTGACGGGACGGAGTGAGGGGCCAGGCTCCCCCGATCCCTCCCCGATCCCGGAGACCTCCCCGCGCCGGTAAGTGCTCGTCGCCTTGTCTTAGCTCGTTCTTTTGTCGTCCTGAACCCTAACGAGCTCGAGCTCTACAGTCGGTGTGGTGCGCCTTGGTTCCCCAACCTCCTCTCTTCCCACGGGTCGAGCGGGCTCCCGCGCGCCGCCAGCCCCCCGGTCCGGCACGAGGAGGCGGGGTCGTCCGGTGGTGGCGGCGAAAGGTGCCGTCGAGGAGATGGAGCCCGCGTCTGCCCGCAGGGTGAGCCCTCCCCTCGTCGACGGCGCTCTCGATGGGCGAGGCCGGACCCTGCTCGGGGCTGAGAGCTCGCCACAAGCGGGTGGTGGCCTTGGGGCCAGTAGTCGCTGATTCGCCTCGGCCAGCCAATTTAAGCCCCGACGCAGTCGGCTCGTGCCGGCTCGGGCGCCCCGTCTCCGGGCCGCCGAGGCGCAAAGAAGAAGAGACGGAAGAGGGTGGCCGTCAGGTGTTCCGCCGTGTTGTCGTTAGTAGTAGCGGTCGATCACAGGTGTTGACCCGGGCCGTGCTTAGGCGGCGAAGTGGTACCCGGCGCTGAGGGCGGCGTGTCGACCTTCAGCGATGCGGCCGGGCAGAGAGATGACTAGCTCGATGGCGCCGCTGACCATGAGCTCGACACTGGTCAGGCTCTAGTGCGGCGCGCTATCGAGCTTCCGGTGATGCCGGGCGACAAGCTCGGCGCCGGAGCCCGGGCGGTGGCCTGCGGCGGACATGTCAAGATGATGGCGCCGTTCTCAGGGGACATAACAGCTAGCGCCTCGGCTGGTTTTCGGGAGCCTGCGTGCTGGAGCTCCTCCTCGACGCCGAAGTTCCCTGGCGGCCAGGCGTTGAGGACCCGTGGCCGCTCGGTCGAGGGCCTCGCCGACGCGGCCTCCCGGGGGCGTCGGGCACTCAAAGCTGCCTGAGCTCGTCGGCGATGGAGATGGAGGGCGGATTCGGGAGGAGACCTTGGCCCCACCGAGGAGCGCTGTCGAGGAGATCCCGCGTGAGGTCGAGGCCCAACCTGGTCGGCAGGAGGTCGCCGAGAGATCTCCGACGACGAGGACGGTGGCGTGGCGGAAGGACGGCACGTGGGGCCGGCGATGAGGGCTTGAAGATGCGGGAGGCCGTCGAAGGCGCCGCCACCAACGCCGTGGCCGCCGGCCCCGGGGTGCCGCTCCTTGCCGTGGGGGCGACAAGTCGACGGGGCCAAGGTATCCGTCTTGTTTGTCGCGGCGACGAGTCCCCCTCCACCGGGCGCGGACATCGTTGTCCCCCGGCCTATGCCGGGCGTTGCCGCCCGCCGCCGCCGCCGCCGTGGGAGGGGCGGGAGCCGAAGACCATCCAGCCGGCGAAGTGCGCCCGTAGTCTTCAGGAGGTTTGTTGCGTTCGGTGGTCGGTGCGCCGTTTCAATCTCCTCTCTTTTCTTTGGCCGTTTGTGGCTTGCGGGCGTGGGGGAGGGCCATCGGGGTACAGCCGCCCCGACAAAGACCTCCCGAGGGCCGGTGGCTTTGTCGACCCCGCCGACGACGCCAGGCGCGGAAATGTGCGACGACGAGCTCTGTGCAGCTCCAAAGACCGATTCCCCTCGGAGGCCCTGGGCGGAGGAGGCGGCCAACCTCATTCGTGGGAGCGGAGGAGCGGGCTGCCCAGAGGCCCAAAGCGGGTGGAGGCCGCGGCGCAGAGGCGACCCGGGAGGAGGAGGAGGTCGAGCTCGCCATAAGCGGCAGCGCAGAAGATGCAAGGAGCTCGACTCCCTCCGCCCGGCTCGACAACAAGGAGCTCGAGCGCCCGGCGCTGAGCTGAGCGTGGAGTCCCCGCGGAAGGACTAGGGACGAGCTTGCGGAGCAACTCCGCCACCGTGATGCCGAGCTCGAGGGGTGAGTGCTCACGCCTTGTCTTTCTTGTCTTGCTTGTTTGGCGTTCGAGGTCGACCGCCTTTGTCGGCGGACTTCACCCCTTACGCCCGAAGCTTTTCAATTGTGGTGCAATCTCCACGCCCGGAGCGAGCGGTTCGGTTTGAAGCCGAGAATTATGAGCTCCGCACAACGAGCAAGAGCTCTTACGACGAGCCGTGGAGAAGCGGGCGGCCGCTTCTTTTTTGTCCCAAAGGCCTTGTGGCTCGTGGTCTAATCTATTGCCCTTTGTTTGTACCGAGAGCGAGAAATCTGCAAGGCGACGCTGAGGCCGAGGACAGAGTCGGGAGCTCGCCGCCTCCCGAAGCCTCCCCCGAAGCACACGTGAAGCTTCAAGGGGCCGCAGGAAAAGGAGAGGCACTGGGCGGGGCCAAGCACTGGGCCGACCTCGTCGGCGCGAGGAAAGAGCTCGGGAGCTTCCAAGAGTGTGCCGCTAAGGCCGTGGAGGAGGCCGAGAGTCGAGCGCGCCCACGAGGGCCTTTGTGTTCATGGCCGAGACGCCTCTGCGATGTCCTCGGGGTGGAAGACGGGAGGACCCGGCCAAGCGGGTGTCGGCATCCCGCTGCAGTGAGGGAGGACGCGGGCCGCTGCGGTGCACAAGGCCATTAGCGCCGCCTTCACCCACTACCCCAGATTCGAGGTCGACATCGCGGAAGACGGGGTGGGCGCCGGGTGTTGATGATGCCGACACCGATCGGAAGGTCGCCGCCGGCCGAGGTTGCCACCGCGGAAGCCGGGCCGAGCTCTTCAAGCTTGCCACCGAGGAGCTCGAGGTGTTCGAGCCCCCCGCCGCGGGGCACCAAGAGCCCGCCGAGGAGGAGGAAGCCGCGCAGATGTCCCCGCCCCGCGTCGGATGGATCAAGACCCGCCCGTGCAAGGATAGGAACTCGAGGCTCGGCCTCTTTAGTTGCAAGCTCATTAAGTCCTCGTGATCGAGGCAAATTTGTAAAAACTTTAAGGGAGCTCGTGCTTAATGGAAGTTGTCTTTCCTCTTATATCGTGGTTCGCTTTTTACTTCACTTTTGGTGAGCTCATGATTCGAGAGCTGGATGGCGGCCATTCCTCGGCTGGTCGCAGGGCGCGGGAGGTCGTTAGGGCAGTCGCCATGCTCTAAAGTGTCTGAGCTAAGAGGAAAGAGTGTAAGTTCGCAAGTTTGAGCTCGTCAACGAGCTCAACTTGTAAGTTTTTGCGCAAAAATCGGTGCGCGTTAAAAATCGTGGGGTGTGCACCCCACTCCTTGTAGCCCCCGCAAGGGCGGGCCTTTGCCGTGGCGAGGCCGCCGTTGCTCGATGTGCTTAAGGAAAAATTCAAAATGCTTGCACATATTTTTGCGTTGAATTTGTGCTTTTATTGAGCTCTTGTAGCTACAACATTTCAAATACATTTAGGGTAGAAGCAACGTAGCTGTTCGATGTTCCATGCATTGGTGAGGACTCGGCCTTGATGGTCCTTGAGCTTGTACGCGTCTCGGTCTCGGCACTTGAGCGATGGTGAAGGGCTCCTTCCCACGGCGCCGAGAGCTTGTGCTTGTCTTTTCGAGCTCGACTCGCCGCAAAGACGAAGTCGCCGACGCCAAAAGCTTCGCCCTCGGCGGGCGGTGTCGTGGTAGCGCCTCATGGACGCAGTACTTGGGCGGAGTGGATGAGGGCGATGTCCCGAAGCCGTCGGAAAGCTGTCGGCAGCGTCTTGAGCGGCCGCGGTGATTATTGTCCTCGTTGAAGGCTTGGGCGCTGAAGCGAACCGTACTCAAGGTCGGGTGGGGGAGCCGACCTGATCCGAAGACGAGAAGAACGGCGCCCGTCCGTGGGGCCCTGCTCGGCGTCGTCACGGGAGACTCCATACTGACGGACGGAGGGCGGCGAGCCACGGGCGGGCGTACTTCGAGCCTCTTGAAGATGCGAGACTTTACGCCCGGGCAGGATCATGCCGCTAGCTCTTTCTACCGCCGTTGGTCCTCGGGTGATCGATTGGGGACGTATCGAATGTGGATGCCGTGATCGCCGCACCGGCCGATGAAGACCTCTCCCACGAAGTTCGTGCGTTGTCGGTGATGATGGAGTTCGGGCCCGGCTTGATGATGCTCTGGGTGGAAGAACTTGACGGTTTCTCACCGGCACCGCGCGATGGGCATAACCATGATCCACTTTGAGAACTTGTCGATGGCGATTTAGGAGGTAGCGCAGCTCCCTACCGCCCTCTTTGAAGGGTCCCACCATGTCGAGGCCCTGCATCAACGCCCAGTGAGCGGGATCACCCTCGAGGGACCGAGCCGAGGTGCGCTCGCTTGGCGAAGAACCGGCATCCTTCGCAGCGTTGGACTATTCGATGCCCCAGCGACGGGCGTTGGATCCAAGAAAACCCCCCCCCGCCGAACCACCTCCCAACGAGCTCGCGGGGCGCATGGTGGCCGTGATTCGCCGAGTGATCTCCCTCGATGAGCCCCCCTTCCTCGGCAGTGATGCAGCTACCGAGGACTCCTGAGGCCCAAGGCTGAGAGCTCTTTGCCCGGCAAGACGAACGAACGACTTGGCCCTTTCAGCGCCCGGATTCCTCTACCCCCGGGGGAGCTTGCCTTCCTTGAACCAATCGGGCGCTGGGATCCGCGGCCAGCCTCGGAGCCGCCGCGGCTCGAAGCCTCGATCCAAACTTTCCCGAGCCCCCCGAGCTCGTCGGTGTGAGCTCGCCGCTAGGCGTGCCTTCGTGCTGGGGAGCTCGGGTTTGCGGGAGCGCCCACCTCCATGGGGTCCCGAGCTCGGGCGCCGGGCGGTTGAGTTCGCGTCTGCCGCCGCAGGTCGCCTTTTTGAGTCGTATCGATGGCTTATGCTTGCTCGTGCATGAAGACGCCCGGGCGGGACCGGGCAGCGATCTCGACGCGAAGCTTGGCGAACATCCGCTGCCGTTGTTGAGGTGACGGTGAATGTGGTTGACCTCGAGCCCGGAAGTACTCCTCGAGCTCTGACCTTCCGGTGGTAGGCGTATCATCTTCGGTTGACACAGCTGACCTCCTTCATGACTTGGTTCTCGACGAGCTCTCGGGTCGCCTCGACCTCGAGGTGCCGTAACGCCGAAGCTCAGCGGGCGCGCAAGCCGCTCACCAAAGCCTCGTGATTCGGCCACGTTGTTGGACGCCGGAAAGTGTAGGCGGATGGAGTACTTCATGCGCACCTTGTTCTGGAGATGAAGACGAAGTCCACGCCGCGCCGCATTTCTTTACGGATCCGCCGGCACAAATGGGCCCAAGATTCGGATGTCGCTGGCTTGGGCGGCCGCCGACCTCCTGGTCCACTCCGCCACGGTCTGCTAGAGCCTCGGGATTTTATGGCGCTCTCTCGGGGCGTAGGTATGTCGGGTCCCATGAGCTCAATAGCCCACTTGGCCATGCGGCCCAGATCCCTCGCTACGGATGACCTCGCCAAGGGGGAATTTGAGACAACCGCGACCGGGATGGGAGTCAAAGTAATGCCCGAGCTTGCGCCAAAGTGACGCCAGCCATGCGTATATGAGCTTTTCGAGCTGCGTGTAGCGGGTCTTGGTGTCGGGTGAGGATCTTCACGATGAAGTACACCCCACCTCGAAGCCAAAGCATGCCCTTCCTCCTCCCTTCAATGACGAAGCGGTTGCTCACCACCTTCGAGGTGGCCGAGATGTAAAGGAGGATCGGTTCCGTTGGGTGGGGAGCGACGAGTACGGGCGGATTAGCAAGGGAGTTGCTTCAGCGAGTCGAGGGCTTGCTGGGCTTCGCCGGTCTGCAAAGCGCCCGACTTCTTCTCGCAGCCTTGTAGAGTGGGAGGGCCCGCCTCGAAGCCTGCTATGAAACGACTTTAGCGCGTGCTAGGCATCCCGTGAGCCGCCGCACGCATTCTGACGTTTTTGATCGCCCCATATTCGTTATGGCGGCGATTTTCTCGGATTGGCCCCGATGCCACGTCGAAACGATGAAGCCAAGCAAAATCCTCGAGGGACCCCGAAGACACACTTCGGATTGAGCTTGACCCGAACTCCCTGAGCATAGCAAAGACCTTTTGAGGTCGTGACGAGCTTTTCGAAAGGCTTTTGTCTTGACAACGATGTCGCCGACGTATGCTTCAACGAAGCTTTCCCGAGGAGCTCTTGAAGACTTTTCGCATGCACCTCTCGAAGGTGGCGCCGGGCTTTTCAAAACCGGGGCGGGCATTGTTACGCAAATGTAATGCGCCAAACGGAGTGATGAAGGAGGTAGCGAGCTGATCGAGCTCGCTCATCGTGATCCGTGGTAGCCGGAGTAGGCGCGCGAGAAAACAGCTGCCTCGCACTGAGGTGGAGTCAACAATTTGGTCGATAAAATACGCAAAGGAAACGGATCCTTCGCATGCCTTGTTGAGACCCGCGTAATCAACACACATTCTCCATTTCCCATTCTTCTTCTTAACTAGTACGGTTGGCTATCCACTCCTGATGATACACCTCCATGATAAACCTAGCGGCTAAGAGCTTATCTATCTCCTCGGCGATTGCCCGCGCCGATCGTCAGCCGAAACGCCTCAAATTTTTGCTTCACCGCCGAGACGGCTTTGATGTCAAGGAGTGCTTCGGCGACTTCCCCAGATGCCCGCATAGCCCGGTAGGCCCCTCCACGCTGAATGCATCGAGGTTCGCGCGAGGAAGTCGACGAGCCGCTTTCCTATTTGGGGGTGAGCTCGCACCCACAGAGGTGTGCCTATCCTTGTCGCATCGCGGACTTCCCGCCCTTTTCGCCCTCGAAACGCTCGCTATCTTTCAAGCTCGGCGACGCAGCTCGTACCGCTAATCTTTGGGGCTCGACGGTTGAGCTCGTGCTCGCTTCTTTTTGAGCCGGAGTTTTTCGGGCGCCGCCTGTGCCGCCATCCTCGGCAAAGACCGCTTGATTTCGACAGGGCGCCGTTATACTGGACGGGCGGCAGCCTCGGGCAAACAACGCCGCGTCAAGGTGGAGTCGATGGTGATGACCCCCTCGTCCCGGGATCTGAGCTTGAGGTAGGTGTAGTTGGGAACGCCATGAACTTCGTGATAGCACGCCGCCCCAACAGTAGCGCGGTAGGCGTTCTTGAACGGGAGCACCTCGAACGTGAGGACCTTTTTGCGGCTGTCCGGTGCCGGCGGTGATGTGAGGTCGATCCGTCCCGAAAGGGAGCATTCGGCTTCGGCACCACCCCATGGATCGGCCCGCGACGCGGAGACGTGCCTTGGGGATGCCAAGGGCTTGGAGCGCTGCGGGATGTAGAGAAGGTTGAGGCCGCCGGCCGCCATCCATCAACACCTTCCCGAGGCGCATGGTGCCGAAGTGATGGGATCGACGACAAGCGGTACCTTCCCCGGCACGGATGTGTCGAGGATGATCGCCTTGTCGGTTGGTGATCGCCGAACCTCGACCACTTGAGGTACTGGGGTAGCCGCCGGGTGAAGAGGACCCGGGCGCTGCGGAGAGCTTCGCTTCGGGCGCTTGATCTGTGAGTCGTGGGCTCCGCCGAAGATCTACATTGACTGCGACCGCCCTCGATGTAGATGTCGGCGCCGAACTCGCCGGGGCCGGTTTCAAGGCCCTGTCGCCGCTGCCCCAGAAACGCCACCACGCCAGCCGCGTCCATCACGCGTTTTTCGCGAGGCGGCAAATTCTTCATCTTGTGCTTGACCGCCTCATGGTGCGGGCACGTGCCTCGAAAGCATCTTGTCGGCGTTTTGGGGATGAAAGGTTTGCCACCCTTGCCGCCGCCTTGCACTTGTCCGCAATGGCTACGGTCGCTGCCGCCGCTGCCGCGGGGCGCTTTTGTTCTTCTTGTTCTTCCTTCCGCTGGAGTTCGACCGGTTCTTCGTTGCCGCTTCTTCGCCTGCCCCTTTGCCTGCAGGACGGGCGGGAGACGGGCGCCCTTCCCCTACGTACGCTGCATGGTCGAGGAGCTCTTCACGGTTTGGGGCCTGACGCCAGCTCGTGGATCAGTGGTCTCTGCGGTGTTGTGCCGGGCGTGAAGGATGGATGCGATCTCGGAGTCGCAGGCCTCCCGAGAGGTTGCTGCGCAGCTTGGAGAAGCGCTTTGATGTAGTCGCTGCAGTGCTCTCCTCCTTCTTCTACTTGTACCTCGCAGTCCCTACATCGCTGCTTGGCCGGGCGTAGGTGCTCTCGGAAGTTGCCGACGTAAGACGCCGCAAGCAGTCCTCCCAGCTGCGGATGGTGCCCCTCGGGAGGTGCTCGGTCTCATGATCGCGCCGGACCGCAAGGTAGAGTGGGAGGTTAGCGATGATGAAATAGTCGCTGCCCGGCACCTCCGCCCGCATGACCAAGGCGGTAGTCCTCGAGCCACGCGGGCGGGTCGGTCTCCCCGCTGTACTTCTCGCGACCGGTGCTCGGAGCTCGGAAGCGGGAAGGGAACGGAGCGCTGGGTGAATGCGCGGAACCGAAGGCCTTAGGCCTCCTCGAAGCTCGAGCCCGGTGGGCCGGGCGGTCCCGCTTGGGGAGACGAGCTCGCGGGCGGTGTATCCGGGCGTGGGCCGCAGCTCTTGTCTTCCTCGGGCTGCCGTGGCGCCACCGCGCCGCTGCCGTAGCTGCGAGGGGCTTCTCGTGGTCGCCGCCATGGTACTTGTCGCCGCCCCGGGGACGTCTTCGCTCGAGCTCCGCTGGCGCCGGGGCGCTGATGGTGTCTCCCCGGCGTCGTTCTCGCCCGCACTCGCCGCTCGTGGCGCGGGACCTCGGGGTGGGAGGAAGCCTCATGCTCCTCCAGCTAGCCGCCTGCGGAGACGCAGAGCTTGCCGCTCGCTGACGGCCGCCTCGCCAGAGTCTTTGAGCCGCCAGGCTCCCGCGTGCTCGGGTCCTCGGGGGCCGCGGCAAATGTAGGGAGCGAGCCATGGGCGCCGCCAAAGTTCTAGGATGCTTCCCAACACCGGCGGGAGCTGTTCCGGCCCTCGCCCCTGCTGATGCGTCGCGGGACCACGCTGGGCTCGAGCGCTCGTCTCGTGATTGCCGCTCTTCCTCCCTCGCCGGCGCAGGAGGATTTTCGCGCTTGCTGCGCTGCTCGGTGCCTCCTCGAGCTCTTTCCGGGGCCGGGCCTTGACGCTGACAACAGAGGCTTCAGCACAAGGGGCGGTGTCTCGTGGCGTGTGTTGGGAGGCGCTGCTCGAAAGGGACTTCCTCTACCGCACTGCCGGGTGTGACACATGTAGCACCGGGCGCTGCGGGTCGCATCCATGAGGCTCATCCTATCGGTGGCGGCAGCTCGGCTCGCGGACGCTGGATACCGGCTCGCTCCCCGCAGAGTGGGAGGCCCCGCCGCCTATCGGGTACATCCCGCGTAGGGCCACCGTGAATTCGCCGACCGACAGCCGCTTTCGCCAAGGAAAGCCGTAGGGATCTATTAATATTGGCGGTGGGGAGAAGGTCACATCGCGAACAGGGCTCGGCTGAGTTCGGCCCCGTGATGTCGAAGCAGGTCCTGATGAGGTCGAAGAAGCGGCCCGCGGTGCGGCGGGATGGGGCCGACCGGCGCGGGAGGTGGGAGTTCTCTGGCCCCATGCTCGCCGACGTAGCCTGGCGCCGAGGCGGCGATGTCCTCACGCCGCATCGGGCGTGAAGACGTTCCTGATGGACCGCCTCGCTCGCTGCCGGAGAAGTCGATCGCGTTAAAGCGCATCGCCGGGCGCCGCGCCGCCGGCGGAGTGGAAGAAGCCATCGGAGTGGAGAAAATGCCGCACTAGCGCTTGCCCCTTCTCCGGGCGCCGCCAACCGCCGTGGGTCTAATACCACCGCTACAAGAATGTTCCGCTAATGCGTGCTCCAATGGCCTAGCTCTAGAGACAATGACACGGAATTTATATCGTTCGGGAATCGCGGCCCCTAGTTCAAATGAGGCCACTATCCGGCGCTCAAAACTCAGATCGGGGCAAATACAAGCGGGCGAGAGGGAGGTGAGCCCCCGTGTCTCTCGTGGAAAGTGGGCGACGGAGTGTCGTAAGTTAGAATGCTTGTGAGCCGAGAACTCGCTTCTAATGGCCGAGCCTCCTTTTATAGTTGTAAGGGAGATGTGTTTCCAGAGCTATCGAGGGGAGGGACTTAAGAGGAGAAGAGATACAAATTTGGGGTGGAAAGGAAATGGGGCCGTTCGGCTCTGGGCACGCCGGACTCCCGCTGCAGTGCCAGCCGCCACGCTTGGCGGGCCTATCATCCAAGCAGTCGCCGAGAGTGTAGGGCGCGCTCCATTTTCGGATGTCCGCTTCAGATGATTGCCGAGCTCGGCAGCTCGCTTGGCCGGTGGCGGAGGGAGCAAAGGGATAAAGCGCCGCCGGCTGCCGCCCACGCCCCGGCCCATCGCACGCGCCGCTGTCCACCGCCGACCCCGCGGCGCGCCGCCGCTATAAATGCGGGTACTGGGCGCTGCAGAAAACGCAGTGGATGTGGAGAGCTCGCACGCAGGAGCTTGGTTTCCATTGCCGTAGGTCATCCTTGTCCGGTAGCGGTTGTCCAGGTGCCTCGGCGCGGTATGGCGACTGACGGGCCCTACCGCTGCTGCCGGGGATCTCGCTTCTCGACGATATCCTCGCGCATAGGCCGCGACGCTCGGCCAGTAGCCACGGGCAAGCCGCCGGGTTTCCGGGCCGCGCTGTCCCGAAGCCCTCAAATTAGCCGAATCGGTGTTACCCCGTGAGCTCGCTCGGTGACGTAAAAGGAGCCGGCGGCCAGCTCCGAAAGCTCGCATATCCTTCTATACTGCGGGAGAGCTCATTCGAGGCGGAGGATGGGCGCCGGGTCGAGCTCGAAGCCGTGCCTAGGGAGCTCGCTCGAGACGGGAGAGAGGTCCTCGACGGTGATCTCTCGGGTTCGGCCGCGCAGAGCTCACTGGTGAGAGGGAATGGGAGCTCGAAAGTGAGGCGTGGAAGGCGGGCTCATCTGGGAGCTCGTGGGAGAGAGCTCAAGCCAGAGCATTCCCTTCGGCCCATGAGGAGCTCGCTCACCTGGCCGGATCTCTCGGGTCCCGCTTTGTCTGTCAGTGATGGTTCTAGAACTTATGTACGGTGTCTCAAATATCGATCCCCAATGTTGCTTATAATATATTTTGGTTCTTATGTACTCTCTCCGTCCCCAAAAAAGAGTGTAGTTTTAGGTTTTTCATATATCATGTTTGATCATCCATTTCATTCAAAAAGTTTCATAAATATCTTTGATTTTGTTATGACTTACTCCCTCAATACTCTAAAAAGAAAGACGCTTAGGACAGCTACACAATTTCTAAAGCTTAACTTTGACTTCTTTTCTATAAAAATATTTATTAAAAAAAATTATGTATGTATACTTTTATGAAAGTATTTTTCAAGAAAAATCTATTGATATGAATTTCACATTTCTAAACTCAACGACTTAAAAAGTTATTTATGATTTATGTTCCCAATGTTTGACCCAAACCTTTTTCAAAAATGCCTTCCTTTTCCAATATGGAGGGGTATTTATCATTAGAGATACTTTAATGCTGATTTATTTATTTTTTATAATTTACACAAAATGTTTGAATAAGTTTAAATGGTCAAACACGATGTCTAAAAAGTAAAAACACACTCTTTTGGGATGGAGAGAGTGTTATCTAAACCTACTATAAATTGATGGTCTGAGTTTCCAAAACAAATACCTAATGAAAAAAGTGCTCAACTATCAATTTTTATAACTTTTCAAGATCTATAACTTTTATTTTTGTGTTTTTTATCCGAGGTTGTCTAGAACCTCGGCCGTATTATAGGGCTGCTAAAAAAGACCTATTCACCTAACTAGGCCCGCAAGATGTTTTAAATGAAGAAGTTGTGAGGCCATCTAGAACCTAACTTCATTGACCCACAAATTTCCACAGAGCCCGGCTATGGATTGAGCAGTCTTTTCTCCCGCTTTCTCTCACTACCCACTTTCTCCCCCATCTCTTAATTTGTCTGTTTTTATTCTCTTGACAAGACATACATACCTTCGTTTCTCTCTCATTGTCTCCCCCAATCCATTATCCTCATTTTTCATCGCTCTGTGTTTTGATTTTAGAGTCGTAAAATCCTTATTGACGCCGCGACTATTCATTTCCCTAGATGACGAGCGCAGGCGCGGACTAGCCGTAGATGGTGGAAAACGACCAAAGCGGGCACTGGGCTGGCCGAGGAGTCACGGAGAAGGTAGCGGAGGGATCCGGAAACGCCGAGGAGGAGAGAGAAATGGGGAAGACGATGAGAGCGCCGTACCGACGCTTGAAATGACAGAAGAGTCGGACTGACCGGTCACATGCTTAAAGTTATGAAGTCCAGCCACAGTAGCCATCGTGAGGCCAAGGCCAGACATAAAACGGGAGCTGTAACATAGTCTTTCTAAAAATTTTATAACTTTTCAAGATCTATAACTTTTATTTTTGTGTTTTTTATCTAAGGCCATCCTGAATCTGGCAGACAGGGGGCTGCTAAAAGACCTATTCGCCTAACTAGGCCCGCAAGATGTTTTAAATGAAGAAGTTGTGAGGGCTATCTAGAACCTAACTTCATCGAATCTACAAAGTCTACAGAGGCTGGGTAGAAGTATGGATTGGGCAGTCTTTCTCTGTTTCTCTCACTATCTGACTTTCTCCCCGTCTCCTCAGTCTGTCTGTTCTTTATCCTCTGACAGTTCACACGTATTCTTTCGTTTCTCCCAATCCCTCAACCCTTTGTCCCTCATTTTCATCGTCTCTGTGTTTTGATTTTAGAGTCGTATAAAAACCTTTATTGAAGCCGCATTATTCATCTAATGACTTACCTACGTGCTGGGTGTTTTGGTCCGACACATTGTCCCGCTTACCTTCTCAACTTCAATCGCACATCAGCAACCTGCACGTACGTATTGTACAGCGGTGTAGCTTTCAGGAGCTGACAGCTCTGTCAAGGATCCTATGGTCCAGGACATGCGCTTTCCAGCAGTTAGCCAACAAATAGATTGAGAGTCAGCACATGTGGATTGGAGAGAGAAGATCATAGGACACACGACCAAGTGAGACAGTTTTGACACTGGCCGTCTAGAAAGCGCCGCGTAGATAAACCTAATCGTTAAAGATATCCGCGAACAAGTGCCTGATCAGTAAACACAATTTTGTATCGGCAAATACAGATTACATAATCAAGCCCTCAATAATAGCGTTGTGGTACACACCTCACAGCACGCGTGGAGTAATTTTGGCCAATCCCGATGCGAAACAACAGGGGGAGACGAATGAAAACACCGCAGAGCACGAGCAATAATGTGATGCGCTTTCGAACAGGGGCTGATAGCGTCGCCATACGTCGTCGTCAATTAAGCGTACTTGTCGGCGATGTCGGTGAGGCAGCGCACGAGCTCGTCGGGCCTGGAGAGCATCACGACGTGGTCCGCGACGATCTCCATCACCTCGTCCACCGGGTTGTTCTCCACCATCCAGCGCTGGAACTTGTCCACGATGGCGTGGTCCTCCGTGCACAATGATGTACACCCTTGCGCACCGACCCGTACCTTTCCTTGCTGTAGGGTTGCTGGACTGCAAGATCCTCCACAAACATCGAGCTTCACCCTCAGCAGAGACGCCGCGAGAGTGATGTCCTGCAGATAAGATGGCGGCCACATCAGCATGCAGATCGAGTTGATTTGAACGATAACAAGGCTAAATATATGATACATCAGCGCGCTGGGTGTGTGAAGGGAGGTCTGGAGGACCAGCAGCTACAGCTGCATATCTACTATTATATGGAAGAGAAGAGGAGAGGAGAAGGCGTTTGCAGTCAGATTAGGTATATGAATAGAAAACGGCGCGCGTGAAAGAGACATATGTGTCTCTTGTTAATACCCTCCGGCAGTTTTGTTAGATGTTCTCACGCTTTGAGTTTGACACCTATATTTTCGCGCAGCAAGCATTTGCAGGTCAAATGTTTAAATGGTCTTGCATGGTATGCTGGGTGAGCGCAAGACTGGTTATCATTTAGGTATCCGCTGCATGGCACTACTTTGGCAATGATTTA
This sequence comes from Hyparrhenia diplandra, assembly GCA_015847255.1. NCBI lineage: Eukaryota > Viridiplantae > Streptophyta > Magnoliopsida > Poales > Poaceae > Hyparrhenia > Hyparrhenia diplandra. The sequence continues at coordinate 1,031 of JADLZK010007143.1, read as the reverse complement.
ATTCACTATACGCTTTCTCTCAAGGCCGCATGTATTGAGCCAAGAAATTTGTACGCGTGGTTTACCACCTGGTAGACCTCAGATTTTGGCGATAATGCCTAAAAACTGTTATATATGAAGAGATAACTATTATATGGACACGCCATGGCCCTAAAAAAACTATTATATGGACGGACATCGTGATACTAAGAGCAAGTTTTAATAAAGCTGCCGGGTCGTCATTTGGGCTAATTACACGCCACCTCATCCAAGCCATGCAGAAGTAGTGGAGGGCCCTACATCTAATTAATACGTTCTAGCCAAACAGCCAATCCTAATTGTGATTTTCGCGATGCTCTCGCTTCAGCCGTAGACGACTGCGAAATCGGCAGTGCACCGCTTCTTCCCTATTTTTCTCCCGCCCACGTGTAGAAATAGCCCGACGGGATTCCGTAGTCGCCCGCTGACTCACCTCCCCATTATATTGCTCTATACGCCCCCAACAATCCACTACTACATAGCTAGTTGATGTAGGTAGGATTTAGTCTGACATGGGATGCAAAGAAGGTGGAAAATGAAATCGGCTGGCGCTTGTCTTGTCGCCAGCTCGCTCAACAATTGAGGGTGTTCCATGCGCTGCCGCCCATGCTCGTTGTGCGCGCTGCGCATGCTCGTTATTGTCCACGGCGCTGCGCTTTGGGAGGTGCGTACTCGCCTGTTCCAGTACGAAACCACGCCATATGTATGCGGCTCTGGCCAAAATTCTCTTACTTTGACTAAGTTTGTAAAAATACGCAACATTTAAATCTTTCAAATAAATTTATTAAAAACTAGACTTTAAAGATCTTCCAATGATACTAATTTTTAATATAAATATTATATATTTTAATATATAATTGCCGACATTTTAAACGCTGACTCCTCGCGGCTTGTAGCTGTCTTTTATTTGGGACGGAGGGAGTAGGCATGAATATAGGAGAGAGAAAATATAGATGACTTGGCACCAACAATTAGCAGCTAGATATATTATTGAGATGTCCTAAAGATCTTTT
>JADLZK010007142.1:0-10655 GCA_015847255.1 Hyparrhenia diplandra | reverse complement strand
GAGTTTATGAATCATCATCAATCTAGTAGTACATACCATATGAGCAAAAGCAAACAAAGAACCACAAGGAAGAGAGACAGAAAACAAACGCTCACCGATCCGATCTTCCGCCCGCGCCGCATAACTCGTCGTGGCTAAGGTCCTCCATGCGTGTGTGTATACAGCCACAGGCCGCCGTATCGTGCGCACCCTTGGCCTTGGACTGGAGAGCGCCGCCGCGAGCGACCGACTCGATCCAACCGCCTTGGCGTGTGCGTCCCGGTTACCTAGCCCTAGCGAACAAGGACACAAATTGGTTTATGCATATGTGGATTAGTACAAGAATTGGCGTTTAGCTCGTACTCTATAATCTCGTAGCCGTAACAGACAACACACGGCGAGATTTACAGAAACGACGCCGCGCGCACGCGTGGCAGGTGCAGATCCTCCTCTTCCTCAACTTTCTTCACCACGACGGGATATCTTTGCGCTTCTTGCCGCCGCCGACTTGGCCTAGTGCCCACGTGCCAAGGGGTGGCCTCGCGACTTCAAAGTCGGTTCTTTGCTGGGTACGTGCGTCGCCGCCGGGAGAGACCCGATGGGAAGTGCCTTGTGATCGGCGGCCCGGATCGGGCGTTGCGTCGAGATCGGCGAAGGGGCGACGTTCGTGGCGAGCCTCGTTGGACAGGCGTTCGTAGTAGTGCTAGCGCCGCGACTCCAAACAACCGGCGGATGGGAAACGTCGCGACGATCACGAGGACACCGAGGATTTGCCGGCGGTGGGTACGCGCGCGGGGTGTGTACGCGCTTGAGAGGGTAGACGCGACGTCGCGTGAAAAAAGACCGAGGTTTCTGTCGCGTGGAAGTGTGGAACGGGGGTGTTCCATATGTTCCTGATTTCCGGTTGTGATGGGTCCACACAGCAGAATAAGATCAAAGAGTGTTAGGCAAGGAGGGTAAGAAGTTTTTTAGGTGACAATGGTTTTCATTTTCTCCACTCTTTTATAGTATAGATTTATGTTTTGAGATACAATTCGTGATGTAATAAGGCACTCGGATGATACTATTTCCTTTAATTTTGTCATTATATGTGTGCGATTGATCCTAGGGTGCACATATAATCTATTGTTCAATTTGTTCTATAAATTGGATATGACAAGATTGGTATCAAAGCCGTGTCGACTGTAGGACGCAAGCCTAGGTAGAATGGTCGTCTTAAAAAAGTTTTTGTCTCACTTGTTCGTGCCATTGCTTAGCATTATTAATTGTGAAAATTTTGTTTTATGCTCCACTGCTTTATTCTATTATAAAAGAGTTGATTCTAATTTTGGTTCCATTTTAACTTTTTAGATGGCTCGCACCAAGCAGACCCCACGCAAGCGTGTCACGACGGTGCGCGAATGGAGGCAGAGGTTCACTTGTGGCCGTTCTGTGAGCTCTCTGTTGGCACAGGTTCTGAGGGACGAGCCTGAGCAAGAGCCAGTGGTGCAGCCCCAGGTGCAGGAGGCGCCTGCACCAGTGGATGCACAGCCTGAGCAGGTGCCTGAGTATGCACCCATGGAAGGCTATGCACCCATGGAGGGGGAACCCCAGGGCAACCAGGGAGCTGGTGGTGATCCTGGTGATGATGGTGATGACGATGGTTCTGACAACGACAGCTCACATGACAGCAATGACTCCCATGATGATGATGATGGGAATGATGATGAAGATGAACCTATGCTGCCAGAAAACGAAGATGAGGAGGTGGCTCCAGAAGAAGATGAAGAAGATCCCATGGAAGACAATGGTGGGGAGGATCCACCACCGCCACCACAGGGAGGTGGAGGCGGTATGCCTCCAGCAATGGGTTGGACAGTGACCAAGCGCCAAGTGTATGATGTCAACACCGTGCCCCACAACCAGCTGCTGGGAGTTCTCAACAATTACTATGGGGACTGGCCAGGTGTGAGAGTGGAGTATGTTTGTTACAGCCATGAGCATCCCATAGAACCCACGGTGTGGAAGACCACTGCAGAGATCTTGATCCAGGAGCCCCAGGGGTCATGGATTGTGGAGACTGACTACACACATAGAGGTGTCCGGGCCACCCGAGAAGACAGCATCAATGGTGCTGCCCAGATGGCTTACATGGACCTTCGCGGCCGTCGTTTTGACAACATGAGAAATGACAATGACCGCTATCTCTCATACTCCAGGCCTTACATGGGGTGGATAATCACTGAGCCCCATGGAGAAAACTACACTACTCGACTCACGGTGCGCTATGAACGCCATCTCATGGAGGAGAATGAGAGCCTAGCTGATATGGTGGTCAGTCTACAGAATTCTCTGACAAGGCTTCGCACTGAAAGTGATGACATGAGGGAGAGGCTTGGAGAAAACAGAATCTACGACGTGCTTCCACCCGTGCAACGCCCTTAGATGTTGGATGCCCTCTTGTAATAAATAAAACGTTAGTAGCGTCAGTCGAGTCGAGTTAAGAGTGTGTGTGATAAACTTGGTGTGTCAGTTGCTTTATATTTATGCTCAATGTGTGATTTGCTTCTTTCATAATGATTGCTGGAGTTCCATGGGCCTGTCCATGAACTCCTTAGTCTTGGATTAAGGTTTAAAGTTTGATTAATATAAGTTTGGGGTCGTTTTATCTATCTTGGCTGAATCTGTTTTCTGGAGTAGCCTGCACTCTTTATCAATTATCTCTTGATCCGTAAGTGCTTTTGATCTGAAATTTTTTTGGGAGAAACTAGACTTCTGTACCTTTCAAACGAATCCTATATGAGAATTTTATCTGCTCTGGTCTAGGAGATATAGCAGTTTGAAATTGATATTACAGCGCAGTCTGAATGTTCTGAACAGAATCTGTTGTCCTCGGTTTTTGGTACATGTAACGACAGAATCTGAAATTATGATCCACATGAATGTTGTAGATAATTTCATTATCTTTCCAACGGTGTATAGAACATGTCATTTGAGTTTCGGAAACTCTACTTATTGCCCGTTTACTGCACTGCTGTTGATACACATTGTCCAGAAAATTTCAGATTTGTCATTCAATCTTGTGTTGAGTAACACTAAGACTTGTGTATGTGATGTTGGATGACAGATGGCTGCCCGCGGAGGAGGTCGTGGCCGTGGACGTGGTAGGGGCAGAGGCGCACCACCACCACCACCACCGCCCCCTGTGATGACGCCCGAGCAACTGATGGGCATGCAGGGGCAGCTGATTCAACAGGTTGTGCAACTGATGCAGCAGAACCAGCAGAACCAACAGAATCAGAACAACCAAGGAGGTCAGCACTATGTCACACCTAGGGACAGGCGTGTGGACTTCATGAAGGGACGTCCGCCTACCTTCTCACATGCCGCTGACCCATTGGAGGCGGATGATTGGCTGCGCACTATAGAGAAGAACTTGGACATTGCACAGTGCAATGATGAAGAAAGGGTGTTGTTTGCCTCTGGACAGCTAGAGGGGGCAGCGCAGGATTGGTGGGACTCCTACAGGTTTGGGCGCCCCAATAATGCTCCACCTATCACCTATCAGGAGTTCAGAGCAGAGTTCAGGTCGTACCATATACCAGAGGGTATGATGTAACAGAAGAGGGAGGAATTTCTGAATCTGAAGCAGAGGCACATGTCTATGGGAGAATATCGTGACAAGTTCTCACAGCTATCATGCTATGCTCCAAGGGATGTGGCTACTGATGCTGACAAGCAGCGCTTATTCCTGAAGGGACTTTATGATGATCTCCAGCTCCAGATGATGTCCAACACCTACCCTAACTTCCAGGCTATGGTGAACCGTGCAATTGTCATTGATGGCAAGCGCAAGGACATCGACACTAAGAAGAGGAAGTATAATGAGAAGAACTCGGGCGGCAACTCACGTTTCCGTCCCAATCAGCAAGGTTTTCAACAGAAGAACCAAGGCTCTTCTTCTCAGTGGAACAAGGGTCAGAACAATCAGCGTCCCCCATTCCAGCAGCGCCTGCAGGATCATCAGCGGAGTGGGCAGCAGCGTCCTAACAACTCTAACCAAGTTGTTATGAGGAATGGAACACCAGTCAAGTGCTATCATTGTGGCAAGGATGGCCACATGTCTTTCAACTGCCCTGACAAGCTGAATCAGCAGAACAGGCCCAACCAGCAGAATAACCACCCGAGGCCAGCAGGCAAGCCTAGAACTGTGAACAATGTGAATGTTGACACCGTTGTGGAGACACCTCAGGTTATGCTTGGTACGTTCAGCATCAACTCCATCTCTGCTAGTGTACTCTTTGATTCTGGTGCTTCGCATTCTTTTATATCAGAATCTTTTGTTAAAGAGCACAGCATACCCATTCTATATATGAAACAAAACATGATAGTAAACTCACCGGGGGGTTGCATGCAAACTCAACAACTGTGGCCCCTCTATTAGTCTCTCTTTAAGGGGGGTAGACTTTGAGGTTTCACCCATTCTGTTGAAGACTGCCGGTATTGATTTAATACTGGGAATGGACTGGATGAGGAAGCACAGGGCACATATTGAGTGTGAGGAGAGGGTAGTCATGGTGACCACACCAAAGGGGGACAGAATCAGTGTTCCAATCACAGTGCAACCACCACCAAAAGCTATTGTGAACCAAGCGATTGAAGTTGATGAACCTCAGAGCAATGTTGTTGATGAGTTCCCGGATGTGTTTCCCGATGAATTGCCAGGTATGCCACCTGACCGTGATATTGAGTTTATTATTGACTTATTGCCTGGTACTACACCCATAGCTAAACGTCCATATAGAATGGGGGTAGATGAGTTAGCAGAACTTAAGCAACAATTGAAGGAGTTGTAGGAAAAGGGTTTTATTCGCCCCAGTTCATCTCCTTGGGGTGCACCAGTTATCTTTGTGGATAAGAAGGATGGTACACAGCGTATGTGTGTGGATTATAGGTCTTTGAATGAGGTAACCATTAAGAACAAGTACCCGCTACCTCGCATTGATGATTTGTTTGACCAGCTGAGAGGTGCTTGTGTGTTCTCGAAGATTGATCTTCGCTCTGGGTACCATCAGTTGAAGATTCATGCATCTGATATACCCAAGACTGCTTTCACTACAAGGTATGGCTTGTATGAGTATACAGTCATGTCATTTGGATTGACTAATGCACCTGCCTACTTCATGTACTTGATGAACAATGTATTCATGCCTTATCTGGACAAGTTTGTGGTGGTGTTCATTGATGACATACTGGTATTCTCCAAGAATGCAGAAGAACATGAAGAGCATTTGAGGTTAGTCTTGCTCAGAGAACACCAGTTGTATGCTAAGAGGAGCAAGTGTGAATTTTGGTTGAAGGAAGTGGCATTCTTAGGCCATGTGGTCTCAAATGGAGGTATAGCAGTTGATCCTAGTAAAGTCTCTGATGTGTTGAATTGGCAACCACCAACCAATGTTAGTGAGATTCGTAGCTTTCTGTGATTGGCCGGATATTATAGAAGATTTATTGAAGGGTTCTCCAAGTTGGCTAAGCCTATGACAGCCTTACTTGAGAAGAGTGCCAAGTTTGTGTGGTCTGAGAAGTGCCAATCTAGCTTTGAAGAACTAAAGAAGAGGTTGACTACTGCTCCTGTGTTGACCTTGCCTGATTTGAGCAAGAGCTTCTCTATATATTGTGATGCTTCTCGACAAGGTCTTGGTTGTGTTCTTATGCAAGAAGGGAGAGTTGTAGCATATGCATCAAGGCAGCTGAGGAAGCATGAGCTGAATTATCCCACTCATGACTTAGAGTTGGCAGCAGTGGTGCATGCTCTGAAGATATGGCAACACTATCTTGTTGGTCATAAGTGTGATATTTATACAGATCATAAGAGTTTGAAGTACATCTTCACCCAGTCTGATCTGAACCTGAGGCAAAGAAGATGGTTAGAACTCATCAAGGACTATGATTTGGAAGTGCACTATCATCCTGGGAAGGCTAATGTAGTGGCCGGTGCCCTTAGTAGGAAGGTTTATGCCAATGAGGTCCAAGCAATAACCATGCCTAAGGAGTTGTGTGCAGAATTTGAGGCATTGAACCTTGGTATGGCTGTCAATGTGTTGGAATTAGAGGTAACACCCACCTTGGAACAAGAAATTCGGAAGGGGCAGCTAGAGGATGAGAAGATTCAAGAGATAGTAGCTAATTTACCCTTTGGCAAGGCACCAGGATTTAGAGTGGATGAGAGTGGCACTCTATGGTTTGGTAAGCGGATTTGTGTACCTGAAATCAAGTCAATACGGGATACAATCCTATAGGAGGCACACGAGTCAGCTTACTCCATACACCCGGGGAGTACTAAGATGTACTTAGACTTAAAAGAGAGATATTGGTGGTATGGATTAAAGAGAGATGTGGCTGAGTATGTGGCTCTGTGTGACACCTGTCAGAGAGTTAAGGCTGAGCATCAGAGGCCTGTAGGTCTGCTACAACCGATGAAGATACCTGAGTGGAAATGGGAAGAAGTCGGAATGGATTTCATTGTGGGTTTACCTCACACTCAGAGAGGCTTTGATTCGATATGGGTGATTGTGGATCGTCTTACTAAGGTAGCTCACTTTCTACCAGTAAAGACGAACTACCCAGGGGCAAGGTTAGCAGAGCTGTATATGGAGAGGATAGTGTGTTTGCATGGAGTTCCGAAGAAGATTGTGTCTGATCGGGGTACTCAGTTCACTTCGCAGTTCTGGCAGAAGGTACATGATGCTTTGGGAACTAAGTTGAATTTCAGCACTGTGTTCCATCCTCAGACTGATGGGCAAACGGAAAGGATTAATCAGATACTGGAAGACATGTTGAAGGCTTGTGCTTTACAGTATGGGAACAGTTGGGATAAAAGTTTGTGTTATGCTGAGTTCTCTTACAATAACAGTTACCAGCAGAGTCTCAAGATGTCACCTTTTGAGGCTTTGTATGGACGTAAGTGTAGAACTCCTCTATTGTGGAATCAAACGGGAGAAACTCAAGTGTTTGGACCTGATGTCATAAAGGATGCAGAAGAGCAGGTGAGAAAGATCAGGGAGAACTTGAGGGTAGCACAAACACGACAGAAAAGTTATGCCGATAACCGGAGGAAGGATCTGAGTTTCAACGTGGGTGACTATGTGTATTTGAAGGTGTCACCTATGAGAGGAGTTAAGAGGTTCAATGTCAAGGGTAAATTGGCACCAAGGTACATCGGACCTTTTAGAATCTCAGAGAGACATGGAGAGGTTGCTTACCAGCTAGAGCTACCTGCTAGATTGGCAGGTGTCCACAATGTATTCCATGTTTCTCAGTTGAAAAGGTGTTTGCGGGTATCAGAAGAGCAAATATCCTTGGAGGAACTCACAGTTAAGGATGATCTCACCTATGAAGAGTATCCAGTAAAGATCATAGAGTGGGCAGACAGAGTCACGAGAAGCCGGGTTATAAAGATGTGTAAGGTGCAGTGGAATCGGTATTCAGAGGATGATGCCACATGGGAAAGAGAGGATGATTTGAGGGAGACATATCCGAAGTTGTTCGAGTAAGCTTTATCTAATCTCGGGACGAGATTCTCTTAAGGGGGGTAGAATTGTAACACCCTAAATTTTTGATGCATTTAAAATAGTCAAATGGATTCATTTATGCTATTTTTGTGGTGCATTGAATATAGGGAATAAATAATTTTTATGAAAATAAAATCAATCATAAGGCTAGATACATGGTTGATGCACTCATGCTGCTGCATATTTACTTCTTTGATGATTGATTTTAGTTTGAATTGAAATTGTATTCAAATTCCTTGTGAAAAGCTTTTGAAATGGTTCAAATAAAAGAAAAGGAATTCATTTTTCCCTCCCTTCACTGCTTCCCATTCCAGCCCATCAGGCCCAAACCGCCCACCCTTTTCTCCTTGTTTTCTTGCTGGAATCGAGCCTGGGTTTTCCCTTTCGGGCCGCCCACTTAGCCGAAGCAAGGCAAAGAAAAGCCCTCCTCTTCTTCTTCCTTTGAACCGGCCTGTGAATGACACATGGGGCCCGTCTTTGCTACAGGGGATTCCCCTTCCTCTCGCTCGGGGGCACGGCGGGCACCGCGGCGCCGAATCCCGCCGATGCCGCCACCTTCCATCCCCGCGCCCCCCCCTTCCTTTTCTAAGCCGGTGCCCCGCCCTTATATGATGAGCCGCGAGCCACAAATACCGCTTTCCCATCCGCTTGCGTTGCCCTACGCCCGTCGATTACGCGCCGCGAGCGCCGTTCCCCGAGCTCGCGCCGCCGGGACCTTGGAGCACCACCCTCCCCGTTGTTCTTCGCGTCGGGGAGCGCCGTCGAGGTTTGCCGTGGTTGCGAACCGGCATACCCTTTTGCTCCTGTTTTTGTTCACGGTTTGCTCACGTATCGCCGTCGGCTTGCGGTTCCGCCGCCCGACCGCCATCCTTCGTCGTTCGTCGCCGTGCATCGAACCCCCGTCCGATTCCACGCACCGGTGAGCCCGCCTTGACCCCCTCGATCTTTCCTCATCAATTTGACCGATTATGGCCACTAGGGCCGAGGCCAAGCACGCCGGGCGACATTGCCGCCGCCCGGCCATGGCTGTCCCGTTGCATTGCCGCGTTTCGGCCGCGCGATTGCACGGAACGAGTCGCGTTCGCGTCATCGTCGTCCTTGACCCGTCGGTTGCCTAGACGAGGTCCGAATCGCCGGAATCGCGATCTCCGGCGACCCACGCCGCCGTCGAGCGCAGCTTCGCGCCGCCGCCCGGCATTGTTCCCGGCGGTGGGGATTAAATCCCACCGCCCGATCTAATCCCGAACCCCCAAATGCGCAATCCGACGGCCCGTCGATTTGAAGATACCCTTTCGGGTCAATCTTGCGAACAACCCCTGCAGGTTTTTAATGATTGCAGCGCCGTCCTTGGCACATTGCACGCTCCACGCTTTCACCTGCTGGAAAGCGTATTTTCACTTGTTCGGTTCCGAATACGTTTTCAAGTATTTACAGTTCTGCCATTCCATTCAAATGCTCATAACTTTCACGTTTTGAATCCAAATCGATCCGTTCAACTTGCGTTAGGATCGTAGTTAAATTTCCTAGATGTTTATGCCACTGTTAGTTCAGTTTGGTGTGGTTAATTTTCATAGTTAGATTTAATTAATTACCTTGCTTTAATTAGCCTTGTTTTATTAAATAACTTCGATCGATTTAGCTCCGTTTTTGCGTGATCTTTATATCTATGTGATCGTAGTGAAACGTAGAATGATTTATGAAACTTTTCAATTTATTTCTGTATTGTTGATGCAATGTTCTAATGATAGGCTTGTTTGCTTTGCATGAATGATTTCGGATTGCGTGTTCTTTAGCGTGATGATGTTTGAGTAGAAGGTGATCGGTTCTTTGGTGACCATTACTTCGGTGACGAGGAGTACTACGAGGACCAGGAAGACCAGCAACAACCGCCTTCTGCAGGCAAGTATAATATGGGATATTCCTTGTTGACCTATTCACCATGAACCATTATTTCATGTGCATGAGTTTAATTAATTTGCTTTAAGGATTGTCCTAGTTTTGTTATCTGTTCCTTGTTACCTTGGGATATATGCATTGGGTAGTTGCTAGCGCTCAACATTAAGATAAATGAACCCAATGATGTTACTTATTTATGAGATGTTGGTGATGGTGAACATGATAATGAAACAACAGGCGAGGAGCTCTTTTGATGCTCTTGGCCCTCCATAAGGACCGATCCGTTGGCAAAAGCCGGGAAAAACCGCATAACCGGGAGGGTCATGTGGCTCGACCGTAGTTGATTAGAAAGCTCGTGTCTAACTTGTTGGGGGTTACCCTTGTGGCGCAAAAGGGGTTCTTTGGTTGGGTATAGTGCGGTCCCCGTCCCCTTGAGTATAGGCTGCGTGTCATTGTGCCATCGGGAAGGTTGGTCCTATATCTCGCCATCATCCAAACCTATAGCGGCTCCCGACTTGTTAGATAATCTTTCAAAAGGCTATGTATAATTTTCGGTGTAATGGAAGTCATGAGCCTTTACATTTGAAAGTCATAACTCACGGTGAAAGTGTACACCTCTGCTTGTGAGTAAAATCATTATAACGTACCGTGCTCACGGTTATGAGCGCCCTAAAACTTGATGAAATAAGTAACATGATAATGGTGATTTAATGGTGATGATGATGTTGAGTTGAGAATGGATAAATGAACATGGTGATCTTAATTAATTGTTGGGGAATAATTGGAGCTTAAGCAAAACTTAGAATGATTAGAATGAATAAAACTTTGTCTTATTGAAAGCTTATCGCGGTATAACCAATTAATCGACTTTTGAGCCTCATATACACCCATGTTATACTTGTTGAGTACATTGTGTACTCACTCTTGCTTTATATTTCATTTTTGGGAAAATCCCTGATGGGTACAGATGGCCATGGTTATCGCCCTACGAAGATGACTACTAGGCTTGAGTGTCAACCAGTTGATCTTCCCTGTGGAGATGAAGGCGCCTGAAGCTTAGCTAGTTTCTATTATTATTGTTAAGAATTTTTTGATATTTATGTTTTGAGATACAGTTCGTGATGTAATAAGGCACTCGAATGATACTATTTCCTTTAATTTTGTCATTATATGTGTGCGATTGATCCTAGGGTGCACATATAATCTATTGTTCAATTTGTTCTATAAATT
>JADLZK010007141.1:0-70692 GCA_015847255.1 Hyparrhenia diplandra | reverse complement strand
AAATTTGGGGTTTTATAAAATTTGAGGTTCCATTAAGGGGGCTCCATTGGAGTTGATTTTTTTCCTTCAAACCCCTTATAATTTTAGGGTAGGGGCTCAAATGAGGGGTGGGTTGGAGTTGCTCTAATAAGAAGTCTAACTAGTTGAGGTAGATATAATTCGCATATGAGTTAGCACACAGGGCTCATAACGTCATTGTCGTCGTCACATAATTGTTTCCAAATCTGTTTATGTCGTGTATTATTAATTAATTTGTGGACATCCAACAAGCCAGTTCTGATTTAAAAACTGTTCACAAACATTTCAAGAATGTTATCCAGAAGCTTGGAAGGGAATTACATGGACCTCGATGCGTACCATCGGCAGCCATGCATGCGGACCCTGGTTAATTTTGCATGGTTTTACTAGCCATCCATGCTTTTGTGTACTTTCGTAAGTGCTTTAGCTTGCCAATAAGGTATCTCAGAGCTTTGCCCCATGATTAACTAGCTAAAAATGAGCCCTATGCTGATTAGATGTAATAGTAATATTATCACACAAAGACGTTTATGCCCCTTGGCCCCTAGCACACGCATAGGCCTGTTTGGATCACCGGGGCTAGTTACTAGTTGTGCCTAAAAAAGTTTGCCTAAATTAGCTAGAGTTGTCCAATTAATTGGCTAACAGCTAGTAGAACACCTATTAACCCTCATGTTTGGATGTGCTAGAGCTATTTTAGCTAGATTAACAATTAATCCTTGTATCCAATCATGCCTAAGTGGGTTTGTCGAACTAGTGAACAAACAATTGACGGGGAGTTTAGCTAAAAATTAGCTCATTCATTAGCCCACCTAGCTATTTATTATATCCTTAGAGACAAGAAAAAAAAAATAGTTAGCTAGTTGTTAATCCCATATCAAATTGGCTATAAGAGCATATGCAAAAAGCCTTTCAAAATCTAACTCTCTAATTCATTATTTAGAGTGTTATTTGCATAAAATGGCTTCCTATATCTTTTAGCTCTCCAAGAAATTTTCTATAGCTTGTTTGCACTCTAGAAATCAATTCTCTTTTTGTATCTTTAGCTAGGGAGAAATCGAATAGAAAATGGCTATATTTAGATATCCAAATTAAAAGTTGTTCATGGAATTTTTTTTATCAAAATCTCTATTCCTATTTCCTAGTAATTAGGAAAAATATAGATAATATCGTGGAGTTGTTCTAAGAATGTTAAGCTAAATTTTGGCTATTTTTACTAAAAAATTAACCTCTATTTAGTTAGGCATCACCAAATTTTGTGTTGGCAACTCTTTTATTTGGCCACCTTAGTATATTTTTATTAGTGGCCAAAATCGTTGTTACCAAACTTGTGTGGCTAAAATTTAGGTTGGCTTGTATATAGCATATATCTAGTCGGAAATCAAAAGGCCTTTAGCTATATGTTTGGTTATGTTACTTTTTTCTATTCTAGATAAAAAAAAAGAAGTGTTGATGTTTTCAGTTTGAACATAGAATAAACTATAAACTAAAGGTGTAGCTTGGATTATACTAGAGATGAAAACCAATGGGATATATACAAAGATGACCACGAATACGAGTAGTATTTTTTTTAATAAATTCAGAGTCAGATATGGATAATGTCAGATATATGCATTTAGATATTAATATTCATCCCATATCAATGTTTGATATTTGACTTTGTGTAGTAGTATTGGAATACAATACTATATTAAGGGGTAGTTTTATATAGCTCTCCTTGATTCTTGAGTTTCATTTCTAATTCTCTGATGGGGATTCTAGTGGCTGAGGGAAACATGTATATAAATTAAAAGAGTATAAGCTAATCTCGAACGAGGAGAGCGCAAGTTTTTTTAGCTTCTGGCTCCTAGTATAAATAAAAATGTTTTTATTTGTTTTTATCAAAATCTAGTAGCATATCAACCATTTAATAGGCATTCATAAAATCTGCTCTGATCAAACTAGAAGCGAACTTAACAAACTGGCTCTATATGTCAAGATTTAGGGGTTGGTTGATTGGTGCTTCCTAGGTAACCCCAACTCCAAACATGCATCTCAGCCCACACGTTGGAAATCTAATGACTAGGAGAGCTGCCTACTCTAGGCAGGTTTTTCTGCATATAAACAAAACATGCCTTTAGATATTGATTAAAAACAAGGTGTACCAAGAGATAATCGAGAAATATCTTTAACGTTATTTTTAGTGTGTTTCGTTTGAGGAATGAGATAGTCTATATATCTCTATATATTCATTTCTCACTTCTTCTTTTTATTTGGTTTGTGGAATAGAATAAGTTGATGCATCATCACATCATTCCTGGTAAGCTAATAAATAAATGGTATTAATAAGAGAAGAAATGAACTCATTCTAATAAATTTAAGGAACGAACTCATGATATACACCATCTTCCCGTTCTTGATGCCTCCTCGCCATCAAGCAGGCTTGGTGTTTGTGTTTGCTTCTATTCCTCTTAGCGAAACACGAGTGAATGACCCGATCGCGAAAAAAAATACACCATCTTATCTAGGACGGGAGTGATTTCACCTACCAAAGGCACTGTTACACCTCGGATCTTCTCAAAGAGCATAGGTGTAAAACAGCCAACCAAGAATCAACGGCCATACTAACTGCTGCGTAGGTTCTGTCGCCGGACTAATCGAGCTGGTCTGCCAGAATTATGAACCAACTCCACTAGCTATGCAATGCCAAGATTACGACGTGCACACCCTGTCAGTGTCAGGTCGCCTCCTTTTTTATACGTGGTGCCGTCCATGGTGGCAGGCAGTGCGCATACGCACCCACGAGACTAGAGTCCAGAGCCCAGAGGGAACCCCTGCCGGTTTCTATCTTGCCTTGTCCTTCATGGAGCAATCGGCAGCTGCACCTCCCCGGCAAGCCGCTGCTGCAGAGGCGGCAGCAAAGAAGAAGCCGACGACGACGCTCCTCGACGCGTACGAGGTGGAGTGCATCCGGCGGGAGCTGCAGCGGCTCGTTCTGAAGCACAGCCAGAGCGCCGCCGGGGGCGACAGCGACACCGCGCCGCGCACGCATGCTGCGCATGGCCGCCACCTCCACCACAACCATCGCGTGAGCAGCGCGAAGAAGGCGGCGAGCGCCAAGAGAGTCAGCCCGTCCCCATCGCCGTCGCTGACGCCGCCTCCGCCACCGCCGGGGCCCAAGAAGAACCGTCGCCACGGGGCGCGGCTGCTGGGGCGGCACGCCGTCGCGATCTGCGGCGGCACCGTGCCCTTGGCCGGTGGCACTCCCGTCGGCGGCGGCCGAGGGCGGCGCGCCGTGGCGATGTGCAGCGGCACCACCACCGCGCCCGTGGCCGGCGCTCCCGTCGTCGGCGGCAGAGGGACGGAGCGCGTCGTCGCGTTGTGCAGCGGCACCACCACCGCGCCCGTGGGCGTCGACGGCACGAGGCGGCAGCCGCGCGGGGCTACCGGGAGGTGGAGAAAGTGTAGCATGCATGCCCACTAGTCGAGCTAACAGTCAACTTCTCGTCGTGCGCGCGTGGTTTGGGAAGAAGGCGGTTTAGGTTCGGCGTGTAAAATCTAAGAGCTTTTCTTTTCTCTGATTGTGCTTTGTTTTCTCCGAGCAAGTATAATAACAGGTACTAAGGTGGCTAAATACTGAGATAAAGACGAGAGAAGAGATAGAATCAGACAAAGAAGAAGCGAGCTGTAAGGTTATGTCTAGCTTAGATAAAGAAAAGGTTATGTCCAGCTTAGATAAAGAAAAAGAAAACTTTATGAGAGACAAGTGTGACGTGTATTAATAGTGAAAAACTAACTATTATATGGATGAGATGAATAATAAAATCTGCAAAGAACCTTACAGCCAGTGACGGATTGGTGGCAGGCTGCCTTTTTTAAAACAAAAATTAGGTTCATCACTTAATAATGAGAATTCAGGAAGTTTTATGGCTATCTAACAGGATTTATTTCTTCCAGTGCATTTGCATCCTGAAACCTGTCCCAGTAATGCAACCCAAAATTGCAAAAAAGCACATTGCAGCTTCACTATACTGTTAACAATCTGGATATAAACTACCAGTAATCATGGAACCATAAGAATGCTATGTGGAAAACAGCATCGAACTACCAATTCCCAATATACAGTACGACTGAAGAGAAGCAGATCATTTGTTAGTTGACAATAAAATAATATGAACTTTTTAGCCAAGTACTTGGTTACAACGGAATGCCATATGTTAGGCAAAACTCTGGGATAACAAACGTTGAGATGGCTTTCTGAGCTCAACTTACATGTCCCCAAGAAAGCTTGCCACAAAAATAAATCTTAGCGCTTCAATCCTTCCTTTTGGTGGGCTTCTGGTGTGGCAAACAAGACTTGAAGCCTTGGTTAATTTTTTCTGCAGCAGATGAAACCTTGGGCAAACAAGAGACTCTTTTCATGTTAGGTGATATGCCCCTGACAGTAATCCTATATGCGGATGATGGAGGCATTGGTCTTGTCGATTCCCTCATTGTAGTAAAGCTCCACAAATGTGCCCCCACCAATACCCTTTGCCAACCTCCCAGGGTTCACACAGATAAACTGTTTCTGGTCGTCGCTACCTTCTCCAAGGGAAAGCACCTGCACATAATAGCTGTTCAGCATCATTCCATTCAGATGGAAGTAAGCAGACATGCGAATATACAGTTCTGACTTTTGAACAATGAGCTCACGGATGGGCAGAATTTGAATATACGGATATCAGTTAGAAGTTTATAATAAATGTTCTGTGTGTGCAAAAAACTTGTTATTACCTTCACAAATGGTGCAAGATCAGAAGGAAGAAGGAGAACATCTGGTGCTGATGAGATCTCCAGCGCTTCTTTAGCAAGAGAGAAGTCTAATGGCACGCCAGCAGCAGGAGGATATAGAGGATAGTAACTGTAGGAAGAGTGCTACATCAGAACTCATAAACTGCAAACAATCCGTCCCAACTGATATAACATGAAAAAGCCAAATGGAATGACCTTTGTTGCTTTAATATGTGTGAGGCAAGTCTACCAATCCTGTCCCCAGGCTTTCCGACAGGTGGCTTGCGAGAAATTTCCTCACCACTGAGCTGTTTCAGAATGTCCACTGTACAACAGCCAAAATGTATCTGGAAAGAAGGAAAGCAAACATTTTCAGGTAAGACTACATTTATCAACACATTTCTAACAACATATATAAGATGATTTTTGCTCATAATATGCATGACAAGTATCAAGAAAACCATTTCCATTCTTAATATAATGGCACACAGCTCTCCTTCGTGTTCGAGAAAAAAATCCCAATAAGTTACAAATTTGGAGCATATCTCGTGAGAAAACACAGGAACAGTGTGGCAGCTTTTAGGCCTGGTAATCCTGAAGCATTGAATGGACTCTTCTAGACAATGCAACAAGAGAGAAAGTGCAGAGATGAGGAGCATACTAAGATCACAATAAGGAGAAAAAGATTCTTTGAGTTCAATGACTCATTTTTAATTTGCAGGACAATAACAAAAATAACTTAACCAAAATAAAGGCGTGCCTATTTGATAATAGACAAAGAAAACCATATACATTTTGCATGCTCCAACCACTACATTATTTACAACAATTATTAACATAGCGTACCTCGTTAGAACTGAAGAGACATGGATTTGCCAGACAAGTAATCTGCATAATGTATGTAAACCTTTTAAAAACAAAGGAATATTATTACCAAATACGTCACAAGAGCAACCTTACAGAGTAACACATATACCTGATGTGTGGTATCTTCTGGAAAATTCAAATCAAATGCAGGCTGCATGTAACGACAGTGCAGATATATCATTAGAGAGGATTGTGCTGAGAACACTAAGAAAAGGCTTAAATAACAATAACACAATTCATCTGCATATACTACCAGACTATAAAACCTAGTACGATGGAAAAAAACTTGTTGCACTCTCTCAGCAAAATTTACATACTTTGCAGACATGAATTGATATATAATGATACAGAAAAATGTTTATAATTACTAAATCAGATCTGAATCTCAATAAAAAAATTACAAACCTGAGGGAAAACAAAGTCGTGGTGAGCATCACGCACTGATGGAATGAGAATTACACGGACAGTGTTCCCCAGATACTGGGTAAAGTCTTGAATCTGAACAAAAAAAACACATGAATAACTATTGCATTTGGCAATGTGCCAGCATTACACCTTCAGAAACCAGCATTTACCTACCTTTCTTAGAATTTCAAAATGGAAAATATCATTGAAGCTCTGGTCAACAGTTCCTTTTTTATGTCAGGATGATCAGAGTCAATGAAGGGTCCCATCTGCCAAAGAACAATTGATGTGTACAGTAGCAGAACATTTCAAACATCAATGTGCTGTCCTATGTACAGAATTGAGAGGGCTCACCAATATGAGAAGCTGAGGCTGCTTACGACAAGCATATGAAAGAAGTTCTTGCAGTGGCTCGAACAACAGATTATCGGTTGTTGTATAGGGACCTGCCGCGATGACCTGTAAAATACATGAGGTAAAATGATAATTATTAAACTATTAATGATTGTCCTACTCTCCTTTGATTGAGCATGTCCATGCAATAAATGAAGAAAGTATAAACATGCATTTGCTTCATAATTAAAATAGAAGAACAATTAACTGGTATCAGTTTAAGCTTGGACAAAAAATACTAATTGTTTGTTAAAAGGATATGTTTGATGCAGCATTATTTCAAATAAAAAAAGACAGGAACTAACCGATGACAATGCTCTTGAAAGAGTGCAAGCATCAGAATTTTGGTTGCTTTCATTATCAATAGCTTGTTTCTTAGGACTAGGGAGTTGAGCATCCACAGAGACTGGTATGGAATCAATTAATTTTGATGCAACAAAACAGTGTCCACTGGGATTGTGTCCTTCGATACCCACCACCTGTTATTTAAATGTGTTAATTTAACTCAGTAGATAATGTAAATGGCATTAGAACTGGCTGCACTTACCTGCCCAGGAAACAAAAAGAGAAGTGATCAAGATCCTTCAAGTCAAGACGCACACGCTGTCCCCTGGAGTGTTGGACACTAGAAAAAGATGTTTATGTAGTTAGCCAAAAGAAATAACAAAATGGTGACTAAGCAAAGAACATCACATGAATGAGTCCAAGGAGCACACTCACCTGCCCTGTAGCAAGATAGACTTTTCATTCAAATGACCTTCCCCATCACAAGCTACTGTACCGACTGCAAACATTTTCTCCTGCAGTGGGCAAATAATTGGATATCATATCAAGGAAATGGGTGATGATGAGTTAAGTAGTTAGAACAAAACTAGGCGGTGCAATTACCTCTGAAGCAAGGGTAGCATCTGTTGGCTCTCCACAAAACCCAGATGCAGAAAACAAGCTTGCTGATTTTCGTATCCGATCTTCCAAGTAATTAAACTGGAAAAGGGATGCAGTCAAAGAGCAGATGCTTATAACGATTAGTAAAACAAATTAGCAATGCCCTTACTCTGTCTTCCATTCTGTCATACATGAATCTGCAACCTGGTTCAGGCTGTGAACGCTGAACTTGTAAGGAACATCTTTGACTTGGTTGAATTCTTCTAATTACTTCATCTTCTGTGATTTCAGCATTTTTATTTGGCACACTAACTGCATTATCAGCATTGAGAACATACTGTTGGGTAAATTTATTTACTCGTGTTGCAAAAGGGGTAATACGATCAGCATTTGTTTTGGCCACTCTGCTGGATGATGGTCTGCCACTTGTTAGAGTTAACTCAGGGTTAGATGACTCTTGAGGTGGCTTTTCCTGTTTAGAGCCTGGCGTGTCATGAAATGCCACTTCATCTGCATGTGAATTGCTCAAAAGCCTGCAACAGTTACTTCTATATTATATTTATATTTTTTCGTGACAGAAAATAAGAAACAAAGGTACTTCCGTGAAAAAGCATGCGCGTAAATGAATCTGATATGTGGAACTAACATGTCAACATCGTTACTGGAGTAAATGTGAAGGTCCGCTTCTTCTTTTATTATCCTATCTTTAACTTCATTCTGAAGATGTGACAGAAAACCATCAAGATAGGATCTTTCGAGCTTTAAGCCATCCAATTGCCTGCATAAATTAGTTCTTTTAGTTTCCTTAGCTGCATCATGTAAAAGAACAAAACAAAAACATATGACCCTGGAGTCATAATCATCAGGGAGGCATCTCTTAATATAAACAGGAGAGTATTGAACATGAGCTGCAAGATTATAGTCATACCTAAATGTTGATGGGATTTATTGACTCGTCAAAACATCAAACAAAGTTTGATTGTAGTTAATAGAAAGCGGTTGTTTATGCTCCAGACAAAAAATAAACATTGAGCCAAGAGCACATCTTATCCATAATAATCGGCACAAACATACAGATGGCATGCTTGATTCAACAGCAAAAGATGCTACCATTGGTGTTGATATTTTTATCATCAAATTTCATAGAAAGCAGACGCCCTTTCTGCAGAGCACTCAAACGACCTACGGTCACTAAGACTAGCCTAATCTAAGCTGCAAAAGATGGTACAATATTGTTATTCGCAACATTCTTATCTGGGATGAGCTGACCTGTTGAGGTAATAGACCTCCCAGTTGGAGACGAGGTCAGCAGGGCTCATCTTGTAGTTGATGCAGTAGGTCAGCACTGCAAAAGCAGAACCACACACCACACGCATTTAAACATAAATCAACACCAAACTTAGAACCAGGTAAGGGCAAGGGGGAAGGTGGGGACGCTTGGTACTTACGCGTGGAGAGGATCTGGGCGGCGTCCTCGGGGCTGGCTCCCCCGATGGAGAAGCCGCTGTTCTGGAACTCCGCTCGGATTTCCTCCTCCATCGCTTCGCCGCTGCTTGCTCGCTGCACAGCCGAGGGGCAACCGGTGAGCGGGGGCGGCGAGACGGTGACCAGGTGTGCCGTGGGGAGCGGAGAGAAAAGGGGCGAGGCCGCGAGGGATCTGGGGACTGGGGAGGGAACAAGCGGGGTGGCGGGAAATGGAAGGACGAAATGGCGGGAAACATTTAGCGGCGGCTGGGTCGACGTGGGCCACTCAAAATACAGCAGAAATGAAAATTTCTGATATGAGAAACGGCTGGAAACGATTCTTGAGTTTTTTGCCTGCAAACGTGAAAACGCCAAAAGGCCCAAAAACCCAGTTCAGCATGATTCGTTTCCCCACTCTCCTCTATACTTTAATAACTGTATTTTTTCAGTTAATATTTTTAAGAAAGTGGGACAAGTTGTGCGTTTAAGTTGCTCTTGGCCCATAAAAGGTTTTGAATTTTTTTTGAAGCATAATTTTATTTATATGATTTTTTAACCCACCGGCCAAACCATCGCACGAAATGATTCTAATTCACTACCTAAAACGTTTCTGGAAAAAATTTAGATCATTTCGATCTCTACCAAACGCACCCTAAGACTCACCTAATGATGATTGACTGGCTGACTGTCACCGTATTGAATCTGGTGACAATTCCAGGCATCCATTTTTTTTCACTCCTACCAGTAACGGGGAAAAAATGGTCATAGACAGAGCATGGCAAAGTTCTCTGTTCACAAAATCTCGCGAAGCTGAAACATCATGGTATAGGAGACAGATATTACCAGACTGATTGTGTCAAATGTGACATCCTGGCACTAACAAATGAAATTCCAAGTGTATCTATGTTATTACCAGATTGTACTCAGAAAAAAATGGTGTAAACAGTTTGGCTATTGAAATAGGCTAGCATAACGGCTGCTCTACCAAAGTTATTGACACAACTGGCATTTTCTGCAATCACACAACCAAGAACACCGAAACACCTTGGGTGCTAGCTTGGCTCACATCTTCAGTTCCGTCGACCATGTCCCCTGAACACTGGGTTGTTTCGTTACGTGTCTGGTTCGCAGCTTCACCACTTTCCTGCCCAGGGAGTTCCTTAGCCTGGTTGCTTGCAGGAGTATTTCCTCTGGCGGTAAATTTCTCACACAGACCACTCGCTCGTTATGGTTTTCTGCACAACAATGAGGCTAGTTATAAAAAAATGGAGAAGAAAACAAAATCAATCATTTCATGAGAAAAACAAAATCCAATCCCATAAGACAACAAGAAAACAGCAGCTATATGACAGCCGTGTTCAAGGAATTGTACAATCAATCCCATAATATTTTTTTTTCACTAGTGGAAAATACTAATCTGATACCACAGGATCTTGCTTTCTTAGTGCATGCAATATTGCAATGGACCCAATATAGGATCAAACTGACAACACAAGATCCTCGCAAAAAGAAGGATCAAATTGTTGGTTGGTGTCCCTCTTATCCCACAAAAAATACTAACTGGTCCTACTCCGTCCCAGTCCGGCCATCCATCCCCAAGATCATGAAATGTGCACAATTCCAATGGAGGTTTTATCTTGGCCGTGGTATATTTAAACTAAGATACATTACCTTCAGGTGTGTTATTCCAAACAGGTATTCAAGCGTGTGCAGAAAAAACAGCAAAAGTTGGGCGAATAAGGATTCAAGGAGGGATGCTATCACAGCCTTGACAAATGATAGATGGTAACAGGAAGATGGAAGCTGAAGTTCACATTCATATGATGAGATTCAAGGCCGTATTTATATTTTCCATTTCTTTTTTATTTCTCTTCTTTCTTTCACACTTCTTCATCTCTTACCCTGTCGTGAGGTTTTCCTTTCTTCTTACTTCCTCTCTCTGCCTTTCCTTTAACATTCTTTTACTCCTCATCAGTGTTTTCAAATTGTATAATTGAACCTAGTCATAAGGGCACCGATAAGATGACTAACTGTGATTGGTCATTGATCAGACCAATTGTTCAAGGCTAGTCAATCCAGTCAGTGGTCATTGTCCTGCCTAAATGTCCTGATACTTAGGATGCAATACCAATTAAATAGCAGTCACTTATGAAATACAACAAAGAACAAGTAGTCAAACAGCAAAAAGATCAAGAATGAAGCATAGTCCGTCGGTCAAGTTACTAAAGTACATACATATATCATTCAATAAATAACACTAACCAATTTGTCAAATGCCAAGCTTTTTGTCATAATGGGCTAGCAATCAATTACGAACCTAAATGGTATATAGTAGTCGTCCTATGTCTAATCAGATGACTAATCGTGATTAACCGATGACTAATCGGATGTCTAACAATCTAATCGAGCCAATCAAGTCGATGGGCCTAATCTGTGTCAGGAAACTGATAAGGATGATTAGTCGTGATTAATCATGATTAGTCGGAAGATATGAAAACAAAGCTCCTCATCCTTCTTTGTGCTTGCCTGGTGCACTTATTTTGCCAGTACTGTTTATACATGTACAGCTCTCTTCTTTCATTAATGAAATTAAGGCAGGGGCCTCCACTCCCCACTCCCACCTTCGAGAGACAGAGAGAAGAGGAAGACCCAGAAATGGCCATGCTGTGCAATTTTCAACTGAAGATGGCAGGTTAAGCTACATGGATTACTATAGCGCCTTCTCAATGCCAATCCATACCATAAGTGTATCCCTATCAGGAAACTAGTTCCATTCCACAGAATCATAAATTGCAATGGAAAAGGAAAGTAACCAAGATCTTACTGTAAATTCCCTTCAAGTTAGGATGTTGGCCACGGACAAGCTCTGTCACCACTTCTAAGTGTGGATTCTTTTCCTTAAAGGCTGGAAGATGTGCCTCCATGAACGCCCTGCAATCAGAAAACATGCTAGTTGTTTAAAGAGCAGAATCAGGTATTCATACCCAGTAATGAATAGTACTTCGTACTAACCAGCACCATGTTTGATCTGAAGCCCATACAGCTGCCACTAAACTATAGTGTACTGCTGTACAAAGAAAGCGCTATAGCTCGAGTTACAATCTGGTGAACAAACAGATGCACAGGCATAGAGTGCCTGATTCTATTGTCACAACACATAGCATGTATAATTGATCTAAATCGTGACTAGATGGGCAGCTCTTTTAACTCATTCCCAGACGTCAGTACCCGCTAGTCCCACAACACATTTCTGTCTAGAAATGAGACTTCCACGCAGGAATGCCCTATAGAAAAGCTAAAGAAGCAACGTGATAGCTGTCTTCAGTTTGCAACTTCCAAATTGTAACTGCATACACACCACACTCGTCTGCAACAACGAATCCTTGGCTGGGCAATTCCCACACTAAGAACATGTATTAGCAGCATCTCGACTAATTCTAGGAACAGAGCTAAGGAAACCATACAAAACACTATGGGTCTAATGGTACTACAACCGAAGTGAGGAACCAAAACTATATCATCATACCTGATGCCCCTGCTGCTCCCTCCCCAGTCGCAGTAGTTTACCACGAGCTTCTGCAGCTGCCAGACCCCCTAAGCGCCATCCTGCCGAAGCCCAGAGGTCGCCGCAGTCACCACTCGCCGGAGCCCAGAGGTCGCCGGATCCCCAAGCTGTCCCGTCGGGTGGAGAAGGAAGAAGAACTCCCCGCCTTGACGTAGGACCGCTACCTTCCGCGGAGACTCGTCGCCGGAGGCCTCTGGGCGGCGGCGGCGCGTTGCCTGCGCGAACCGCGAGTGCGTGCTGGAGGCGGCGCGAGTGAGGAACGGGAGGGGCTAGGGTCAGCCGGTCAGGTTCCTGCCGCCTGCACCTTGTTGGGCTGGTTGGGCCGTATCCGATCTGTAGATACGTGTCGGCCCGCGTACATAACTGATAAATAACTAATTGAATATTTAAATTACGGACACTCAGGAATACCTATCGTCGTCGTACCCGTCGTGTGAACGTACTACCGTATTCACGTAAAATGTTTTTTCTACTTTAGTACCGAAAGGGAGTATTTTAGCAACGCAAATCTAGCATAAAAATTCAATCACCGACTCTCTTCTTGCCGGGGCAGCCGGCAGGAGTTGACAGGATTTGGGCCGTCATCGATTTCTCTGATGAGAATCAGCTCTGTGGGCCTGGCCCTTGTTGGGACAACTGTTGGTTGGTTAAGGCGAGAAATTGCCCTAACGACCCAATAACAATTTCAGAGCGAGGAGTAAAATCCAAGAAACTCTCAGGAAATTGACGATGGCCCTTCATGTCAGCTCCTTTTTTCTATTTTTTAATCCATCCTTTTTATTTTTAATAGCAAAACATGCCCCTTTTTATTTACAACGGAAGAAAAGAATATCACATACTTAATTAAAATAAGGGTATTGCTAAGCACAAAATTTGTGCTCAAAGTTAAAGTTATGAAAACATGTAAAATTAATATTAAATTTCATAAATTCTTTTTTAGACATGTAAAAATCTGTAGCTCAATTGTAATGGAATCACTTATTGATATCAAGGGGTACTATAAATGTGGATCTGGACTTTTTTTTTGGTTCGTGAAAACTTATAAACGTTATTTGTTTTTTTTGTGTGTTTTTTTTTAATCTTCTACACCTACAAGGCTACAAAAGGAAAAAAGGGAGATGAGACTTACCTAAGGGCATATTTGGATCCTTGGAATTTAATTCATTGTGATATATGCTTAGTGCAAACATAACATGCATGGAGTTGGAGAGTGCAAAGTGCAAGTCACAAACATAACATGCATGGTGATAGTGCAAAGTGCAAGTGCAAACATAACATGGTAATGGAATTCAATTCCTATCTCCCACCCTACTCTTATTTATGAACTTTGGAAAGTTAGGGAATCTCAAATTCCAAACTAAATCCAATTTTAATTTATTAAGTAGATTCCACACCCCCAAATTCAAGGATCCAAACGGGCCCCAAGAGATATGTCCTTCCGGCACTTGATGATGTCTGCCATCTGGCGGTAGCCTACAGCCTGCAGGCGTCATTGGCAGACGATTGTTTTTGCTATTTCCTTTCTTCGCCGCCGCTGCTCCAGGTCCATCTATCAGGTTCTCCACTCACCGATTGCCATCGATCGTGAAGGTCCATCACCCAGCGGTCCGGTGCTCCACTCACCGATTGTCATCGAGGTCATCCTTCGCGCGCTCCCCATCGGTGGTTCTCCGTATCGGTCGCCGCTCGCCACCCGCGACACAGATGACGATGAGCTCCTTCACGGTAGGAGGACGCTGGCAACTGGGCATGGATGTGATACGATGGATCATCAATGACGGTGAGGGCGTGAGGCAGATCGATGTTGTGCGGCCCCGGACTTGGCGAGCGCGCGAGCGCGGCATGCAATTCGGCGACGACACGGTGCTTGACGAGTGGCGAGGCGACGGAGAACACATGAGCGACACCTCGAGGACTCTAGCTTCTATACTTGGGCGCGGTATATGTGTACGACGGAGGAGTGCAGGCAAAAACAGGTGTCCTGTGTATGCACGATGGAGGGGCAGAGGGCTGGACGAAATTTTTTGGATGGACGACGGAAATTTTTCTCTTTTATTAAGAGGTATAGATAAAACAATAGACTTCGTCAATAGATTAGACAAGACAAAAAAAATGCAGTGCACATGTGTGGCTGCCTCTCTCTCTAAATCATTATTTATGGTGTGTTTAGTTAGTGAAAAGTGAACCCAAAAAGTCTTCAAGCATCTATCCCATCACATCAAATCTTTTAATGTATAAATAGAACATTAAACGTAGATAAATAAAAAACTAATTATATAATTTGACCGAAAAGTCCGAGACGAATCTTTTGAGTCTAGTTTGTTCATGGTAGGACAATAATTTTCAAGTACAAACGAAAAGTGTTACAATAGACAAACCCAATATATTTCACCAACTAAACACGCCCTTAAAAAGTCATTTGCTCTATATTTTTTCTCTCGAATATGGTTATATTTGGATAAAAATTGAAGAGCCATATTTGAATAAGAAATTGAAGAGCCCGTTGGAACATGTTCTATCCACCTCATCACCCACTATCAAATGCATCTATGGTTAACTAGCATTTACAATTATGTTTTTCATGTCCGCAAGACATACGTTAACATCCACTAACTAGCATTATGTCATGTCATCCACTAATAGTAACTTATAAATGTATATATCCCTTTGTATAAATAATCTCATTCCAAATTATTAGCAATTTCCCCAAGAACGCTACCGAGTATTGCTTTCTTAATCTTTGAGGCCCTTAGGGTTTATGTGTTTGAGTTCTCATTAAAGAACTCATATTTTTATATCTCTTTCATACATCAAATAGTCGTGAAAACTAACCTTAAATTTCTGCGGCAACGGCGAGAAAAATCCACCTAGTTCCTAGTAAAAGGGATTTAGAGATTCTCTTAGAGTTGCTCTTAGGGCAACGTTTTCCTATTAGACCGACCGCGCACTGGTGTCCGCAACACCCTTCTGTAAACGCCACGCGGGCTCCACGAGTGCAGAAAAAGAGCTGCAGCGAGCTGCAGCGGCGTGCGCTACCACCTTCTCCATTTTCTCTCTCCGCTATCTCTGGCGCTGGCTTTTTGTCTGTCCCGGGTGTACGACGTTGGCCCACCGCGAGCGCCCGTGAGAGAAAAAAGAGGGAGAGGTGAGAGAATCTGCAGCGGGCTCCACTATTTTTAGATAACTAAAAATGTTATATCTCACAAACTAAAAACCAAACGGAATTCGATTACACCATTAAATTTGTTTCAATAAATACTTCAAAACAAGATGTCACATGGATGTATTTAGATAAAATTACAAAATAGACCCCCAATTGATGATAGTTGGATAGAAGTAGAGATATAAAAGGAATGATGGGTGCGGGGAATCGGCTAAAGTAAAAGAGAGAATCTTGATGACTAGGACGTATAGAGGGAAAGAATAGAGAAACATGAGTGCGGATAAATTTTACACGGGAATTCAACGCCCTTTTTTTTTATCTCACATATTTCAAATATCCAAAACAAAAACTGATAGGGAAAAACATTTTTGTGGTATTCTTAAATTTTTACCACATAAAAGTGAAGAAGATGCGTAATTATGTATATCATCTCTATAGAAGCCTCTCTACTATTTCAGTCATAGATTTTCTCTACTATTTCAGCCATCAATTCCTTTTTGTATGGTTCAACTAAAAGTAATCCATGAAGCAGTCCTAAACGTAGCAGATATCTCTATGAGTCTTAGTATAATCACTTGACTAATTCCACAAACAATTTATTTCATTCAAAAAATATCAATCTAAATGTCACGTGGAGCCAACAGCCACCATAGAGCAGCAGCAACGGGAGGAGGCATAGGAGTTAATGATAAGCTTTATAGGCAAGCCCAAGGAGGCCTAGAGGGTTAATGGCCAGCATTAGGCTGAGAGTGTTAGCTATAGCAGTCAAGAGGGAGTTAAGGAGTTAGAGTTAATGGCTGGGAGGGAATCAAGGAGCCAAGGGCGCCAGCCAGAGGCTGGGCTCTTCTATTTATACCTTCATGTCGGCAACACATGAGAAAATCAAGCATGAATCAAGTTATTTTTCTAATCTCTCACCCCTGTTCTCTAGTCTCTCATCCCTTTCACAAACGGCGACAGGAAGAACCCCTGGCACCGCCATTACCCGCCTTCAATCTCACCTTGTTCATCTATTACCTCACCCTGCCGACCGGTAGCCGTGCAACAACGGCCGCACCACAACATCTAGTATCGGTTAGCCATCGATCCTCTTCATCCTCCGTGCACGCCACAACTTCCTCTCCACCTTCACCCACCCACTCATCAACTTCATCCATCAAGCTCCCATGGTCGCAGCACCTACCACCGCTGATCTGCCCTTGACAATCCAGCAGCTCACCGACAAAGATGAACCACATGCGGCGGCGCGCAATCCTTCAACGTCGTCGCGGCCCGATAGGGCGCGCCGCCACGATTGCAGCCAATAAGTTATTGTCGTTCTCCCTGCTGGTTGCCGCGGCATGGGTTTGGTTTACCAATACGGTGACCCGTCCCCCGCGTTTCCAGCGGCCGGATTTCCCCTGTTCGACGGGAACTCGGTCCCACGGTTTTATCAACCAGCCACAGGCATACTTCAGCCCTGCAAATGATCGCCACCGTAAGCGGTGTGGATGGCCTCCCACCACCCGAAGACACCGCTCGATGTGGTACCTCTTGGTGCAACAATCAAAGGGGCACCCCCAAATGGCGGCGCTTCACCGGCTCCTCCACCTCGAGGTTCGGTCCTTTGCCGCCAAATCGGCCATGATGAGGAGAAGCATAACCCGCAATACCCCATTGTGGCCATGAGTAAGCACGGGTAGCTGGAGCTCCAGGGGAAGCGGCCGGCCGCCCGTCGTCTGGCGGCCTTGCGGTGGCACCGCGTCTTTCGGCCAGGGCTTGTTAACCCCACCCAGCCTTATGGCTTTGGAAACTTAGCATCGCCTTCAAGCCGCGTGGACTTCACTTCACCGGAGCTCCAAGAGCAGCCGCCAATGCGGTCTACGACCTTGCGGTGGCTCCGCATCTTCTCGGCCGGTCGGGCGGAGCCCGCCCAACCTATGGCTTTGCCGGTTCCGCCACCACCTTCAATCAGCGTGGTCTTCTCCTCACCGGCCTTCGAAGGCCATCAAGATCGCCGTCGCCCCACGGCGAGATGGGCGACCGCCGCCGCCCAGAAAAAAGTTGAACCTGGACGAGGCCGTTCGTGGTCCACACCGATGACCGCTAATATCCCCCCGCATGCCATCCCCCGTCCAAATTGGGAAACGATGCCGGGCGCATCACCTCTAGGGCGGCGTGTCCTCCCGGCTCTGCTAGACTGCCCCGGCACACAACTACGTAAAAGCAAAGAACCGCAGGGACTCCTCTCCGCCTTTGAGCCCCATGGCACTATTGAAAGGTCCTAATGGCTAGAGGGGGGGGGGAATAGCCTATTAAAAATTCTACAAACAACACTAAGCAAGGCGGTTAGTAAATAAGATGGCGTGAGCGAATAAGCAAAAAGCTTCAAGCTAATTATGCAAGCCTCCTAGCAATTCTAATATCTCTAAACACAAGCAAAGGCTAGGTTACTAAGTTACTCCTACGTGAACAAGATATACTAACTATTCTACCACTAGGAGCTAACAAGCTACTCAAGCTAAGCACCCTAACAAGATATACTACCAAAATAATGCGAAGGAGTGCTTAGGATACAATACCACCCGTGTGTAGTGTCGAGGTTGAAGCCAATCACCGTGTACAAGAAATCTCCAACGAGCTAGCACACAAGACACGATGATTTTTCACCGAGGTTCACGTGCTTGCCGGGCACGCTAAGTCCCCGTTGTGGCGACACACTCACTTGACGTATGCTAAGCTTAATGGCGGTGCCAAATCCCCGATGGGAGCTCAAGCAAACGATCACAAGAGAGGGGTCCAACAAGCCACGAGCAATCCACTAGTGCTCCTTTCGCGAATCTCCCGCGGGGTAAGGAACGACCCCTCACAATCACCACCGGTGTGGCCTCGAACAAGCTCCAATCGAGCTCAACACCGCCTCTTGCTCCAAGCCGCTAGGGGACCGGGCAAATTCCCAAGAAAACAAGAATCCCGGGCTTCTCCAAAGATGAAGTGCCTCTAGATGAAATCACCAATGCAATGCACTTCTATCACTCTCAATCTCACCAAGAATTG
Source organism: Hyparrhenia diplandra (assembly GCA_015847255.1). NCBI lineage: Eukaryota > Viridiplantae > Streptophyta > Magnoliopsida > Poales > Poaceae > Hyparrhenia > Hyparrhenia diplandra. The sequence continues at coordinate 52,144 of JADLZK010007141.1, read as the reverse complement.
AGTTATGGATGGAGAGATGAGTGGAGAGGAGTCTCAAATGCTCACAAGCAAGTTAGAGTGTTCAAATGTACAAGAGAGAGGGCTAGGAACCGCCAATCCAATATATATAGCCCCACTCACGAGATAGAGCCGTTGGTCTTCAAATTGGGCTCGCCGGACGCACCCGACCGGACTCACCCGGCGAAGTCCGGTCGCTGGTCCGATCAATTTCCGGTCGCTACCGACAAAGGGTCGTCCACAGTGGGCCCTCCTCCACGCGTCCGTCGCAGCTTCCGGCCGGGCACCGGAAGCATCCGGTCAGTTCGGTCCCTCGCGTCCCGTCAAAACCGACTGCGGGGGCTCTCATTTATTTTGATCGGACTCACCGACCGGAGCCACCGGCCGCTCGTCCCCGGTTGCTTCCTCGTGGCGTCCGGTTGCCCCGCGGATACCGTGATCTTCATCTTTTTTCTTTGCTCTTTGCTTCAAACTTGCTTCGCCTCTTGCCATGGGTTGCCAACACGTCCAAGATGATCACGCTTATCACCAATGTTAGCACGCCGATAAGTTAGGCAAGATCGGGTTAGTGCTCTCATGTCCTAAATGCAATATGCAAGTCAATTGGACCTAGAAGCACTTCACCAAAGGATTGTCGCGGCATCCCCCTCTTGATAGTCGGCTATCTATCCTATAATGTGATCACACGCTCTATCGTGTCTTGATCATGAAAGGAAAACCCTATCAAGATACCTTTGCCTTGATCTCCCGGGTTCCTCTCAGCCGATCACCGAGCTTGACGATCTATCAAGTCCACCCGACATTGTCCATGTTCATGATCATCATGCTCCACGCCATCCACCTAATCCTATCTCAAGTCATCACTTAGAGCAAAGGATTAGTCCCACAAGTGTGTCATCAATTTCCAAAACGAAACATGAGATTTCAACTATGAAGATCACCGTCGCCAATGGGGAACGTGTACCGTGCCTCGGCGTGTACCGTGCACCCTCCTTCTCCATCAAGGGCCACTGCACCTGCTCGAAGGATGTCGCCGGGTCGACCCCTCCAAGCCTGCAGGATCACCTGGACCGCTGGGCTCTTGAAGAAGTTCGTCGGTACCTCCGGCCGTACCACCGTGCTATCACCAACCTCGGCAGACATCAACGACGCCCTCAACCGGGTCCAAGATCATTCCAGCTCGAGGACGAGCCGATTCTCAAGGAGGGGGGAGATGTCTTGTGGAGCCAATGTACCCACCATAGGCGTGCATGGTCACAGCAGCAGCCCGAGGAGGCATAGGAGTTAATGATCGCCTTTAGGCAAGCCCGAGGAGGCCTAGAGGTTAATGACCAGCATTAGGCTGAGAGTGTTAGCTATAGCAGTCAAGAGGAAGTTAAGGAGTTAGAGTTAATGGCTGGGAGGGAATCAAGGAGCCAAGGGCGCCAGCCAGAGGCTGGGCTCTTCTATTTATACCCTGTAATCACTTATGAGAAATCAAGCATGAATCAAGTTATTTTCTAATCTCTCACCCCTGTTCTCTACTCTCTCATCCCTTCCACAGCCCGGCGACGAGGGAAGAACCCTGCACCGCCATTACCTGTATTCAATCTCACCTTGTTCATCTATTACCTCACCCCGCTGACCGGTAGCCAGGCAACAACAGCCGGCACCCATTATCTACCCACAACACTAAATGTCAGAAAACATACTTTTTCTTGCAGGTTCCCCTAATACCCACTCATCTTCTATAATTCTCTAGATTTCATTTTTTCAGCTAAACACTATCAAAATTCAAATATTCTTGCATGTTCAAGTGAAATCAGAAGAACTCATATCATTTGTCCAAAAAATCAGGAATAACTTTCCATGGCCATATATATACTTAACCTTAATCTCAAGATATGAGTCATCAAATGGAGTAACCAATAATACTGAAAACCATGTGGGATAAAACAGACATATCACTTGTATGATAGTAGTCTAACCCTCTGCCCAAGAAGTTTGATTTACTGGAGGTGTGTGAGTTCTCTGTGCATTATCATCAGCTTTGTGCATCCCTCCGAAACATCAGGAGCACCATCGCCACATTTTTGCAGCTCCATCTTGTACCAACATCTTCCTAGGGAGCGTCCAGAATTATTAACAGTTACATTGCCATGCCCTCGCCCTTTCAGACAGAGCCATGTGTGAAGCTAATAAAGTGCGAAGGAAACATACTAACTTGTTATCAGCACAAAATTATAAGCCTAATTTGCTTTCATGACAATTGTGCAGTTCACTGAAAAATGTTCATCAATTTGCTCTTCCGAATCAATATCCGCACTGCAAATTACTGGGATTTTCCCCAAACATACATAAATATGTGAGTGTAAATTACTGCAAAAGTATGTATAAGTTGACTATTTCCTTGTTTGAAATATAATTATCATTTGGGGGACAGAGGGAGGTACCATATCTAAAGCAGAGATCAAGGACAACAGCAAAATAGCACTGTAATTCATGCTGAAGTGAGGCATGGAGTGATGTGTGTGATGGTCAGTTTGTACTCAAATGGCCTCACTATTGTTTTAAGCAAGCGTGCAGGACACATGCCATTGAAAATAGTGGCCACCGATAAATAGTACTTGCAAAATTGTGAAGACAAGTGTTTGGTGAACTATCATACCTTCCTGGTCTACACTTTCGGCTTTAGGGGTTTCTTCAGATAGAGAGGATGCAGGATGACTGATCTCTAGTCCATCTTCTGAAATAATGCAGAGGCGGTATCAACTGATATGACATGAAGTGGTAAAAAGGATGCAACCAACTGATATGACATGAAGTGGTAACAAGGATGCGACCACGAGTAGATGAGACATTGTACAAGGGACTGTACGTTTCCAAGAATTTACTTTCGCCACCTATTTCTTGCAGGTTCTTATGTCATTTCCTGCTTCTGTTAAGGTCAGCAATGATTTTTTTTCCTTACTGCTTAGCACAACTAACTGAAAAACAAATGCAGAGAGGAGCATGAACTCACTTGGGAATTATCATCGCCTAGCAACCACATCAGCCATCAGATGCTGCTCGAAGGTTTCCATCTGCATTTTCAGTTAAAACAAATGAAAAAAAAAAAAGAACAACTAATGTGAACCTACACCCGACGTACACTAATCTTGATTACAGATCAAGAAAAACAATCACCTTGGCGATGTGAATGGGCCGATGGGGGCTGGGCAGCAGCAGGATACAAGAGAAGATAGAGGCTGGTTGTGAACCACTCCGTACTTTTTTAGAGCAGAGAGGAGCGACCGACGAAGGGGTGTGAACAGCATGACGAATACGACTGAAGTACTAACAGAGGCAGAGCATTCACAGCACTTCTCCCGCTCTTTCTCACACAGTACCAGCGCTCAAGACCCAAACCCGAGACCCAGAAGATATTTCACACGTAATGAATTATAAGCGAGCAACAACGAAAACGATACATCGAAACCAAATGGTAACTAATAATAAAAGAAAAGAAACCTTGTGGCATACTAATTTCTTCGGAACTCGACAAAAGGCCTGCGAAAATAAGCAGCAGCCTTACAGAGATTCATTTGCCGGCTCAGTCTCCTGAGTAACAAAATCAGCACTTCTGATTAACAGTCTACCAGGCAATCACGAAACTAATTAAAAATGTGGCTACAACATGAAGGCTTGGTACCAACATAGCAACAGTACCAGCGAAGCAGATTAAACTATAACCAGATTCCAGAAAAATAAAAACATCTGGACCAAGCTTCCAGATGCTACATCATTCACAAGCTTCTTCCCAGTCGTCCACCTCTACATCCGGCTGCAGCTTCGTCACAGATGACCCAGCATTCCCAGCGTTTGGTATTGCGCTGTACGCGGCATCCGTGCGCGGAGCAGGCTTCCGCTCATCGCCTGGACCGGAGCTTGCAGCAGCATCTGATTCCAGAACATTCCATCGGTTCGGAGTCCCCATGACTTGAGCAGCAATGTTGGCGCCTCTCCATCCAGGTGCTGGAGCATGGCCAGCAACACCAGTCCAGTCTCCAGAGGGCAGATCAGGCTTCTTCCACGGATTGCTCCTAGCAGTGAGCCCCCCATCCTTCTGCTCTCCAATCCAAACATTGCCTGAAGATGCCTGAGCGCTGCTTGGCATAAACATCGCAGCACCCTGGTAAGCAGACCCATAATCCAGCCGCCTGAGCGCTGTTGCTGCTCTAGCTGGATCATTGAATACGGCTACGGCATTCTTGTCATTCAGCCAGACCAATTCACATTCCCCACCAAACCTTAGGACTAGAGCGTTGACATCAGCATCCCGTGGTAGGTCAAGCATGGCGACAACTAGCCTCGGATCCATGTCAACAAGCGGGTCAAAGTAAGGATGAGCAGCTGTAACAGGTGCTCCTGCCTTGATCCCAGGATGCGAGCAGGTGGTTTCGATTTGGGTGTGACATGGATAGTAACAAAACGCTTAGGCTCACAACAAGCCGCCTTGACAGAAAGCTTCCACCGCTCTGCAATTAGCCTGATAGCATCTCTCTTGTCCTTCAACATGGGAGCAAAGACATGCAGTTTCAGATTGCTTGAAGAACTGCCTCTCACCTTGCCAAGTACAAGGAACTTGCACCTCTCTTCTATGGCCAGCACCCACTTTCGCTCACGCCGAACAGGTCAGAAACCAAATCCGATGAACTTGAACTCTCACCAAAAATGCAGTGCATCCAAATTGGGTGGAGTGATGTCAAATGCATCAGCAAGAACCCTCTTCTTCTCCATCTTTTTGCACACTCCTCATCACAAGAAATCTTCCTCTGCCCAAGAGGCACCCTCCTCCCATTTGATTCCACTGGCTGGAGAGGCATTGGCAGCTTCTGTATGATAGAGACTTCAAATGTATTATCACCCATCGAGGATCCACCAGCACCACAGGGGACAGTTGCGGTTATTCGCCACAAGAACAGGTAATAGTCACTGCAAATTCACATCTCAAATCTGGGCACTGGGAAGAAGGGGTGGCACGGGGCAGTGCATGTGTGCTTGCATTCTCTCCTGGCGGCACCACATACCTGTCCACAAGAAGCTTTGCCACCAGAGCTTGAGCTAGCATCTCCATTTGCAGGTGTCTGATCACAAGGGGGGAGGATGGCAAGGCCTGTTGCAAGCATGGATTCCACATTGGCGATTCTTCCCACATGGTTGGTTGCACCTGATATCCTTGGATCCGCAAAGGGATATTCCTCAGCATCACATGCCCCCAATGCATTCTCTCATTACTGGCACGATACAAAGGCGGACAGTCCCCAAAATGACATGAATGTGAGGCAGGATGTCCGCAAGGCTGGGGAACTGAGCACTGATGTGGACAAGGCGGTGTTGGTGTTCCACAGGGCAGAGGTGGCGGTAGAGAGGTTCTGCCACAGGCACAAGTGAGATCAGTGAATATAGTCTCCAAGCAGGGTGGGCAATGACCACTGTGGCAGAGTAGCTGGCATGCATGCTGCCCACATCGGAGCTTCTTCCCACAAGATATCTGGCAGAGATGAGGATCCCAGTTGCCACCTTCAAGCTGTGCAGCATTCCTAGACAGTGGACAACAGAGCTCACTGCACCGATGCCTCCCACAGTTCTTCTTGCGGCCGCAAGGCTTGTTGCAGCGGAACTCTTCCATTGCGACCTTGTAGCACTCCACCATCTGACCTGATGAGCCACAGCGGCACTTCTGCTCAACGCCGCACCAAACAAGGTGGGCATTCTCCCTCGTGGCAATTGACCTTGCATCTATGCACCCCACATGGCAGCTTCTTATCGCATATCTTGTCACAGGTGGGGATTGCGTCCCAAGCAGCTCTCCCTCCTCTCCTGCAACCTGGTCTTGCCACAATGGCATGTGCTGACCTTCCCCGCAACAGATCACACTCCCCACAAGGGCCTGGGTGGCACATATCCTTGCAAGCATGATTGCCACAGGCAAGTGTGCGGCCACACACCTCATTGCAACAGAAAACCCCATCCTCCTCAGACAACTTCCCCTTCACCATCATGTCTCCACACAGCAATGTCTCATTCTTCTTCCCGCAGAAGCAGCGTGCAGAGATTAGAACAGCGCAATCCCCGCAAAGAACCAGTGTGACAAACCTTTGTCGCAGCGATGCCGTTTGCAAGGTAGCATCTGCTCACAAGGGCGGCCACAGGTGACAGGCGTGCTGCGGTCCGCACACCGCCGCACGATGATCTGCTTCCCCGCAGGGGCATGGTCGATCCGGAGCGAATGCTTTGCAGGGTGGGCACGGGCCCGGTGGCACTGAAGGACGCAGACGTGCGGGCACCTGGTGGCCTCAGCATCCTCCCCTTGGCGCCCAGCGGCTCCGCCCTCTCCAGAGGCTTGGAGCAAGGCTCCCCGCAGGAGTGGGGTGTGAGGAAATGGTCGTTGGGGGGCTCTCCGGCGCCCGCAGAAGCAGGTGTACGCGAGGTCGCGGGCCGGGGTGTCGTACACGGACTGACACCCCGGGCAGCGCCAGGAGGCGGAGGCCGGGTCTGCCGCCGGAGACGCGTCGGCGGCGGAGGCCGGGGAGCGCGCCCACTTGCGGATGCAGGGGAGGTGGAATATGGAGAAGCAGCTGGCGCAGGACCAGACGGGCGCCGACCGCCGCACCATGTCGTAGCATATCATGCACTCCACCGCGCCGCGGGCGAGCTTGTCCTGGATCTCCTGCACCAGCTGCGGCACCGACCCATCGCCTCGATTCGCCGCTGCCGCGGGCGCGGGGCGGGAGCGGAGCGCGCTCACGGGCAGGGGCAGGAGGAGCCGGCCTCTCCGGCGGCGGACCGCGGCGACGGTACCTTGTGTTGTCGCCCTGCTCCTGAGGCGGGGCAGGGCGGCGACTGTGGTTGTTGTTGTTGCCGTGATTGGGGCGGCGCGAGCGGCGGTGGGACGGCCGGGCCTCCGAGGCCGGGGGTAGGGAGGGGCAGGATCGGGCCGGCGGCAGAGGCGTCGGGGCCCGGGGCAGAGGCGGCGGGGTGGGGGGCGGGGGCGCCACTCGGGCGGGAGGCGGTGGCCACGGGTCCACCCCGCGACGGCGATCCGTGTTGAGGGCTGCATACGGGGGCGGGAGGCGAGGGGTGAACCTAGGGTTGCGGCGCCGCCCTCCGTCGGGTCGGGGTGTTGGGGGGGGGGTAGGAGCGCTGAGTGTTGGCGCAGAGGGGTGGAGTGTGGGGTGGGGGGAGGCGAGGCGGAGGCGGAGAGGAAGTGGTGGTGGTGGTGAGGAAGGGGAGGTGGGGGGAGGAAGGGGGTATTTGATTGGGAGAAGAGCCTTGGAGACGACGGCGACCGGACCGGAGATGGCGAAGGAGGAAGGCGACCTGGGTCGGTTCGGGGATGGTTCGAGTCGGGTGCGGTGCGGTCTGGGTCGGTTCAGTTTGCGGCTATGACGTCACCACGTGTGTATTACTCATCCAGGCGATGCGGTGGCAGCTGGTAGCTGGTAGCTGGTAGCTGGTAGCCAGTGAACCTTTGCATCGTCAATTCAATTATAAATAATAAATAAATATTTTTAGAAAAATATACTACCTCTGTTCCACGGAACATGCGACTCAAACATCACCAACTTTAACTAAAATTATGTCACAAATTACTAATACTTATGAGATAAATTAAGTGCCATTAAATTAGTTATGAAACATATTTTTATAAAAAAAATGTTTTGACACATAAATTGTAATATTTTTTTTTTTATAAACTTAGTTAAAGTTGGCAACTGACATGTTTCCCGTAATTACATGTTTATTGAATTATTGGAACAGATGGAGTATAAAACTAAAAAGAAAGTTGCTGTGTTGTGACGTGGACAGTGCACGCTATGAGGATGGTCAAAGCTGGGGAGGAAACTTGGGCGCCACGGACATGGAGAAGCATCAGGGCAGACCGGCTCCATATACTTTACTTTATTTACTTTATATTCTGGTCGTGCTAGTACAAATCCAACCGTGACAGGAAGCAGGCAGGAAGTCCAACGCTGCTGTTGTGTGTGTGAATTACTGCCAAGCTCTTCAATTCAATCATTACACGAATCCATGGTAACTAGAGAAGGGAAACTCAATGCATTCATTTTTTCATCAGGTTAATATGGCACTTATAAACCATCCCATTTATTTAGCCCTTCAATATATTATCTGCCAGGAACATACCATTTTATGAACTGCTGAATGCCATAGCTACAAGGCAAAATCAGAAACTAGAAACAAAAAAGAACTGTAATCGCAGCAAAATTCATGATGTTCTAATCTATGTATTCAAAGTTATTTAACTAATGCTCAGCTAAAAAAAAGAAAATCTCGTCTCACCTTAACAACCAATCGATGCAGCTAAGTAGTGAAGGAAGCAACATTGTCATTATCACAGATGTAAACTAGAAATTTCTCATACAACTAAAATCTATTTTCAGTAACTTTGATACTTCATGAACACCATTCCTGGGCAGTGAACAGAGGTAGCAGAGATTGGAGGAGCACGAACAGGAGAGGGTAGAACTCGAACCATAGCTGCCATGGCTTACCTTACGAGAGGATAAGTCTTTCTTGCGGCGCTGCTTCCCCAAGGATGGAGCGGGCGCGCTGCTGGTAGGAAGGGAGTCGCGGAGCGGAGGGAGAGGGGACAGGCGGCGCGACGCTGATCGAGCGCCTGCTCAAACCCTAGCCGCCCGCCATGCCTTCCTGGGCAGGCTGTCACCGAGTAGCGAGGGATCGAACTGGAGTGACGAGGGGAAGGAAATAAACGAGTGCAGACTAGTTTTTTGTTCCCCGTGCATCGACGCACATATCGGCTACCGGGGCTTTTTAGGACTCGAGGTTTTCCTTACCTGATTGATTCCAAATGGACGCCGGGGTTCGACGGTGTCGGGACCTAAATATTGGGCCCCGGTGACATTCTCCAAACAACGAGAATCCGCCCACTGTCAAGGCCCAAGAAAACCTAGTCTGCTATCATCCCGCATAAGAGGACGGCCCGACGGACGATGGACCAGGCCAAAGAGCCACGACGTATACATAACGGCGAAGTCGGCCCATGGACGGCCCACAAACGCCCACAAGCGGCCCAAACGGAGTCGCCAAATTAATTTAAAAGAGCTCGCTACTGTCACACCCGGATTTGAAGGAGTAAAACCGGTGTAAATTATATGTGCGCTAGGATCAATTTACACACATATAACGACTTCATTGGTCCACAGACAGTGTTACATAACGAAAGACAACATAAAGGTATTAACGTACTTTATTACAACGAATCTCAGAGTATAGCGGAATAAAACGAATAACTTTAATTGTTTCTAAGCAAAGACGACGACGACACAACGACGACGACGACACGTAGCGAATCCACAACGCCACAGGAAGGTTGACGGCGGTACCACGTAGCTAACACCCAGGCATGTTCTCCGGGTAGTCATCATCACTTGAGCAACCTTTATTGTGATTATTGCAAGGGTGAGTCCATGTCGAACTCAGCAAGTACAGGCGGAAAGTAATGACATGCAAGGCTTATACAAAAGGAAAGGCTGACACGGTGTACTGCATGTAGCTCTTTTAATCTTGATTCATTTTAAATAGCAACCTGTTACTAATCATTGGTTGAGAAACCCAAACCCTTAGTTAAGGTGTAAGTAATCATTAAGTTGATTTCAAAGAGTAGATATCAATAAACATTAACGCTGAGATCACCCCAAGCAACTCGGGAACTCCATCCCGATCAACACGAGGCTCCAACCTCGCCAACACCATCACTATTTCCAAAAGAGTAGCTTCTAATCATGTGAGGGCGCTGGGCCGCTCTTAACCGTGAGCACGGCTAGTATACTAGTTTGATCAAACTCTGCGAGAGGTGTGTGCACTTTCACTTCAGTGTCGTGATTCCCATATGCCCGGGTTTGCAAGGCCCAAACTCTACCAAGGAGGAAGCGTGCGGGGGAACCACTGAGACCTTTCCGCGGTATTGACATAGAGTTTCACTCGTTAAAAAAGCGAAAAACTCAGCGTCACGGAGGCGCGTCCCCATAAAATACCACGGATCTACCCGCACTCCATACTACAAACCTCGCAAAAACCCGAACGCCATCTCGGTGGGAAAGATCCACTCTACGGCAAAGGGACCATAATTAGTCAAGCGAGCCCATTGGTCCCGGTTGCCTTTGTTGTCCCGGTGGCCGTCCACAAACCAGTCCTTAGGGAGAGAAAGACGGATGCCTCTGGCAAACCAGACGCACTACAGCAATCCGCACAACCCCTTGAACCCACAACCCACGATGCATTCCGCATCCAACATCTCCAACCATGGTCGCAACCATGAAACATCTCCATGAGCATATTAAAGCATCATTTTAATAGCATTAAAGAAGGTGAGTAGATGAGCGGAGCATACTAAGCAAGCAGCCTATCTACCCATAAACCCCCAATAGGTGAATCTGGATAATGGTGGCTAGTAGGTCCTTAGGGTATACCAAATTAAGACACATGCATGAATAGTAACATTGCATTTAATGAGTAGGAACAAAATGGTCAAACGGTGCCTGCACTTGCCTTGGTCTGAGTCGTACTGCTCGAAGCTATCAGGGTCGTCCTGCTCGTCCTTCACGAACGTCTCTTCTTCTATACGCATCAAGCATCACACACGAGAGCAATACATGCAAGCAAACAATTCATAATTAGACAATACACCAGTACATGAATTAGCAGCAAACAATCTCATAAAATTAATCTACTCGTCGAGACGATTCCGTAGATATGTGGATCACTAAAATCGGAGTTAAAAACGAAAGTTAGGGCTATTCAAAGCTACTGATGGCAAAACTGTAAATAACTGGAACTTCATTTCAAATAAAAATAAATAGAATTCAGGTTTAAATGGCAGCAGGGGCAGATCTGCGGAATAAGCGAAACTACAGGGGCTAAAATTAAGTAAAATTGCTTGGCGTCGGGCGGTGGCGTCGGCCGCTGCGGGCGTGTAAAATTGGTCGCGTCCGTGGGCGGCGACCGCTGGATCGCGTCCACGGTGGACCGGGCGTCGGTGGGACGCCGAAAGTTGGGCGGCGTTACCACATCGCGGCGCGCGCTCGCCGGGCGAAGCGCGCAGCGCTCAGGCGGCGTTGCCCACGCTGATTGCGCGACGGAGCGGGCGACGGCGGCGGGCCGCTGGCGCTGCGCTAGGCAACGCGAGAGCGCCGGGACGGCGACATACGACGCTGGCGGCGCTGACGGCGAGGTCGCCGGGACAGTGCTGCAGGGCTCGGCATGCCCTGGCGTGGGCACCCACGGGGCCTTTCGTGCGTTCCGGCGATCGCGCGCTTGGCGCTGGGGACGGCCGAGCGAGGTGGTACCGCTACGGGCCATGGCCGCGGCGATCGAAGCGACGCGGGCGCGACGCGTAGGCGCGGCTAGAGGCGGCCGAGGGCACCAGCATTGCTCCTCGCGGCGCACGGAGCTCGGGGAGACGGCCCACCTTGGCGAAAAGACGGGCGGAAACGATGGGAACGGCGGGGCGCGCAAGCCCGATCTAGGCTTTCCGAAGCTCGCCTCTTGGCGGCCCCGGGCGGCGTGGAAGTAGGGCAACGGGAGAGGCGCCGCGCCGCGCCTCACAGTTATATAGACGCGGGCGAACCTAGGTTCGCGTGCGCGCTGGCCCACGCCGCGGCGCTGGCGTCCGAAGTCCGGAGTCCGCTCGCGTCTCCGCCCCCGGGGAGACGACATCGAAGCGGTGGGGCCCACCGACGGCGGGTCCCAGCCGTCGGCCGCTGCTGGCTGGCGCTACAGCGAAGTGCGGGTTGCTCACGCCGCAGCGCTGCTGCGGCGGGCGAGCCCGCCTTTGGCTGCTGGCCGGGCCGCCCAAAGCGCGGCTTGCTGGGCTGCTCAAGCTGCTGCTGCGCTGCTGCAAGCTGCTGCGGGCCAAAATGCAAGGCAGCTGGCCCAAGCTAAAAGAAATTCCTTTTCTATTTTCCATTAGAGCATTTGAACGAATTTGAACTATAAATAAATTCAAACAAAGGCTAAACAAAACAAGAGCATTACAATAAAAAATGTGCAGCAGCATGAATGCAACAATTCAAGGTTTCTACCTTATATTTCATTTTAGGGATTTTATAAATAATTAATTTGGCCTAAATTGAAGCATAGCATGAATAAAATCGATTTAAATTCTAATTTTCAAAAAAAGGCAAAAATTAGGGGTGTCTTAGCTACGCCACGAAGGACAAGGTCATGAACCTTACAAAGACTCGACGACCCGACGCTCCACGTTATCTACCGAACCAAGGCACAGGCTAAGCCTGAATCTCCGTTTCGCCGAGACGGCTTAGCTCACCAGTCCCTGAGAAATCTCCGCCTAGTCCGAGGGTGGCCTAGCTCACCACCCTCGGGCGCCAAAATCTCCGCCGCCCGAGGGAGACCCAGCCTCCATCCTCGGGGCAGGTAGCCCCACCGACTCACCTGTATCGATACCTTCGGGCATGGAGGTTCCGTCTGAGGAAGGGAAACCGCCGCATTCAATGCGTTTAGACGGTAGAACGGCGCCAGCGCCATCGACACGCCACCAAATCGGCCGCCGACCGCTTCCCAATCCACTTGATGGGACACAAAATTCGAACCGGTGACGTATTCGCCGCCCCCAAGACGGGGAAACCAAGGGACAATCGTTCATTTCCCGGCACCGCTAAGACGCCACGTTGGGCGGACCCTCGGGCTCGACACGCATAGCCGGTAACCACCGGACCGGCCCTCGCCATGCGATCGGAGGGGACGCCTCCACAGATCCTCGGGGCCGCACTGTGGGATGGCACGCCCATCATCGGATGGACGCGTGTCTTCATCAACGACGGCCAAGCCAACCAACCCTCGGCCGCGCACATGCAACCACCGAGATAGCCTCGAATTAGCCACCTAGGCATCCACCTATGTAAACATTACTTCTTCTTCCCTCTATAAAAGGAGAGTAATGCCCCATTAGAAGGGGGAGGATTTTTCCGATCCGGTGATTTTACGATCCGCACGGAGAAAACTGTCCACCACCACCACCACAACCACGATCGTGGGGCTTGAGACTAGCGTCTCTCCCTCGCACCGCTTTGTAACCCCTACTACCACGAGCTCACCTTGAGCGCGAGGTAACACGAGCAGGACACACCCCGCTGGATGTAGGGCCCCGTTGGCCTGAACCAGGATAAACTGCTGCGGGCCGTGTCCATCTTGCGCTACGCCATCGAGGGAGGAGGCACACGGCGCCACAAATTCTTTATTGCGGCACCGAGGCACCCCGGTTCTCGGGCACGCCGGCAGGTTGGCGCGCCCGGGTAGGGGAGCTGGTGTGCAATCTGCATCTCCGTCAGGCCTCATGGCGTTCTCACCTTCGTTTCCACCCTGCTCGCCCGAGCACGAAGCTCCCTACGCGGAATACCACTGTTCTTTGGAACGCTGGCATTCGTGGCGCTTCGGCCACAACTACTGAATGATCCTTCTGCGCCCGACATGCGGTGAAAGGAGGGCAGCATCACCCCGGCTGGCGTGCCCATCATCCGCGACGCGCGAGGCGAGCAAGGCGGACCCACCCGGCGCCTGAGGCGCATCAAGCAGCGGTTCTGAATCCGTCGGCGCGTCCCGGTGCCGACTCATGAGGAGGCTCGGGAACCCTAGGCCAGGAAGATCCATATCCGCGCCCGCCGTGGCAGATTACCCCAGAAACCCTAATCGTCGGGAAGACCCATCCGCTTCGGTGGTACCGAAGGAATCGGTGAATCCATGCGTGGGGAGACTTCAGTCGAGAAAGCCCCAGGAGAGCGCCGCCGGACCCCCCGTGCCCCACCTGAACGCTATCCCATGGACAATCACCCTGACGAGCGTATCCTCCAGGATGCCGCGCGGCCCGTCCAAATTCCTCGTCCAGTGCACGGTTGGGGCCCGGTCCCGGAATTCACGGACTCGCCTACCGTCCGGAGAACAGGGAACTTCCTCTACGCGCTCGGCACTCGGGGTACCGGCGACGAGGATGACTACTATGACCCCACGGGAGAATGCTTCAACGTCACCTCCGCCTCAAGATGGCCAGTTCATCGACGTCTTCGACGAAGAGGATGCGGACATACCGCCGCGACGAGCCCGGATCGGCAGCTTCCCCCCGCCTTAAGGCCCGATGGGCGCTTACCGCTCGCCGGCGGAACGCTGCAGCTACGGATCTACAAGATCGGATCCGAGCAGAGTCCGCTGCTGATCGCGACGACCGGAGCAGAACATCCAAAGGGAGCAAGCTCAGCACGAGCAAGCCCCGAGAGCACCTCGGGCTCATAACAAAGATCGAGTCCGGGCCGAGTACCTCCACTCCCAGGCATAGCGGCCCCGCTTTAACAGCCTCAATGTGGCGGCGGCCGCCATGCTAGTACGCGAAATGCCCGAGCCCTCCACCGCCGAGGGTAGGCGCGTCGCGAGGGCCTTCGGCTCCTTGACAAGGCGCTCGTACAACAAAGTGAGAGCTCGCTTCCGGGATCGGGCCGTAACGCCACGATGACGAAGAGTACGGCGAGCCGACAGGGCTCCGCCCGACCTGACAAAGCCGAGCCTCGGCAAGGCCGACCGGGAACGCCTAGATGACAACCGCAAAGAACCGCCCGGTCCGAAACGCATAGAAGACCCATCGCCAAGACCGCAACCGAGGCGCCCCGACCTCGTGGATGAGATCGAACGACAGCGGGCTCGCCGCGAGGGCGGCTCACACTCGGGGCAACCGGCAGAAGAGACGCACAAGCACGCCGGGGAGGACCGAGGGTACTCCCCGATCCACCCGGCCTCGGCCTTCACAAGGGACATCAGGGAGGGCACCGCCCCACACGTCAGCCTCCCCCACCTCGAAAAATACACGGAGAAACTCGTCCCGAGGTGTGGCTGGACGACTATAGGCGGGCATGCCAGTTTGCGGGGCACATGATGACAAAGTAATAATCGAAAATTTGCCCTCATCTCTCCGAGTCCGCTAGAGCTTGGGTGAACATCTTCCACCGACCTCATATCAAACTGGGCGGACTTGGTGAGAACCTTCCGAGGTAACTTTCAGGGCACGTACCTACGCCCAGGTAACTCATGGGACCATGAAACTGCCGCAGAAATCCGACGAGTCCTCGCGACTATATCCCGGCGCTTCTCGAAACAACGGACCGAGCTCCTAACGTGACGGATTCAGACGTCATAGGGGCCTTCTTGGCGGCACCACTTGCCGAGATCTCATGAAGAAGCTGGGGCGACGGACTCCAACCGAGGCGAACGAGCTCATGGACATCGCCACCAAGTTCGCTAGCGGAGAAGAGGCCGTCGGGGCTACATTCAATCAGGGGCTCCGGGCAAAGGAAAGCGCAAGGAGGAGGAGCCCGAGGGTTCCCAACCTCGAAAACAAGAAAAAAAGAAGAAGAAGGACAAGAGCCGCAAAGGCAAGGGCCAAGCCCTCAACGGCCGATGATGAGGACATGGTGGCTGCGCGACCGGCAAGGGGCCCCGCCCCGTCACAAGAGACCTTCGGCGGCATGCTCAAGAAGCCATGCCGAACCCGCGCTTCCGGTCAAGCACACCCTCGAGGAATGCAAAAGCGGTGCGCCAAAGCACTTCGCCAAACTCAAGGCCATTCACGAAGAAGAACAGAAGGAGCGCCCGAGCCGTGGTGAACCCTCGCCGCGGAGGAAGCGGAGAAATTCTTTACGAATATCATTTCCGTTTTGGAGTCCCGAACTCCATTATCACGGACAACGGAACCAACCGTGGGAAGAAATTCCTCGACTTTTGTGTGACGATTATGGCATCCGGGTCGACACCTCGCCTGTAGCTCACCCGAAGACCAACGGGCAAGTGGAGCGTGCCAACGGCATGATCCTACAAGGACTCAAGCCGAGGATCTTCAATCGGCCTAAACCATGCACGGAAAAGATGGTACCCGGGAACTGCCGTCGGTTCTATGGAGCCTCCGAACGACGAAAAGCCGAGCCACGGGATTCACCCATTTTTCTAGTCTATGGGGCGAGGCGATCTTGCCCACGAGACATTGAATCGGGTCCCGAGGCCGCGAGCCTACACCGAGCAAGGCAACGAAGGCAAGGCAAGACTCCATTGACCAAGTCGATGAGGCCCGAGGCGTCGCGCTTCGAATCGGCGAGATACCAACAAGCTTTACGCAAGTATCATGCCAAGCGGCTGAAGCCTCGAGTTCCAAGTCAACGACCCCGTACTCGGTGAAGACCCCACAACAAAGGGCGCCACAAGCTCACGCCACCACAGGAAGGGCCTTATTTCATCGCCGAAATCCTAAGGCCCGGGACCTACAAGTGAAGAATGAGAAGGGCGAAGTCTACTCCAACGCTTGGAACATAGAACAGCTACGTCGCTTCTACCCTTAAATTCCGCACTAGAAGTCAAACACATGTGTTTTTTTTCGCTCAATAAAAGATCTACATCTTTTATGAAAAAAGTGCTTCTCGTGCATACCTTAAAGGAGTCTTAGCCTCGTCCAAAGACAAGACTAAAACTCCCTCGGGGGGCTACATGGGGGACCCCCTCGGGGACCCCCTCTCCTTTCTTTTTCAAAACTTTTTTTTTTCAAGGAAAAAAGTTTTCTTACCTTACCACTCTAATTGATCGTTTGAGCTGCGAAGGTCGCGCCGCACAAATCCTAAGTGAGATAGCGAGGCAAACGGACCGCCCCTAGTGGCACCCGTATGGACCGCCCCCCAATCATCCATGTTCACTATCTCACGAACGGAGAAAGCAAGCGACGGCCACACAATGAACGAGAAATTTGAGGAACGCAACTTAAGCATAAAATACACCTGCTGAGGCCACAGACCTCGGGCAGCATTGCCGTTTATGTACAACCTTCTCACAAACTTAACTTTTTTCGTACAAGGAGAAGTCGGGGGGCGGCGTGGGCCTCGTCCACCTGCGTCAGCGCGACCGCCGACATAGAAGCAACGGCGCGGGCAACATCCTCGGCGGTGGCTTCCCCGAGGGTGGCGTCGGGCCCATCGACGTGTCCTCGGAGATGGCATCCAACATTTCATATCCGCCTCATAGGTTGACTCTATGGGGAGTAATGGAGGGCACACCTCGTCCCTCGAAGCGGGAGGCCAACCCGGGTCGCAGCGCCGTCCACAAAGGTGTACAAATCCTAGGTCTTGGCGGCGTCGGCAGCATCCCTCTTAGCGGGATCGACCACCGCCTCGTCGTCGAGCCAAGAAGAAGCCACCCGCAACGCCGTCCAACGTCTCTCTAATTCATCGGGAAGTGAGAGCAGAAGAGCGGCCATACACGTCCGCACGCCGGATCGGAAGGCGTTCGAGCTCTGACCGAGGTAGCCACCCACGGCGCTCAACGGCTACGGGCTGAGGGGCCAACCTCTCCCTTGTCCGCCTAAAGCGGCGGATGAAGTCCGGACAGGGGCTTTCTTCCACGGCCCTCATACGACTCGCTCCCGCTCCGGCCCCCTCGCGCAAGCGTGGCCGTGTTCACAGCCTCCCGGTCCGGCCGTCTCCGCTTCGCGACGAGCACCCAAATCAAGTTAGCAAGAGGAGGCGTCAAGGCGACAAAGCCCGCCAAGGGAGAAGATATACCTTGACACCGGTACCCGCCCCAAAGATCGTGTTATGCTCCTCCACGCGACACTGAGCCGCTCCCTTCTCCTTCCTAAGGGTCTCACCCTCGGACACCCGGCTCGCCGATCACGGGTATTCAGCGTCGCGCATCTCCGCTTGCTTCCTCGCCTCCTCCCGAGAACTCGTCCCGCTTCGTCCCGAGCCTCCTTCCGGGACCTAGAGACCGCTTCGGGCCTCCCTCAAAGTCTCGGCTCATCTAAAGCGCGTCTCGGCCACCCGTCGTGGCGACCTCGGACCCGACCTTGACGAGCTCGGCCTCAAAGGTCCGCCGGCCGGACTCCCTCTCCTCGGCAAGAGCGGTAAGCCAAGAAGCTTCGCTCCGGGCACAAGGCTCGGCCGCGCCCGAGTCGCCCGAGGGCATCCCGCCGAGACATTCGCGAGGAGCTCACTTCTCCCGGCAAACCGCCCGAGATTACTCGCGACAAAGACACGCCCGGTTATGGCATATACGCAAAGAAAACGCGGCGCAGCGACGTTCAAGACACTCACCGCGACGGTCTCCGTGAGAGACGCCCGGTTATGGTGTCGCCGACGCGCAAGGCCATCGGGCGACCCACCGGCGGATCCGCGTGAGTCCTCCACGCCAGACCCGGGGCGACCATCACCACTGTATGGGCCGGGGCCCCGGGCACCTCACCCAAGGTCAGAGGAGGACCGCCCCTGAGGTCCTCAGGAGGAGGGAACATCTCCTCCATCGGCAGCTCCCCGGCTCGTGGAACCCAGACCAATAAAGTCCAGGGGGCCCTTCGCTGTCGACCACTGGTACACCCTGCCATCGCCGGGAAGACGACGGTCGCCGAGGGCTGCGTCGACCTGTGCGCATGAAGCATGGGGAAGTCGGGTTGTACGCCCCCTCTCGTGAACCCCTGATCGACGAGTCACGCAGCGAGACTTTCGGTCTCCGCCGCCTCAAGAGCTCCTCTTGAGAAATCTCCCAAACAAAGGGGCCCTCCTTGGGAGGGCGAGCGTCACCCGCTCCTCGACGGCACCATCTCCGTCCGGTACCGAGCTGGCGTCATAAGACACGGTCGAGCTCTCCGGCCGACACCACCGAAATTTGACGAGACAGCTTCAGCGGCCGGCCGTCCGACCCCTTTGGGGCTCGGGGACTAACACCACGGGAGAGCCCGACACGGGTGCTACGACGTCTTGGTCGACGACCCCGCTGCGGGGCCCCGACCCGAGGTCGATCGGGCCTTCCTTGGCCTCTTGGGGTGCAGGTACAGCACGGGGCCCCCGCTCCTCGGAGGCAAAGCACACGTCGAAAGAAGCCGGGAAACATCGTAAAAGGAAACCAACTCCGGAGGCACGAAGAAACTTACGAGGCCCGAGGAATCGCCCTCGAGTGGGGCCGAGCCGCCGAGAAGACCGCGACTCGGGCCGCACTTGACGCACGGGTCGTTTCCCACGGCTCCCGGCCGCACGGAGCCGGCTACGACGAGGGGCCGCGGCCTTCATCCCGAAACGGCCTTGCGGCACCGAGGGTTCCCACAACGGGGGCATCCGCTCTTCCCGCCGAGCTTCACCATGCGGCGTCAAGGCACCCACATCAGGTGCAACCCCGAACCGCCACTTGTGGACCGGGGACCTGGCCGGAGGAGCTCTCGGGCGCGGCTGGTCCCAACGACCCCGGACGCATCGGGCTCGGGCTCGTAAGGAAGCCCCGATTGGGTGGGAACCCCATGGCTCGGTCTATCCGGCCGCCACGTCGTCATCCGACGAGTTCACGGCGAACTCATCCTCCTGATTCTCGTCCTCCTGGTGGTCGAGGTATCGGATGACTTCGCCCGCCTCTGTCGACCTCGACCCGGCGGTTGGCGCGGGCCACGTTCTCTTCTTCTTCTCCTCCTTCTTCAACGCCCGGTGCCCTCTGGCGCCGTTAGAGCACGGTTCACCGCCCCGGCGTTCGGCGTCCCATATCCGGTGGTACGTGGAAGGGAGTCGTGGTAGTTCAGACGACCCTGCAAGATGAAAAAATGTGAACCGCCATGGCAGCGACAACAAGGGCAATGCAAGAACACGGAGGCCGAGCGGCACATACCAAGGAGATGTATCCGCGAGTGGGACGCATCGGGATGTCCGGGATGTTGGACGGGGTATTGGACCCCAATACCTCCCTCACCCTCTTGGCCAGGCCATCGGTGGAAAGCAGAAGAGGCGACATCCGGGACTCCTCAAGACCAACGGCCGAGGGTCATCCGGTTCATGAGCAAAGGGCGAGCCATCAAGTGGCGGACCCGACGCCGATGGAAGCGGCGACCACGGCGCGGCGTTCACCTCCTTTTCTGGGCCGCAGCACCGCCGCCTCTCAAGCCCTCCAACCGGGAATGATCCGCCGAGGCGGGACCCCAGTTCCACTTAACCGGACGCTGCTTGAGGACATGCCCAGTGTATGCGGGAAGCGCGTTCCCGTCGTTGCGGAGGTAGAACCACCGATCTTGCCACCCCTTATTAGAGGTGGTGAGCTTGGAGACGATGTACCCATCAGCTCGGTTCGGCCTCGTCGGCTCCGATCGGACTTGGAGCGCGCAACCGCCGACGCGCAATGCCCTCCGTGGCTTGCCCTGCGCTATCGGCTACGATGGTGAGATCTGCCTTGAAGAACCACAACCGAGAGGTCCCAATGCGGCTCGATCCCGGGGAATCCTCACAAAGGGTGACAAAGATGGCGGCCCTGGAGATCGAGTTCGGGGCGGGGTGGCGGCTCGACGTCGTAGTAGTGGAGGATCGCCCGGATGAATCGGCCCGCCGGCATCCTCGAACCCACGCCGATGAAGATCCATCACTCACCACATAGCCGTCGGGAGGGTTAGGCTCCTCCTCCGCCCCAATGTGGAGCAATCCACTCCGGCCGCGCGGCATCGGTCGCGAGGGACGAAGAAGCCCTTCCTCGACCAAGCGAAGCTTCTCCTCCGTCGCCCGTCGTCTCGGCCACGGCTGTGCATCGAAAGCACCTCCTTCGCAGCGCCATCGCCGCTACGAGGCTCGCGCCATGGACGAACAGGGGAGACAAGGAACAAAGCAACACCGGCAACACCGTTCACACGAGCCTAAGGCAAGTGAATCTCTCCCTTAATCTCTCCTACTCTTTCTTTCTATCTCCCCGATTGGCGGCGGCAGAAGAAGGCAAGAAAGCGATGGCAAGAACAAAGGAGCAACTATCCGCCACCGCCCGGCGACCCCCCGTATTTATAGGAAAGGGAAGGCAAACCGCCGCCCGGCCAACCGAACCGACTCACGGGTGGGCGGCCCACGCGATGGAACGGAAACCGCTCATCCAACGGCTCTCGGCCGCTAGCGGTGGAGCCGCCGGGAGCATTAATGCACCTTGACGGTGCTCTCGATTACCACCCACGACAAGAAGCCACGGGGCCGCGTCCCCATGATTTGAAGCAGCACGCCGCTCCGGCGCGCGGTGAGAGACGCCTCGTCTTCCACGCCCCGGGTAAAACCGTCCCGGCCCTCCATATCCCGCCGCAGCGCCCGACCCTAAGGGGCAAAAAGTCGGTCCCGATGACGGTTTCCGCCCCCTGGCGGAAACCAAACGAGCCTGGGGCCGACGACGTCAACGTGCACCTTACGATCCGAGAGGTTACCAGCCGGTCCGCATGGGTTTCTCTGATGCGCCTCAGATGACCCGAGCCGGGGGCGGGATGGAAATGCACAACCGGCTATACCCGGCCCCCGGGCCTCGATTTCCTGAACGTGTTTAAGGCCCGCGGTGCTGCTTATAGAGATGTCCCATCCGTGGGAGGCCTACAGCCCCTCGGGGTTGGTCCGCCCAAACCCCGGATCCGCTAAGCGGTCCGTGAGGTTCTCGCGGGGTGAATCTCGGATCACATAGCCGACCCTTGCTCCGGCAAGGGCACGGGCACCCCGCTTAAATCGCATTCCGCTACAACGCTCACCGGAGCATGTCACATTCGCTTCACGAGGCATTGTGGCATGTCTCCTCCTCCCTCCCTTTCGGGGAGGCGCACAAAGGAGCCGCAAACCAAAGTCGAGGAAGCCTCGTCGACCTTGCGCACATAAAAGCGCAGGCCTCGCCGCCCACGCAAAAAACGAACAGACTCCGCACAAACAAGCGCGCAATTTAAGAGTCAAGCCAGCCTTGCCAACAAGTGCGAGGTAAAAAAGACCTCGAAGAATCCGCCATTCCATTCGAGGCCTCGAGTTACCCCATCGGGAGCCCACGCACCCATTGTAGACGAAACCACCCCGAGAAGAAATAAGGCGACGGAACGGCACAAACCCCGGGCGAATCCACATTCGCCATTGGCTCGGGGGCTGTCTTGTCGGGGACCTAAATATTGGGCCCCGAGACATTCTTCTCAAACAACGAGAATCCGCCGGGCCGTCAAGGCCCAAAAAAACCTAGTCTCGCTATCATCCCGCATAAGAGGACGGCCCGACGGACGATGGACCAGGCCAAAGAGCCACGACGTATACATAACGACGGAGTCGCCCATGGACGGCCCACAAACGGCCCACAAGCGGCCCAAACGGAGTCGCCACGACGAAAAAGAGCTCTCGCTAACGCCACGGCGACAAGGTCAGAACCTTTACAAAGACGGTCGACCCGACGCTCCACATTATCTACAAGAGAATCAAGGCACGGGCTAAGCCCTGCATCTCTCCGTTACGCCCGACCGGCCTAGCTCACCGATCCCTGAGAAATCTCCGCCTCGTCCGAGGGTGGCCTAGCTCACCACCCCTGGGCGCAAAATCTCCGCCTTGCCCGAGGGGAGGCCCACTCTCCCATCCTCGGGCGAGGTAGCCCCACCGACTCACCCAGTGGTCGCATACCTTGGGCATGGAAGGTTCCGGCTGAGGAAGGGAAACCGCCGCATTCAATGCGGTTGCATCTACAGACGAGGCGCCCGCCGCCATCGACACGCCCCAAATCGCCGCGACCGCTTCCCAATCCTTGATGGGACACAAGGCTGAGACGGTGACGATTACGCCGCCCAAAGACGGAAACCGAGACGACACCGTTCATTTCCGTAAGCACCGCCAAGACGCCACGTTAGGCGGACCCTCGGGCTCACGACACGCATAGCCGGTAACCACTGGACCGCCTCGCCATGCGGACTGTGAGGGACGCCTCACGCATCCCCGGGCCGCACCGGGGACGGCACGTCCATCATCGGATCGGACGCGTGTCTTCATCAAGCGACGGCCAAGCCAACCAACCCTCGGCCGCAACATGCAACCAAGATAGCCTCGGGAATTAGCCACCTAGCCATCTACCTATGTAAACATTACTTCTCTCTTCCCTCTATAAAAGGGAGAGTAATGCCCCATTAGAAGGGGAGGATTTTTTCCGATCCGGTGATTTTCCGATCCGCACGGAGAAAACTGTCCCACCACCACCACCACAACCACGATCGTGGGGCTTGAGACCAGCGTCTCCCTCGCACCGCTTGTAACCCCTACTACGAGCTCACCTTTGAGCGAGGTAACACGAGCGGGACACACCCCGCTGGCGTAGGGCCCCGTTGGCCTGAACCGGAGGATAAACTCGGCGTGTCCGTGTCCATCTTGCGCCACGCCATCGAGGGAGGAGGCACACGGCATACAAATTCTTTATTGCGGCACCCGAGGCACCCCGGTTCTCGGAACACCGACCATGACGGGGAAGCAAAATGTCGGGCGCTTCTCCATCCACGGAGCGGCGGGGATACGGAGGTATTTGATTTAGCCAAACGAGCCCTAGGTCTTCACCAACGCTCCATGCTGGCTTGTAGCCTCGTAGAGCCGCCTAGGTTCGGATTGCAAGAGGAGCAGAAAAAGTGAAAAGTAGTAGCCTCAATTGGATGCTTGAGTAGAAATGTGACAAAGACAGGGGTAGAAAAAGGCAGTTTATATGAGGACCGTGAAAAGAACAGTCTGATGAAGGGTTGTTGGTTTCAGTTCATCCAAGCCTAGCTGGTTCAATGCTTTTTGAAGCTAACGTAGGGCATCTGCCTGCGTTGGCCTTGCCCTTATAGAACACTGACAATCAAAAAGAAATCAAATTAATGAGGACTCCATTCATCCTAAAATAAGTGCATATCTCTGCGAATTCAGGTGTCAACTAATTAATGAGTACTCCATTCATCCTAAAATAAGTGCATATCTCGATAATTCAGGTGTCAACTAATTCCAACTTTAACTAAATTTGTAGAAAATAGTTTCAACATTTGTATGTTCAAATAGGCTTATAATCAGAATATATGATGTGAGGATGTGTATTTGCCATGAATTGAAATTGTACTCGTATGTATATATTCAATCAAATTTGAAATTGCTTGACTTCTATAAAAATATAAGATATTCATTTATTTTTTGGGATGGAGAGAGTAGAGAGACACATATAATCAGACAGGCGAGTTAAGATATTCTTTTATTGAAGAAAAATGCTTTAGTTTTAGCTACAGACATAATTTCATTTCCAAAAACGAAACAAATAATAATTATTCTGGTTCCAGGATTCAGGAACTTGAGCTCAGGGCTGCCGGCTACGGCAAATACAGACCCTCGGCCCAACACATCCGAGAAACCCAGGAAGTATACAGCCCATCCGAGTTTTCTTACTCTGTGGACTTTCCTCTCTCACAAAGTCACAATCCTATTTCATCATGGCGCCGGATTGGCTGCTCTGCTGCTGCATCAGCATTTTTTGCTACTTTCTTCAGGAGGCAATAGAGCGCCGCTAGTAAAACCGCTGCAACTGAAACCACATCTCTGTAGCTGATCACTCCCAAGCCTGCTCCTGGATGTCGTCTCTGATTGCCGCAGGGAGTTGTTCTGCAGTTCGTGCTTTGTTGCCAAAACAAACACTCTTTTGCATCTTTCTTTCCACAGATTCCAAGCAATGTAGATGATGATTGTTGCTCGCAGGTTTTGTGCTTCGCCTATTCCTGTGGGTTCAGACTTCAGATTAGTCCACCAGTCACCAATCTTTGTCACAGTTTGGTTCAACTTTAGCCCCTGCATGCTGTCCAGACCCTTTTTCAACCTCCTGCCAAATCAATTTTGCAAAACAGTTGGCGATCATGTCTGTGTGTGATTCCTGTCTGGTTTAACAAAGCTTGCAGATTGGATTTGCCTGTGCCCTCCCCGCTTGTTCATCCTGTCCGCCGTCGGTAATTTCCTTTGTAGCAGAAGTCCAAATGAAGAAACGACATTTTGGTTCAGCCTGGAATTTCCAAATGCTCCTCCAGTCGATCAAGTTCTGAGAGAAGGCACCAAAGAACTGTGCCCATATGCCCGATTTGGCGGAGTACTGGCCTGAAGCTTCGATCCTCCAAGAGCACTCATCTTCCTGCGGCTGCAGTTGGACTTCTTGTACTTGGGTCCACAGATCGACGAACTGATGATGTTCTCTGTCTCTAGTGATTCGGTTTTAAGCCGCGCACGAACTGCTACTTTTCAGAGGAGAGAGAAATGGGTAGAGATAAGGACTTTCAACTGTATAATCCAGAAAGATGTCAGCAAGAAACCTCAGAAATGACAGTAATATTGTCATGAATGAGATCAAAAGGTGGTGCAGGCAGCGGCAGCGTTGTTCATGGTGCATGAGGTCCTCATTTGTTTGAAGCCCTTCATGAGCAGGAGAAAAATGAGAAGATCTATATTAATCAGTTTGTGGAATTGGTGAATATAAACCAGCAGCTCATTTTAGTCTGAACTGAAAACCAAAAGTGGGTTGACCAGTAGGCAGTAGCTGTGCTAACCAATGGCTGCAAGAGCAAGGCTAGCTACCATTCTTTGTGGTCAGTAGTAAGATGGGCTTTGTATTGCTACATAGGATTTTGAACTACCAGAGAAAACAGAGCATAGCATCACCCTGCGTTTTTTTTCTCCCGACCGGTAAACCGCCATGTTATTACCGTTAAAACCGGTCCGTCCGTTACCGGACCGGCGGTATAAAAGAAGCCAAATTCAAAATGTAAAATTTGAAAAAAATCGTTGAAAAAATTCTGTAAAATAGTTCGTGATTTATAGAAGCCAATGGTATAAAAATTTGTCAAATTGGAGTTGGTTTTGGTATAAAAAAATTTCAAATCTAAGTTTGAAAAAAAAAAAAAGAAAAATACACAAAAGGCCCATTAAGGCCCATTAAATCATGAAGGTCGAAAAACATACTAAACACACTCAAATTTAAGTAATTTTGACATCATTGGATTCTACAAATCATGAAGTATTTTTAGGAATTTTTTTTAGCATTTTGTAAAAAAATTACATTTTGAATTTTGAAAAACCGTTCAAATCTGCTCAAAACCGCTCGGTAAACCGCTCAAACCGGGCAGTATAAATTCCAAACCGCCGGTTTACCGAATTTTACCGTTAAGCCGCTAAGTTTGAATTCAGTTGAATTCAAATTTCAAACCGTCCGGTAACGGCGGTTTACCGATAACCGGACGGTTTATCGAAACCGAGGCCGGCGGTTTCATATGACCTGGTCCGGTAAAAAAAACGCAGGCATCACCCCCGACTCTTTTTTGAGACTACTACTACTGAATGTTTTATACTGAATGATTATATTGTTGGAAAATTGAATTAGTTTTTTAATATACTGGTACATGACAAATAAATAAATAGGACCACTATCAGTGGGCTCGGCCTTATCTCGTGCTACAGTAGAGAGCAGGGGAAAAGGGGCGAATTCGAGCGCGACCGCTTCTTCCGGCGGCGATTCCGCCCGGCCCTCTCTCCTCTCGGTGGCCGGTTTGGCGCCGGAGAGGGGAGGGCCGGGGAATCGACGTCTTGGATGTGTATAGGGTAGATAGGTTAGTATCTAGGCCTAGGTCCCGCTCGCCGTCCATGTCGATGGTGGAGCTAGGGTTTCGGGAGTGATGGCGTCGTCCACCTCGCCGGCGAATAAGAAGGGCGTTCCGCGGCGATAAAGCCCGCGGCCGCCGCCCGTATGCGCGCCCCCGTTTTTCTGGCCCTCGCGCCTCTGGCGACGGGCGACGGCGACGGCGACGGTCCGTCCGTGCCGCCGGGCGGGAGTGGCTCTTTGGCTTCCCCATTTTCTCCTCCGGCGTCTCGGCGGAAGCAGGTTGGATCCCCTTTGCCTGCTCCTTGCGAAGGGGTGGAGGCTTGCAGCAGTCCCCATGGGCGGTCTCGCTTCCGCCGGATTCAAGGCCGGCGGTGACGGACGTCCGATCCTGCGTCTCGCCGTGGAGGTCGCCGATGTTCATTCAACGACCACGGATGCCGCTTGGTGGATCCGGGCGGTTGGGCGATGCGGGCCGAAAATGCTTCGCTTCCTCGGCGCGGTTGGCGCGGGCGGGCTCTCCGCGTCTTGGCGTCGGCGGGCAGCGTCCGGTCGACCGGAGAAGAACTCGGAAGGAAAGCAAGTTTGCAATTTGGTCCTGGGGTACTTGATTGTAAATTTCTTCTCTTTCTGGGTGTGTGTTAGTAATTGGGGACTGTACTGTTACTGCTTTTTAATGAATTCCCCTTCGCAAAAAAAAAAAAAAAAGACAAATAAATAAATAAATTTAAAGCAGTCTGGAATTGCTGGAGATGCAAAATACAAGCACTAAAGTGTATATTCAGCAGCCGACGGAAAGGACTGAGACAGTTGGTCCAGATTTTAACTGAACTTTAGTGAAATGCCGTCATGCAGAAGCTGTATTATGGGAAGTACGCAAACAAACTTGAATGTTCAGAGGCACTAATAAGACTTTTCGAACTTCGCTGAATCTACAGAGTAGTCAGGATAACTGGTTTGCCTTGCCTGGAGGCCCATAACACCCAATATCTTACTACGAGGCCTTCTCCTCGAGACCTCGACCAAGCCCCTCGGTATTGATATCAGAACTGGCGCCCACACGTTGCTGAATTCTGATGTTCAACCGAACTCAAGCAACCCAGATCATGCTTTGAGCAATCCAGAAGAGCACCAGCATCATGATCACATCACTCGGCTGATCGACA
Source organism: Hyparrhenia diplandra (assembly GCA_015847255.1). Lineage (NCBI taxonomy): Eukaryota > Viridiplantae > Streptophyta > Magnoliopsida > Poales > Poaceae > Hyparrhenia > Hyparrhenia diplandra. The sequence continues at coordinate 24,575 of JADLZK010007141.1, read as the reverse complement.
TTCATTTTTGAAAACTGGAGTGCCTCACTGGGCACGCCGATTGCTGCCCGTCTTTGCAGAACCTGTAAGCGCCTCCATGCCGCACAAGTGGTGTTGGGCATGTCTACTGTCGGTATTTCGTCGAACAGCCTGAGCGCATACCTCCCAGGGACGTCTAGCTACTCCAAGTTTCCTGGAGTTGATTATCGATTGCTTAGAAAAACTGGATTTGAAGCTTGCTATGACTCCTAGTCTGTTCGATTGATTTTGGCTGGTGACCGATTGAATAGTATTATGTGAGCAAGAATAACTTAATAAAATAAGATAAGCGTGAACACAACATCAATTCGTTTAGTTCAAATTAAATATACTTCTTTAAGCCCAAAGAAAGAATATAATTCTCACTTCCCAAATAATTTCAAGTTTGACTAAATTTGTATCCAAGATAAATATTAAGAATATATACTTGTAGCCCAAACTGAGAACAGTAAATAACCTTGCAACCAATTGTAAGCTGCATAGTAAAAGAACCTTGTATTATGATGGTCATCTCTTAAATTAGAAACTTGCAACCAATTGTAAGCTGCATTTACGTCAAAAAAAAAAAGTAAGCTGTATAGTAAGTTTTTTTTTTTTTTTTTTTTTGAAAAAACCAGAGTGAGTGAAAAAATGAAGCTTGTCACATTTTGCTTAAAAATCTGAGAAACTGACTATGAATGGTGCAACCAACATACCTTGTCTGATGATGTTTGATTGAAAAAATGCAGTGCGAGTTGATCGTCAACATGTTAGTTGATTGGAAGTAATAAACTATAGTTATATTCTTGCATATATAGATCTGAACTTGCAACCAATTGTAAATTGGTTTGCATTGTGCCCTGTCCTTGCAAACAATTACCCAAACCATTTTATTATCGGAGAGGAATTGGATGGACGCTTAGAGTTTTGGGCTATTCATCCAATTCCAGCTTTGGCTATGGCACCGGAACAAATAGCCCTTGAGAATCACATTCCACGAAGAAAGTATAATCAGCAATTACAAGCGTTCATGATTGCTTTCTTTGTACGCTTTACCATCGACAAAACTCTGATGTAGTGTTAAAAAACCTCTGATCTGTAGCACTAATTCAGCAAAGCACTTTTTTTTCTCTTTTCTATAGCATCAGAGCCGAATTTCATTACTCAAACAAACCACACAACGAGCCTAACCACCAGCCAAATTGGAATGAATGCACAGGGTTCATGCAACTGGCGGCACCTAGGATGAAATATCAGTTGTGATCCACAATCAGGTTTAGAGGATAATATAGATAGGTATTAGCACAAATCACATGATTCTCACAAGCAAAAGATGCAAATGGCAGAAGCAGAATTGTACCTGCTAACGTCAACAAATCATGAGTACATAGTTAATGGTACAAATCAGAGCAAAACGACAAAAATGACGACTAAGATTCCAGGGACTAAACCACTAAATAACAGTCGATCATCTAGAGATGAATGCCCATCACTGCTAGAGTGCTCTAGCTACTGATGTATTGCATGATATGGCTAAGCATTCATTCAGATGCTCCCATCCATGCTGCACTGCCACCTCAAAGTCAAGAGAGCAGACCTACCAAAGAATACAGTGTTATTAGAACAATCAAGAGGCACTTGAGCAAAGTTAGTTGACTATCTGCTTGTGCAAGTGAAACAAGAATTCATTCTGTACGTTAATCCAAATTTTAAATCTGTCAAAAAGGGATGTATACCAATGTTTAATCCCAGCATTTTTTTTTAAAGAAAAAGTGAAAAACAGAGACAAGTTTGTTTGCTCTAGTATTCAGGCGCTAGGCAAAAATTTCTGTGTTAGTATTCAGGTGCTAGCTACAGCATACAAAGTACACAAAAACAAGAACACAATCATTATAATGCGTCTATCAAACTTGATAGTTTTTCATATACGCTATTAATGTCAAATTCATCACTAAACTAGTATAGACTAGAGAACGTATATCACCAAAAAAGCACATATCGATGGCCAAAGAACAATATCTAATTAAGCCCTTTTTTCTGGATTCACTATGCAATTGATATGTGAGGGAAGGGTCCAATACTTCAACTCTTCAAAAGAGTGACAAACATGGGATACATAACTTTCATATAAGGACACAAATATCCGAAGTGGCAACTTTTATTGGAGCAAGATATATACGAAGATATTGATTGTAACAACTAGTTGGTCGCAAAATGCTACAAAATTTTCCTAATACATATCATGAAAGGAAATATTAATCCAGAACACTAAAGGATCGTGTTTCACATGGATTACAAGGGCTCCATGGTGACAATAGTGGATGTGAGAAAATTTTGGATATGCCAGCAGCAAGTGCACTTAGATAACAAATAGGAGTCTCCAAATAGGATGACAAAGCAAACTACCAATGCAAACATGGAGGAAAGTTTTTACCCTTTCATATGCTTGGCAGTGCGAACGGTGGTGGAAATCTTGCATAAGGAATACCAAGGAACGTTGAAGTGCTCAAGGCGCAAACCTTCTCAAGAAATAATGCCTTGGTGTCCAGTACAAAATATTCGCACTTTCGCAACTCATGAGAAATTTGATGAGACCCAAGTAGAAGCAAGTAATGCCCTACTGTGCCCATAATGTTCCAAGAATTATAGTTGATCCCGAAGTCTTTGGGCAATGGAACCAGTCTGTCTTGCTGCCACTCTTGTGCGCCAACAACATTGCTTTGACAGTTCTTGTAATACAGGCCAATTGTGTCATCACCAATAGTTAAGAACCTTAGTCTGCCTTCCTCTGCCTCGACAATGGCATGCTTTGAATGAAAATTGTGGGGTGAGAGGTTAATGATGGAGAATTTCAGCTCACTTATATCAAGCTTTAACGAATAGTTCATGCGATAGAACGTCCAGTACAAGCAGCCGTGCGCATAGTACGAAATGCATCCAATAAATCCATTAGGCAAACAAATCGTGCTAATAATAGCTTGCCACATCTGGTTGCAGGAAGAGAAGACGAAAACCATGACCTTGCCTTCGAGCTGCAGATGCACAGTGCAGATAACTCTGAACGATTCATCCCCATCATTGTCGTCGGCTGGAGCCAGAACAGGTAACAAATGCTTTGTACCAGTGCCTGGGATGGAGGCCATTAGGTCGTCGGGTATGCGGGAATCATGACGTACCGGCGATGCAGGGGGTCGCAGACTACGAAATCCTCGAATTCGGTTTTGGTGGAGATGCGCCGAGAGAGAGGAGGACGCGGCCGTCGTGGGCGTGGCGAGAGCTCCAAGCGCTGGGGTCGGGGAGGAAGGAGAAGGTGAAGTCGGCGGCTTGGTCGAGCGCACGGGCTTCGCGGGCGGAGCGGTGGGGAGGCTGGACGGGGACGAATCCTGGGATTCCGTGCCTACTGATGACCCCGAGGACTGCAGGGGGTGGAGAGACCGGAAGCGGCGGAGAAACGGGGCTCGGAGACGATGCAGCGGAAGGATGAACAGGCGGCGGAGGCGCGGGCGAGGTCGGCCGCGGCGTCGAGGCGCAGGAAGATCTCCTCCCAGATCTCATCAGGGAGGCCGGCCTGCGCCGCCGGCCCTCTCGCGGACCGCCGTCGCGGCGACGCCGATGCCATCGCGCGGTCGGACGGCGGTGGCTGAGGACGGCGGGCTCCGGCGGTCCGGCGTCGCACCGACGTCGCGAACTAGGCAGGCAGAAACTCTCCGTAGCTCCCTCCACGCCATTTCCCCGCCATTGCTTCAACAGTTGCCCGCGGCCAAGGAGCAGAGTGTCGCCCTCCACAGCCCCGCCGTCGCAGATCCGTAGCCCCACCGTGGCACTCGTCCCCGGCGGCGGCTGGTACAGTTTAGTGTTAGGGTTTCTCGAGGGAGGAGAGGAGAGGAGCTCGTGGACCGGGCGGCGGGGGCTGGGGCGTGGCGTTGCGGCTGTCAAACAGCGGTCGGCAGAGCAGCAGGAGCCCACGGCCGGCAACGTGTGTGTGTAAGGAGAAAATGGTTATTTTGCAGTTTCTCTAAACGGGCACGTCTAGTTAATTAATATTTATAACAGCCTCACTCTTGGATTACTTCCATGATGAAACTGTATCACAATTTAGGCCACGTTTAGATGGCAAAAAAATTACAAAAGTAACTGTTTCAACTTCAGAAGACGTTTCGTTTGTTTGTGGTGACATATTATCCTACCACGACGTAATTCAGCCAAAAGATTCGCCTCATGATGTCTAAATGTAATCTGTATAATTAGTTAACTTTTTACCTTCATTTACCGCTTCCAAACATATATGCTTTTGGTGTATTTAATATGATGTGATGTGATGGAAAGTTTGAAAAAGTAGCAAATTTTTTGGCAAAAATTTGCCGTGCCTTTACACGCGTACACCTTTTCTAGGTGACACGAACACACGCTCGATCTTTCAGACAGACGGAAAGCACCATTTTCAGACTCATCATCATCAGAGCTTGCTAGAGACGGCGATGGGCCTGGGCTTGGGCCGGGCGGGGGCGGCCTCCTGGGCACCACGACGGTGAGCACCCCGTTCTCCACGCCGGCCTTGATCCCGTCCACCCGCACGTTGTCCGGCAGCGCCACGGCCCGCGCGAACTCCGGCTTGCCGCGCTCCGCCACGTGCCACACCGTCCCCTCCTCGTCGTCCTCGTGCTTCCCCTTCCCCTTGTCCTTGGCCGCGGGCGGGGCGCCCTGATGGTGAGCACGTTGCCGTCCTCGACCTGGACCTTGACGTCGTCCTTGCCGAGGCCCGGCACGTTGATGCGGAGCACGTGGGAGGCCGGGGTCTCCACCCAGTCCATGGCCGCCGCCGCGGAAGAGGACCACTCGACGGCGGCGGGGAAGAAGGGCCGCGCGTGGAAGAGGCGCCGGAACGGGCTCCCGAACAAGAAGTCCGCTATTGGAGACCAGACTTGAGCAAAGGAAGAAGCTTTAGCTTGAAGCGGAGCTTGATCGATGGAATGGAATTGCAGAGGAATTGACCCCTAGCGAACGAATGGGTGAAGACGGGAACATCGGGTTATATATTGTGATGAACACCTGACACGTCCACGTCACTGGATGGTTCCAGAACCAGATAGAGAGGCGTGGAAAATGATGTAGAGGGTCATTTCAGAAGCTTCTAGTTGATATAGATCAGAAATGCTACCACACGGATTAAATTAATTAAATTAATTTAACTAAAAACTAGAGTACAACATCCTTGTTGCTACCCTTTGTGTTTGCATCACCCTTACCAACAGCTTCATTACTGACAGTCATCCTAGCAACACCAATTTGAGCTTCAATTTTCTGGAGCTTCTGATGTGCACACTTTCTCTGTTTACAAAGATATGAAATCATTTTCAGGGACTGCTTCATCTCTTGTTTGACACAATTAGGAATAGTTTTTCTGGTATCTTTAGGCAGATCCATTAGATTTGATCCCAAACCACCAGAAATCTCGGGGAGTCCAATTTCATCCTCAAACTCAGGAACAAGAACCTTCGCGATCATGCTTGCATAGGTCACATCATCTTCACTGACTACGATCTCAGAAACATAACAATCACATATGTTGTGTAAAGCCTTGTAAGTTTTCTTGAGGAATATGTCAAAAAGTCTCACGTAACCAAAGGCATAGATAAGATCTGCAGCAATCTCATTTGTGGAGACATTGATTCCATATGAATTCAAGTCCTTTAGCAGCTGCTTGCTCAGTGGATAAAAATAGTTATCAGTAACCTTATTCCTTTCCTCAGATATAAATTCACACATAACATACTTTAGTCCCCAAATAACCTCGTCCACAACTTCATCACCTGTCCTGCATTTGACACCAAGTTTTGACTCGATAACAGCTTTAAGCTGTGTGTCTTGAACAACCAGTTCCCTTTCAGTATTGCAGAATTTAAGTATGAGTTGTTCCACTGTGTCACCAGGACCAATATCACAATTACGGGTAACAGATTTTTCATCAACACTTACAAAACAAAGGGCAAACACAATCCTCCGTGTATCAAGTATACTATGCGTAAAATAAGGCCAGATGTTCTCAGGATAACTAAACACATCTTCACGAACATTAAATATAGCAAAACCTGAAGGAGTCTCGAGCAGCACGCTCCTGAACACCTTTTCATTGAAATTTACAGGTTTCCCTATACGATCCATTTTTCTTGCATTAGGGCCCTTCTTCTGTAAGATGAGAGATTCGAAATATGTCATTTCCAGAAGCTTCACATCCATAAGAACCTTTGCGTCTCAACTCAGGACCATGCAGGAGGTAATCAAGATATCCCATTATCTTCTGCAAGTCAAGATTAGTAAGGACATCTTCGCGTTTAGCTTGAAACAGTTGAGCTTGACGCAACTTTGATGTCAACTCAGGAGAAAATGTCTTAGAGAAATCATATTTTTCCACCAACTTAGGAAAAGTACCATTGCAAGCACTTTTGGTATAATCCAAGCCATCTTTAATAGTGTCACGAATCCCAACATACTTATCAAATGACCTCAACAATTCCTTTGGAAATTCCTCTAGATTCATGTCGAGGTAGCACAAGAAACCAAATTTGATTAAGAAAGTTTTGTCAACCATTCTTGGCGGAATATTGACTAAATAATACTGTAAGGCCTCTTGCAATCCCTTGCTCACTGGAATATAATATTCTGGTGTTATATCGCACTTCTCTTCGCGAATAAAAGCATGCAAAACATTTTTTATCCCCCATATCACCTCATCAACAGCATATCCATCACATATGCATTTGATACAAATCTTTTCTTCAATAGAAGCTTTAAGTTCCTTATCTTGAACAATCAATGTCTCTCCAATACTGCAGAATTTATTAATAAGTTGCACAAGGTCCTTTTGAGAACCAGAATCACTCTTCCGAGCATCAGATCTGCTCTCAACTCTTTTTGAATCCCAAGGCAACAAGACCCTGAATTGCATGTTCCGGATCCGAGAAATGCACCCAGATATTCTTGTCTTTTGGAACACAAAATCCTTAACAAGGAAGACTGCGAAACCAGTGGGCGTCTCAAGCAACACCTTCCTTCCCTTCAAATGTTCCGTATACACAGTTTCAAGCATTTTCCTCCAGATGTTCAGATATCTTCTGCCTTCAACGCCTTCCGCCCTCCGGCCAGCCGACAGCTGCCCACTCGCCCAGGCCGCACCGCACGGCCGACGGCGCGCGCTGCGCGGCTGCGTTGCAGTGCGCCGCGCCCAGCCTGGCCGCCGCCACCGCCGCCTAGGGTTTGTGAAGAAGGCGGGCGGGGAGTGAGGGAGAGGGAGGGGACTCGGGAGGGGTCAGACAGTATTCCTTGTCTGGCCATCTTTGACCTCATAATGTCAGCGATCTATACGGTGGTAGTGCTGCAGCATTTTCCTGGCCACAATTTTACTAGCACGTGAGACTCAATTAAAAAGGAATAACAAAAACTAGTTAGGCCCGTCTCGAAGTTTCACCTCCGGTTTCCAAGATGTGAAACTTTGATTTGAAATAGACGTCTCCCAATGCACGCCATTCTGGCAGTTTATAAGAGCCAGGGTCCCTACAATCTCTCTCTCATCGCATGGTTTAATTGCATAGTTGACATGGTGAAACTCTATTTGTGTCTCAATGGGGGTTTCACACGCTTTCCAACGCATGTGAAACAGGTCCCAAAGGTTTTCACCATGGTGAAACTCTTCCTTCTCTCCTAGGGGTTTCATGCAAAAAGTGAAATTTTTGTCGATGTGGCGCCGCATTTAATGTGCATGAAACACTAAACTCCCATTGAGACTGACCTTAGGACAAAGGGGGAAATAACGAGGCTCCACAAGGCGTTTGTCCACTCGTTCTTCTTGAGTACCTTGAGTACGAGCTCCTCCGGTGCTTCAAATCCAATCGCATGCAGCTCCTCTCTCGTGGTCCATCATATAGATATGCATCATGTCGCGTGCCGTGCCGTGCAGCGTCATGCCGGCCGTGCGGCCTATGGCCCACGGCACGGCCTGCGGCCATTTGGCCGCAATCGTGCCGCCCCGCGCCCGCCCGCGCCCGTGCCGCCCGCTCGCCGCGCGGCTCGCTTCTGAAGGCCGGCCAGGCGCTGGCGCTGAGATCGATGGGGATACGGGTGCTGCCGGTGGAGGAGCGGCAGAGAGCGGGGCTTGGGGTTGCGGACGCCGGGTGCACCGCCTCGACGTGGGGGGCGGCGAGATGGCGCGCGTGATGGTGAGGCCGCGAGGTATGGCCGTGGCGCGATTGTGTGGGCGGCGCCGGGCAATGGCGGGCCAAGAGGGATGGCGCAGCGACGCATCGATGGTGAAGCCGCGAGGAATGGCGCAGGCGGCACGCTATGATGAGGTCGAGGGCTGCAGCCGCGCTGTGCGGTTCTGGAGGGCCGCACCGCTTGAGTGACGAGTGAGAGAGAGAGTTTGAGAGGGAGAATTAGGTTAGGAAGGAAACATTACAAGATATATATAGCCGAGCCAAAATTCATCGTGTTTACGCCGTGCCGTACACGCCGGGCTTCATGCCATGTGCTGGGGCGCCTGTGCACGGCCCGGTCCTCGTGCCATGCCGACTCCGCCCAAAGGGCCACCGGGCCAAAACTGGCGTGCCAAAATCGTGCCACCGGGCCTCGTCCTCGCGGCCGCACGCACATATATATAGTCCATCCCCATCCAGCGCCGTCCCCCAAGGCGGTGCTCTTCCTCCGACATGTAGCCATGGGAAGTCGCCGCCATCTTCTACATATGCCTTCTTCCTCTAGACATGGAGATGCTTGTCGTAGCCTCGATCCGCATGCACGGGTGATGGAGAGGTTTCGGCCGACGCGGGCGCAGACTCCACCTTGCCGTAAACGCCGCACGGAAGCGCGGGCTCCGCAGGGCGGAGCGTGTCGGCATGGTCGCTCAAGCGCCAGAAAGGGCATCGAGCGACCCGCCCGCCGCTTGCAGGGATGGGGGCCGAAGGGGACGTAGGCCAAGTCACGAGGAGCGGTGGGGCAAATCGCTCGTGAGGAGGTGCTTGACGAGACAATGAGCGGTCCTAGTCAAACGAACACACAAGATATTTGGTAGGGGTATTTTCATCATTTTGGCGTTCGCCTTTTGTTTTCGTGTCTAAACCTAGATGTCCTTTTATTTGTGGGACGAAGGGAGTAAGTGTTAAGGTTAGCCATCGATAAGTCTCTAGGCTCATCAAGTCTAAGCAACAATGCAATTGGCACCATCAACATAAAGAAGAATTGTCGGGCCCCTCGGGTCCACTGTCTATCACGTATCAGTCCCTGAATCGGAACCTGATACCTACAAATCTAACAAGCATCACTACAAGATTCTTAATGGCGGTGGTCGTTTTTGGTTTACTGTGGCGACAATGGCAACCACCATGGTTGAAAAGTCACCGTTAATGATGGTTTAAGAGCAAGTATTATAATACAAGCCAAGAAGCCGGTCAGTAAGGTTCCTTACAAAAACCTTCCAAAACTTCACCCATACAACAGTTAACTCTTTCTAATTAATACAGATCCACTTGTCTATCTCACATAGTTTCTTGTTTCATGTGCCCAAGCCGGCTATAAGCTTTACATGTCGCTTCTCCTCTCTCCTCTCTCTTCTCTCTCCACCATTATCAAGATTTAGCCGGCTTTTACAAACCGCCATAATACTTGCTCTAATGACGGTGGGTCCCATTGCCTGCTGGTTAATCTATTAACGGAGGGGGAGCATATTAAGATGTATGCTTCCATTAATCGTTTTAAAAACCTTTCGTATATTTACAACATGTATCTCTGCGGCTTCCAGTCAGCTCCCTTCCTCACCATGTATCTCTACGCAGTATGCTGGGCATAACCTTTTGTAATGTGTGAATTTTTGTTCAATAAAGTAGGTGTGAGAATCCCCATTTAGATCCAAAAAAATTGAATATAAAGGTTTTGGATCTTGTCGAGTTGTACAACTTTAGTATAGAGATTGTCCCCATTAATTTGAGGTAGTTTGAAAATTTTTAATTATTTAAATTCCAAAATCTAAATTTCTAAATAAATATTTGAGACTCAATAATTTTAGTAAAAGACTTCTGAACTACAAAGTTGTAGATCACGTCCAAAACTACAACTTTGGTTTAGGCCAAGTCAACTCTGGAGGTCGATTGAAAATTCCAAATTTGAATCATCTTGGAACTAAAAATGAATGTTCCGAACTCTCTAAATGATTTTAAATAAAAAACCATTTCAACTACAAAGTTGTGGATCATATTCAGCATTACAGTTTAAATATAAAATTCATCTTTATGTGTACCTAGGTGTTGTGAGCGTCTGCGTTGTCTTGTGTAATTCTAAAAAAAACTTATGATTTGTTTTGCATGACTACTATTTATGTAGGGTGGCTTCTACAAATCGATTTTCAAAGACAACAAATATTCATGGAGACTCCTAGTGTGGCACCTCTACCATCATTTATGTTTCAGAGCCACCTCTAAAAAGTTAACTATACTGGTGATGATGGTCTCAGTGTCGAGAGATCGAAGAGAGAGAGAGAGAGAGAGAGAGAGAGATTTTTGAGGAAAAACAGCCAGAGCTTTTTATATATTGTCCATGGGACGGTTACAATCATCGTCTGCAATCGCCCTGAGGCCGGGTGGGGTTATAAGCCACTCTACCACCCGGTTCTCATTGGATACAAGACGTGCACACTCATGAGCTAGTTTATTACAATCTCTATTAATGAAAGATAAATCAAACATCTCAAAGCTCCGGCTGAATTCATCCATTTGCTTCAGAATTGCGTCGACTTCTGATATCTGGTGGGCTCAGTTTGTCCAAAGTTGGGCAACAACCTGACAATCAGTTTCCAGTTTCAGCATCCGAACACCCCTTTCCAACGCGTACTGCATACCGTCCCGACAGGCTAAGGCTTCAGCAACTGTGGAGTTGAAGCAATGATCATACCATTTAGCTTTGCCCCCACAGGTTCTACCTTCACCATCTCTCAGGACCACGCCAGACGACGCAGTTCCCTTCTCTGCAATGACGGCAACATCAACGTTACATTTCAACCAGCCATTCTCAGGTGGCTGCCAAGATCTTCGACTTACAGCAACTTTGGTCTCCTTTGCATGGATGTGTCAGCTGCCATAGATCGAAAGCAGTATCAATGGCCCATTTCACCGCCACCTTGACAGGCACCCCTCCTTTACCATGGTGGCGATCATTTCTGGACATCCAGATTGACCACATGCCACACAAAATAATCCCTACGTCCCTGTCTGCAATCACCTTTGGATCTAGTACGTCTTGAGCCCAGGTGTTTGGGTGCAATGCAGGTAGTTTGACTCCTGTAAATGCTTTAACCTGCTCCCAGAAAGCTTCGCCACCGTGCAGTCCATCAGGGCATGCTTGATCGATTCGTCATCAGCCCCATAGACTTCACAGTTTGGAATAGGCTCAATGTGACGACAGTGCAATTCACCTCTTGTCGGCACATAGCCATTAACGACCCTCCACCAGAAGACTCGCACTTTGGGCGGCACTGAAAGCCTCCAAATTCGAGACCAAGTGCTATCACCCGAGGAAGAAACCACATTCTCTTCAACGTGTTGCTTTTGGGCGTCATAGAGTAGCCTATAAGCCGACCTGACAGAATACAGACCATGTCTTTCAGATTCCCATGCCCACATATCTTCTCCCCTTCCTCTTATCGGTGTACTCAAGATTGCATGAGCATCCACCTCACTGAAGCTTTGCTTCATAAGCTCCTCATTCCATGCGCCACTCGGAGAGACAAGCTCTTCAACTCTTGTGGCTTGCACGTCCTGAGCCGCCGAGATCGGTTTCCCATTGAAATGGTTAGGGATCCAACGATCTCGCCAGATGTGTGTTGAGCTTCCATCACCAATCCTTCGAATAAGTCCTTTCTGTAATACTTCTCTTCCTGCCAGGACAGCACGCCATGTTTGGCTAGCGTGTTTTTCCTTGTAGCGACCTTTAAGCACCCTGGCACAAAGCGAGTCTGGCCTCTGAATCAAGCGCCAGCCTTTGCTTGCGCAACATTGCAAGATTAAAGAGTCGGTTATCCCGAAAGCCCATACCTCCTGATATCTTGGGACGGGTCAGCAGTTCCCATCATTGCCAGTGGATGTTTGTATTGTTTGCTGACCCCCCCCCCCCCCCACCAGTAGTTTGACATAACCGATCTCATCTTCTTGCATGTTCCTTTTGGGATTAAGAAACAACTCATAGGATACGTCGGTACAGCTTGAGCTACAGATTTCAAGAGGATTTCCCTTCCTGCAAAGCTTGCCTCCTTGCCACCCAGGTTCCCACTAGTTTCCTGACCCGAGTAGGCATATATTCAAAGGCATCAGACGTGTTTCTTCCTAACGCAGTCGGCAAACCCAAGTACTTCTCTGCTAGAGCTTCTGTGTTGATTTGGAGCACTGAGCTAACAACAGCTTTCTCCTCATCTCCACAATTCTTGCTGAAGAAGACTGCCGATTTATCATTGTTGACCAGTTGCCCCGAACCTCTGCTGTAGATGTTCAGAATCTCACGCAATCTGACTGCACTCCTTTCAGAAGCTTCTGAAAAAATAATACAATCGTCGGCAAACAGCAGATGTGAGGTCCATGGTGCATGAATGCCCACTCTCACACCTCTCGCCAGATATGCTGGACCAATCGACCGAAGTAAACATGACAGTCCCTCAGAGCATAACAGAAACAAGTATGGTGAGATTGGGTCACCTTGGCGTAACCCCTCTCATTGGAGTGAAGACAGGAGAGAGTTGTCCATTCACTCGTACAGAGAAGGACACTGTTGTGACACACCTCATCACAGTTTCAACAAAGCTTGCAACGAATCCCAGCCTTAGCATCATACCTTTTAGATAGTTCCATTCGACCCGATCATACGCCTTTTGCCATGTCCAACTTAACTGCGCATGCTCCGGTCTTCCCCTTCTTCCTTTTCAAGTAGTGGATGCACTCATACGCTACCAGTACATTGTCTGTGATCAGGTGTCCAGGTACAAACGCGCTCTGCTCCACAGAAATAATGTCATCAAGGAACAACTTAATCCTGTTAGCGAGCACCTTGGAGCATATCTTGTAGATAACATTGCACAGAGAGATCGGTCGAAAAAATTTTTAAATCTTGTGGCCTCTTCGTTTTGGGATCAACACCAGTGTAGTCAGGTTTACGGACTCCGGTAGCTGCCCACCATTCAGGAAATCAAGAACCGCATTGGTGACACTAGGACCAACAGTCTCCCAATGGGTTTGGTAAAATCCCGCCGTGAACCCATCCGGTCCCGGAGCTTTGCAAGGCCCCATCATAAACAACGCCCGCTTAACCTCCTCCGCCGAATACGGCTTCGTCAGCGATTCATTCATCATATCTGAAACCCGTTGTGGTACGTGACCCAAAATTTCTTCGGGCGATAAATCTGGTTGGCCAGTAAACAACTCCTCATAGAAGGTTGATGCTAAGCCTTCCAGCTCCTCCTGCTTTGTATGCAACATTCCATCCGAGTCATATAGAGCTGATATCTGGTTTGTTCTCACCCTTTCCTTTGCTTGGGCATGGAACATCTTGGTATTTCTATCTCCTCCTTTAACCAAACTTTCTGGGCTCTTTGCTTTGCCATGACCTCTTCGCGAGCTAGCAGTTCAGAAATTCCATGCATAATGTTTCTCTCTCTGCTCGACGGCCCAGACCAGATAGAGTTTCTTCTCACCTCCTCCAAATCCTTCCGAGGCTCGCAAGCTCTTTCTTTACGTGGCCAAACACCTCGTACTCCCAATCTTGGAAGGAGACTTGCATTTGGCCCATGACAGACTGCAGTTGCTGCATGTCGCGTACCGATTCAGCTTGCCCCCACGTGTCTTCTACTAGCTTCATATAGGATGGATCTCTTCTCCACATATTTTCATATTTGAAATTACGTCTTCTCCTCCTCTTCTTCTTCAGCCTATTGCACTCAATAACAAGAGCACAATGGTCAGACTCTGTTGTCTGAACGTGCCACACTTTTTGTATCACTAAACATGTCAGTGAACTCATCATTTGCCAGCGCACGATCCAACCTGACTTTAACATTATTAACCCCTTGCTGCCTGTTGTCCCATGTATAGGGTAGACCAATGAAGCCCATGTCAGTAAAGCCACACAACTCCACCGCACCACGAAATCCATCCATCTAGTACTCAGGACGAGGCACCCCTCCAAATTGCTCACCGGCGTCAAGGATTTCATTAAAATCCCCAGCGCAAAAGCCATGGTATGCTGCGCTGTGAATTAAGAAAATCCATTAGCTCCCAACTCCTATGCCGCTGGTTCCTCTGAGGCTCACCATAGAAGCCTGTGAAGCGCCAGCATTCCACCCCCGACGTAGGATCAACCACCCTCACATCTATGTGGAGCTTGTTGTATGTCTGCAGCTTCACACAAATATCATCTGTCCAGAGAAGGGCGAGCCCCCCTCCTCGGCCGAAACTTCCAACTCCCACACCATTCGGGAATCCCAAGCTTCTCCTTAATCCTTGCACATCATCAAAAAACAGTCGCGTTTCCGAGAGAAACACCATTGTTGGGCGATGTAGCTCTATAAGGCTACGAATTCTTGAACTGCCTCGGGCTGCCCCAGGCCCCGGCAGTTCAAACTGAAGATTTTCATTGTGCCCGGCGGGGGCTGTCCATCGCAGCCGCCGCCGATCTTGCATTTGAGGTACTGCCACGTTTCTGTTTCTTCAAAATCTCCACCATGCTACTAATGCCGTTCTCTGACCCTTCCCCTAATTGATTCACCCGAGAGCTCACCAGCCGCCCCGCAGTACCAAGATTTGACTCAACCGGCGCTACATTCAGGTCTGGTGTCTGTGACTCCGGGGGAGGCACCTTCGACTTCCTTTTACCCAGATGTGGGCGTCTAATGTCATCTTCGCCATCAAGAGCCAGGCGAGGATTGGCCGCCGACCCCGGTCCACTACATCATGGGCAACAGGGCTTCGTTTCTCCTTCAATGAGATTGACCTCTTGTTCTTCGCCTCGCCCACTGGCTCTCGGATTGTCGAGACCCGTTCTAGTCTCCTTGTCATTTGGACCAGGCCGCCTACCTCGGGGTCTCGAGGCCGATTTAAACGAACCGCTACCATAAGACTCCCAGAATGTCGCGCAAAGGATTGCACCCGACGTTTTTTCTCCTCAGGTGCACGTAAATTAACATCATACGGCAGCTTACCATCGGAGTTCCGAGCTGCTGGTGTAGAGCACTCCATATCTGAATGCCCAATTAGACCACAATGAAAACAAATGTAGGGTAATCGTTCATACCGCACCGGGAACCAGCGAGGATCTTCATTCTGATTAATACGAAGGAGAATTCCCCTCCTCACCGGTTTTAGCGATTTCAATAGCAACCCGAGCACAAAGGAACGCACCACTCGCCTTCCCATCTTCATCCACATCCATTTTCACGACTCTACCAATCAGGTCCATGGCCCTAGAGCCCCTTGATCTGTTCATCCATCCTAGTGGCAGATTTGGTATACGTGCCCAAATCTCCATCGCATCAAATTTGATGTCCGCAGGACCAAGCTTTGCATTGTATTCTTGGAGCAGCACTGCATACCTCCCAGCCATCCATGGAGATCCCGCCAAGCATTCTCTCCATATCACGATCACAGCCAAACTCCGCACAAAAAAGGTTATCTTCTTTATCGCCGACGCCCCGATCTTCATCCCCACCGGGTTACCCCTGTGCTGGTTTCATTGCCGACGCGAAAGGGTCACACTCACGGCACCGGCGACGAACCTTCCCAACCAAGGCCCATTCAACAGAGCCATGGTCTCGTATTCCTCATCATCACCGAACTCCAAGATCGCATCCTCTTCCTCCGGCAACTTGAGTTTCGGAGGAGGTCCGAAATGTTAGGGTTTGGGGGCACACCCCTCTCCCCCGATCCGCCACTTCCGCCGGGCGCCATAGATGACAGCGCAGGATGGCACAAAACACGGTGGCTGGCTGATGGACGTAGCAGCCCACGTGATCCCGACCCAAAAACCTAAGCGGCAAAAAAAACCCTAGCGGTATCATGCGCCGACGGTGCCTTCCCGGCTAACCAATCGATATCGCGGTGGCCGTCTCTCGACATCGCGGTGGTGGAGAAGGGGCGTGGACGCCGTGGGTCGCGTGGCCGGGCGGCGTGTGCAGGTCGAGATCACCGGCGACGGGGACCTAGGCCCGAAGTCGGGGGCAAAATCGTGATCCGTCGCCTCGGTCGCCTCTCTCCGAGAGAGAGAGAGAGAGAGAGATGTGAAGACCACGTATACTTACCGCAAGTTTTGAATATTTGTATCTCATATATGGTTATAATTAGCAAGTTTAGAGTGTGCCACAAGTCGCATTTTGCATGTACCAAAATATAAGAACATAGCATAAGTTCAAAAACCGCTAACTAAATTTACTCATTAGTCATGCATGTTGAGGCCACATCATTGTACATTGTTCAGCATACAATTTGGACGGCGGTTTAATGTCCAAAGATTAGACCTCCTATAGTACAGTTAGCAATCCATGGCACTAAAATACATTTTAAGAGCACTGGGAACCAGAATCCATGGCTTGTATATAAATAGTAAGCACGCTATTGTTTGAAAACAATGCTACCAACCAGCCGCTAAAACTTTCATGCCCTACCCACACTCATTAGCAATGATTTAACAGCACTAAGCAGAGCACTAAAACAAGCTCATCCATTTTCGTACAAACTCCTCATGATGGCAGCCATTGTCATTCTCGCAATCTCACACTAAAGCTGAAAATGATCAACATCCGCCATACTCATCACTATATGATATGCCTTTTCAAGATGCACAGTTCATGTAGCCAATTACCTAAAAAGAGATTTTGATAATAATAGTATATATAAATTCACATTCACCAGCCGTAAGAGATGACACCAGTTCAACACATAAACTTGCACAATAATGCTGAATCATGCTCCACAATAAGTACACAGTATATATAAGTATATATTATATATATAACGGGCACAGAGACCACATAATTTGATATTTTTGCTGAAAATATATCTTGCACAGTGGCTACCTAGCACTAGCTGAGTAGGTGGTACCGGATGGAATCTTCACATGTCTGCACAGGGAACGCCTTTCAGCTTGCACCATCTCATTTCGATCAGCATGGCTTCCCTTTTAATTTGTTTCGAGAGATAAAGACATGACAAAAAGAGACCCTAAAAGATAAAAAGGAGGCAGATGAAGTAAAGCGGTTTTCAAGCCAAAGCCACCGACCGATCCAATCCGAACCAAGTGGTGACCATCCTGCATGCTCTTAGCTTTTGCCTGCAATACATGGTTCAGATAACACTAGTTCAGAGATACACATGAATGAATGCCATGAACACGAGGAATAGATTGTAATGTAAGTTAAGATCAATTGGCAGCTTCAAGCTTGTGTAGGTAAATCTTACCGCCGACACCGCCGGCCCTACGGAGGAAGGAGAGGAAGACGATAACAATGGCGACCGCTGCCACCAAGCCGATGATGATTGCAAGGGTTTTCCCAGATTCATCTGATGGACGAACATTATTGACACTGACTTAAGAGAAGCAAACTTGTACTAAAAGTCAAAGTAATCTGCTAGAAATATTTACTCCTATATACTTATCATCTAGCTGTAGCTTTGTGCAAAGTATGGTGGTAAAGGGGTTTAAAGCTACCCCAAAAGGAGAAAAGGCTGTGCAGTACACTACTACACTGAGACAGTGGGATACCAGAGATATCCTCTGGTGTGCTTCAGATTCCAATGATGCAAAGATGGATCATTTTGGTACCACTTTGTGATACACCTGCGGGGCCTCAAGACTGAGAGCATGGTTAAACAACACGAGAGAGAGTGAATCCATTTCAAAGCCTAGCTAAAAGTGCAGAGGAAAGTGAAAGGCAAACAAAGTTCTTTTGGTCTACTTTGGTTGAAAGATACCTTTGTATGCAGTTTGGACTTGGGGACACATCATACACAATTTTTATTTGCAGCTAAATTGACACGGTACACCTACCGTAGCATGCAGTGTACATTCATTCGACCACCAAAAGTTGATTAGTACTGAATGGTCCTGTGTCATCACTAATCAGTATACATTGCAATGCTGTAAACTAGGCAGGCTAAGGACATCTTTTCTATCAATAATGCCTAATTGTTTATTTATATTATGATTTTATTAATACGTAATATAATATATAAATTGGAGTTCAGTAGATCAAGAACGTTCTATCTGTGGTGACTGGTGTCGTAATGATTGACACCCCGGTAGATGTGGGGGCTAGGGCTACACTTATGCAGTAAGCAATGTCAAACTTCTAGTCTATCTACCTAAGCTAGGCTTGCGCAGGGTACATGGAAATCCCCAATCTCAGCAAATTTGCTGGCAGAGATGGTAGCAAGTTGCCGCTAATAATAGTCATTTTTTGGATCATTCAGTTGTAGCATCATCACCTTCACAAACATTACATACCCTACTTCTTAAAATTTACACTCTAGTCCTTTGTCAAAAGTGATGTATCTGTGTAATTTCAGTTGATTGTGAAATGTCAAACTAGTGTCATACTCTCTAGTGTCTGTTTTATATACCTTGTGTAAAACCCAAACAAGGTTGTTATTTTACGCTACACCATAAATAACATACTGTCGCAATTCTAGAACGCCTAAAATCTTGTGCATATGAGCCTTGCCTTGCAGTCAGTGCGCCCCATCATGACACGGCGTATAAAAAATAAAAGGACTGAAGCAAGAGAGCATCGACGTTGTGTAAAAAAAAAAAACAAAAAAAAAAACTATACTTTTGCTATTTATCTATTGACAAATTTATTTGGTATTAAATTTGCCGGATTTCTATATGTTTGATTGTGCTTTATAATTATTTATGCTACAGCATATCTACTGGGCGGCATTTGTAAAAAACTCTGACAGATTTGAGTATATAATATATCTATCGACAGAAAACTACACACTCTGAAAAAATCTATTCTCAGTAAATTTCTAGTGTTTTTAACAAAGAGAATCGTACGCGTATATGCTGTGGTGCCATGCTACTATGCTAGCTGGTGGGTAGGCACTTGATGATCCAGTTGTGGTATGTGCAAGATCCAACAAATATTCAGGACCAGCTGGGGGCCTGCCAATCACAGTTTTGCGTGCAGATCGCTGTGAACGATGATGATGGTACGCGGAACGAGATAACGGTGGAAACTACCGCAAGGATCATCGATCCACGCTCTTCAATCATGCATCAAGGAAGCCCTGGATCGGCTGTTTACGTACCGTGCTGTCCATACGTTTTGTTTCAGGCAACCCAAAACCGCCATACCACTGCGTATCCATGTCAGCCATGCACGGTGCATGGATCCAAAATTGATAGAAAAAAGTAAATTCCGCCGGCGCCACCGGAAATTGATGGCATTGTTTACGTACCGCCGCCGGTACCGGCCTGCCACCCGGCCAACGTCCGGCCGCCGGTACCACCAGCGCCACCTCCGCCAGTGCCGGCCCGTGCCCGTGCCCGTGCCCGCCGGCGGCATTGGACCAGAATCGCGCGTAGCACTTGCCGAGGTACACCTCCCCGGCGGAGGCGTAGCCGCAGCCGGCCTTGAGCTGCGAGGACGCGGCGGAGACGCAGTCGGTGCAGGCCTTGGCGCCGAGGTCCCCGACGCACTGCGACATGGCCTGCACGTACCCGGCCGCCCCCGCGCGGTACGATCCATCTGAGCCGGCCGGCGCCGCGGCTGCGGCCACGAGCGCGCCGAGCGCCGCGTCGCGCATGGCCACGACGCCCGTGTCGGCCGCGTTCTCGCCGCCGCACTTCTTGAACAGCACCGTCGTGTCCTGCCTCCCCAGGAACGAGTCGTTCCCGTACCGCACGAAGCAGGCGCGCAGCTGCACCGCCGCGCCCGCCGCCGTGTTGCAGAGCGAGGAGAGCTTGAGACCGCCGACTTCACGCACCCGCCGCACACCGCGGCGGGGAGGTCGGAGCGGCACTGGTACACGCCCACCAGCTGGCTCGACGTCGGCGAGGTGTAGTTGGCGTAGGCGGTGAAGCCCGCGCTGTTGACGAGGGACGACAGCGCCGTGTCCACGTCCGCGGCGTACTGCGACCCGGGATCGTACCGACCCTGCGAGCACCCGGCGTACACGAACGCCGTGTAGTCGTCGCCGCCGCGCGCGGGCATCGTGCACGCGCACAGCACGATCAGCGCCACCACCAAGGGGAGCACTGGTGCTGCAACAAGCTTCGACATGCTTGGTTGCTCCTCCTTCGTAATTCCTGCACACGTACGCCTTTCGAAGCTAGCTAGCCTAGGGGCCGGCCTCCAAGGAGAGATCGTAGAACAAGGGGCAGCGAAGAGCTAGTGAAGTGTGTCTCTGTGAGAGTGGCGGGATGGGCTTAAGGGTTTATAAATGAATACAGCTTACCTGGATGAACACAGTTACACAGTTCAGTGTTAATTCTTTGCATATACACACCGAATAAAGTGTTGTGGTGGCTGGTGCCATGTCTTCCCTTTTCTAAGTAGGAGATAGGAGTGTTTTTAGATTACGCAGTACAGTACAACACGAACGCGCGCACACTCTGTATGTACGCAAACCCTATCTTTTATGAGCACCGAACCAATATACATACGTAAACCCTACCCCTATGAAAGCATATCCGATGGGCTGAGCGGCATTTTGGTGTGGACCGAGACATCTCCTACCAGCACAACAAATCCAAAAAAATCTTAGAATATATCTAGTAAAATAAGCATCCGGGTCACGTCTCCACTACAAGGAATCCAATTGATCTATGTGAATCATCCGCGGTCTGCATCTGCCTAGTGGCCATGGCCCATAGCTTCTCATCAATCAATCAAAGATTCATTTTTTAATTTCTTCTGTTTTAGAGCACATTGAGCCAGATCCGGCCCAAGTGATCGACTAAAGTGAGATCGAGATAAATTTGGTCCATTAAGAAGTAACTAGGCCGCGCAGGCGTGCAGCTATACGTGTGGTTCAGTCCTAATAACCACCTATTCTTTTTCATAAAGGATTTTTTTTTAGAAAAAACCTAGATACTGAGTCGATTAATGCATATGGTTGTAAAAAATTGAATCTGGCCTTATCCCGTAGCGCTAAGGAATCAGACCACTTGTTAAAGAAGACCAAAGTATCATAAAAACACGTTCAACGTAAAAAAAAAAAAAAACAGTTCTAACATTATTTTGGCCATCTAAAAGAAGCAAAGAAATGCATCGTCGTCGCTGCTTCTAGTTCATGGCTTACTTGGTAACTGCGCCCCATACCCCCTCAATCCCTATATAACGTCACGTTGGTGTATGTGCCATGAATTTGACTCGATTTGTAGAAAATTTGTGCAACATTTGCATCTTCAGATAAATTTATATTAAAAAAATCATGTTGAATTTAGATGGGCTTTGCCGAAACAAAAATTCAGAAATTTCTAAAGAAATCTCAAAATCCTATTCATGTGTGCAAGGAGATGTGGGAATAGTTTAGTCCCATCTTGTTAGTTGAAGTGGAGGTAGACCAACTTAAATATGGAAGTTCTCTACACTTTCCCAAGTCTAGTGTGAGGAAAAGAAAGGAAATTTCACACGCGGGCAAATCACGTCACAAGGTCAGTGGCAAGCATCATCGTCATCATCGTCTAATCACATTCTTCATAATATCTAATTTGTTTGGTGTAGGAGCTATGCTTAAGCAGTTGTTATGATCATGCTTCGCGTTATGCTTTGGTTAGCTCGATCATCGACATCCCTCGCATCATCGATCATACGCCGTTGTGATGAGGGTCGATGGTGTGGTCGCACAGCTTGGGGAAGACAAAGGTCGTCGTAGATGCCCCTCGTGGTGTCCTTGTGGAGGTACTGCGTGCCTCAAAATGTCAACGGGTACCAAAACCCGCTAACCCGACGGGTTTTACCCGATAAAAAGGCTTAACAAGTTTTCTACCCGGGTGGGTATGTTAATGGGCGAAATTCATTACCCATCGAGTATGGCGGGTACGGGTATGGAACTATAGTACCCATACCCACGGGTAAAAAAACCCGCAATAACAGTCTAGGAGCCCATGAATTTGGCCCATAGGAGGTCTAGTATATATATGCCTGAGTCACTGTGAAACCCTAATCACGCGATCGGACCTCCAACTCCGCCAACCATCCTCCTCCATCCGACCTCCTCCATTGGACCTCGATTAGGACAAGATGGCTTTAGGACAAGATGGCAGTCGGTGATGCTCTTCCTCAACCCTAACCTCAATTTATTGTTGCAGCTTGCCCCTGTTCCCGTTTGCTCATTCGACCCCACGCCGCCCCGCCGCCCCCCCGAAGGGACGCTGTCCTGCGAGTGCCGGATCAGGGGGAGACGACGAAGATCGGCGCACAACCTCCTCCGACGCCTGCTCCGCTGCTCCTGCCACCTCCGACGCCTCCCCGTTCCTGCGCCGCCAAGGTGCACCGGCTGCAGCTCCTAAGCCGAAGGGCTTCCCTGTTGGCGTGGCTGCTAAGAAAGGAGAGGACAAGAAGCTAGCAGCTAAGCCTTCTCGGCCTCCGGTGTGTCCGACGAGTACAGCTGCAGCTGCTCAAAAAGTGAGAAATCAGCACCTCAAACGCTCCCTTGGGTAAGCAAAGACATCTCTTTTATGTTCCTTGTTCAATGTTATTTTCTCTGTATGTGATCTGCTGTTAGAAATAAAAATTGTGTGTACTGATTGTGTAGTTGGGTTCCCCTGCTTTGATTTTTTTGAGCGATATCTGTTTATTCCTCTACGATTTGTGTGTACTGGATGTGATTCGGGTGGGGTTACGGGCCATCCGATGTACTAGAACAAAGAGAGATGAAATCGTGAAAGTGAAATGCATGGTTGTCTATTTTTTTACACTTGACTTTTGGTGTCCAGAATATTTTTTTTAGCTTTACTCGATAGTTGTGACCTGATGTATATATGGTGAAAGTTTTAGTTTCATTGCAGCAAGGTTTGTGATGCTAGAGCTAAACTTTTTTTTTGATAGCGCATGTATAGTTATTGTATTCACTACAGTTTTGTTCTATTTAGATTTAGATATCTATATTATTTTCCTAATGCTGAAATTATTTTGTGAAGTCTTGTATGCACTCTTAGGCATTTATTTATTTTTCTACAACTAATTTAGTGCTGCCAGCTTATTTCATTTTGTTTAGGTAATTGCTTAATGTGCTTGTATAGGTTGAAAATGTCTACAGCTAGTGGTAGCAATGACAGAAACAACCCTCAATATGGATCACAAGCATCACAAGTGCAATCAGATTCAATACCAATCTCTAGATCACCTCAGCTTGAGTCGACCAATGATTCACCGCCAATTGAGATAGATGATGATGATGAAGAAGAGGTAGAGATTATTGCTGGTTCTAAGAGGAAGCTCACATCTGAGGTTTGGAATGAGTTCACAAAAGTGCAGATTGGGAGTAGTGAATATGCAAGATGTAACCATTGCTCGAAGAAACTTTCTGGGGTATCAAGGAATGGGACTAACCATTTGAAGTGCCATTTGAGGACTTGTACACTGAAGAGGATCAAGCTTAACGACTAGTCAATGGTACAATCTGGTTTGAGTTTGATAGGATAGATGCAGGCAAAATTTCAGTGGAGAACTACACTTTTAACCAAGATATAGCTAGGAAAGAACTAGGTGCCATGATAGTTCTTCATGAGTACCCTTTAAGCATGGTTGATCATGTTGGATTTCGAAGATTTGTCGGTGCACTTCAACCACTAGTCAAAATTGGGACAAGGAACACAATAAGGTATAAGATCTTTTAGCACACATCCTTTCTGCAATCTAATCTGTATGAGCCTAGATCAATTTACTAATATTTTCTATTTTATTTTAGATCTGATATTGTGGCACTATATGGCTGGGATTAAGTCAAGGGTGGCCATCACTTCGATCTGTGGACATTTGACAATCAAACGAGAGGTTACATGGCCATCACGACACATTTTATTGATGAATCTTGGAATGTTAGAAATATTCTCATGAGGTACTAACTTGTTTCTTAGATCTGGTCCAAGAGGCATGTCATTCAACACTCTTGGAATGTTAACTTGTTTGTCACTATTGAATTATAGGTTCATTTATGTCCCACACCGCTGAAGTCATTGGTGATGAATTGTATGACAACTTGGTTCAGTGGAATCTTGATGAGAAGATATCAGCAATTATTCTTGACAATTGTAGTACCAATGATGCAGTTATTCCTTTGCTTGTGAGGAGTATTGGAAGACATAAGCTCCTGAACGATGGTAAGCTGATACATATGCGCTGTTCTGCTCATATTCTCAATCTGGTAGTAAAGGATGGGTTAGAGGAGTTGAAAGGTGCCATAGAAAATATCCGTGATAGTGTAGCATATTGGACAGCTACGCCGAAAAAGGGTTGAAAAGTTTGAGGAGATAGCTAAGTTTGTCAAAGTGCAAGCGACAACTAAGCTAGTTCTTGATTGTAAGACTAGGTGGAATTCAACTTTCAACAAGCT
>JADLZK010007140.1:0-227460 GCA_015847255.1 Hyparrhenia diplandra | reverse complement strand
ATAGATCAACGCACCACCAAAATGCGATAAAGGAACCCGATGGTGGAAGACCGGGCCCACGAAATCCATGGAGATGACCTCCCAAGCAGCATTCGGCACGTGCGGGGCTGTAGAAGACCAGGGGACTTGCTCCTGTCATACATTGACTGTTGGCACACCAGACAAGACTGAACATAGGCCTTAACTGATGCCTTCATACCGGACCATGCAAAACATTGCTTCAATCGTGCATAAGTAACTGGCACTCCAGAGTGACCACCCCAGGCCGAGCTATGGAACTCTTGAATCAGGCGCTGCTGGAAACCCACATCAGCACCAACCCACACTCGGTTCTTGTACCTCAGGGGCCCAGAGTGCAATGTGTAGTTGGGAATTGTAGTTGGGTCCACGGCCAATTTGGCCAGCATCGATGTAATAGCAGGATCATTGTGATAGGTAGAGAAAATTTCCTTCACCCAGTTGGGCTTGATGGTAGAGACCATCGCGCAGGCAGCTGGTGGTTGTGGGTGCCTGGACAGAGCGTCGGCGGCACGATTAGTGGTGCCGGGTCTGTAGATGATGCGGTACTGCAAACCCAAGAGTTTGGAGAAGACCCGTTGCTGCCAGTGTGTATGTAAACGTTGATCACCCAATAGAGTTAAGCTGCGCTGATCAGTGATGATTGTAAACTCCTAGAACTGGAGGTACGGGTGCCATTGCTGTACTGCAAGGAGGATTGCCATATACTCTTTTTCGGTATGTCGATAGCCCCGTGTTTTGGACCCAAAGCCTTCTTGGGGAAGGCAAGGGGTGTCCATTCGCATGAGCACTACCCCTACTCCCGTGCCGAAGCATCCATTTCAATCAAAAAAAGCGGCCGAGGCGAGAAATTGGGTAGAGCGAGTACTAGGGGGACAAAGAGCCGTCTTGAGTTGTGAAAGCCTCCTCATGGTCCGGAGTCTAGAGAAATAGGGAGTGTTTCTTCAGCAGGTTGTTCGATGGTTTGGCAATGATGCCGAAGTGACGCATGAAGCGGCGGTAATAGCCAGCTAACCCGAGAAAAGAGCGCAGCTTCATGACTGAAGATGGTGTAGGCCATGCTGCAATGGCTTGGAGCTTGTCGGGTCGTGCATCCACCCAATCGCAATCGATTGTGTGTCCCAAATACGATATCCGGGATTGAGCGAAAGAACATTTTGAGAGCTTCAATGTCCACCGATCACGGGCTAGAAGTTGGAATACCTCCTTGATGTGCCACAAATGTTCTTCAAAAGTCCTGCTGTAGATGAGGATATCGTTAAAGAATACCAAAGAAAACCTACGCAGGCAGGGGCTAGAGTTGTGTTCATGGCTCCCTAGAAAGTACCAGGAGCACTTGTCAAGCCAAAAGAAACCACCCCGAACTCAAACCGGCCGAAATGCGTCTAAAATGCAATTTTGTACTCTTCACCTTCCTTCATCCGTATCCCGATGAAACCCCGGCTAGCAAGTCAAGTGTGGTAAAGAAAGCCGCTCCCGACAACTCATCCGGCAGAACTCCTCGATTATAGGTACAGGGTACTTTCCTTTAACTGTTATGGCGTTCAATTGCCTGTAATCCACACAAAAGCACCAAGTATTATCCTTTTTCTTCACCAGCAAGGCAGGAGATGCAAAGGCGCTGTTGCTTGGCTGAATGATTCCCCTGTTGGAGCATGTCGTTGACTGGCGTTCAATTTCTGATTTGACTAGAGCATAGCGGTAAGGCGACAAAGATTGGGTCATGCCCCTGGAATTAAGGGAATAGAATGATCACATGATCGGCGAGGAGGTAGGCCTGTCGGGCTTGAACAACTCTGCCGAAATTTAGACAATAAGGCCTGCACTTGTGGATGTTGAGACTGGCTATCATCCGACTTAGAAGCTGCCCAGCGAAAGTTAAGTTGAATTATTGACCCAATAGGCAAATTAGGAGATCACTTGCCAACAACGTAGTAGTTTCTTGATATGGAATAGCAATCCATCTACCCCCAATGAACACGCATTGGGCAAACCGGACAACCAGTCCATTCCCAATATCATGTCGTATGCCGATAACGGCAACAACTTTAGGTCAGTAAGGAATTGGCAACCCTGAGAGTCACACTGTAGAATTTTGCTGCCTGTACTTGAATAGCAGGGTTGAGCGATCGAATCCCCTGCATAACGACCGAGCGGTGAGCACTGATGAAAGTGTGAGTGCTCCCCGAGTTGACCAATATGGAGAGTGGATGTCCCCGAATCTCACCGAAAAAACCGACGGACTTTTGGGGAAGTAGACCCCACTACCGTTGTGCATAGAGATATGCATCATAATATCACGAAGTGTCCAAAGAAGTGTCACCTGGGTCTTGGTCTTCGTCATCAGTTTGTTCTAGGAATATGTCCAACAGTTCCTGCACCAGATGGAGCTGAATCATCTCAGAGCACTTGTGTTCTCGGCATCACTTGGAGCCACACCACATGCAAAGACCCCAGGCGCATCGTGGCCCCGCGGGGCCCGAACTTGTCCTGGCATTGACTCGCCGTGGTTCAGGGTTCCCGAGGTTTTCTTGGGTGGTGCGGGCAATGGTTGTCCACCAACCCACGCCGTCTTGGCTGGAAC
This sequence comes from Hyparrhenia diplandra, assembly GCA_015847255.1. Lineage (NCBI taxonomy): Eukaryota > Viridiplantae > Streptophyta > Magnoliopsida > Poales > Poaceae > Hyparrhenia > Hyparrhenia diplandra. The sequence continues at coordinate 224,858 of JADLZK010007140.1, read as the reverse complement.
TACTGGATCAGTACGCCTGAATGGACGGCGTGCCAAGCCCATCGCCTCCTCCTGCATTTGAGCAAGTACACAAGCAGTGTCGAGTGTTTGCGGACGATGCATCATAAGAGCTGCTTTAATCTCATCACGAAGACCATCTATAAAGCGCTACACATAATAAAGTGGGTCCGGATGTTTGGTGTAGGCAAGTGAGATCGTCTACCAAAGCAACGAATTGATCAATGTAGTCGAACACGGGGACACTCGCCCCTAATCAAAACAATCGGTGAAGCAAGAGCTCATGTTCATCACGCACACCTTAAGCGAAGCAGGTAACTTAGAGCGTAAGTCAACCCAATTCAGGGGAATCGAGCCGATCCTCCACCGACGGCGGCCAACGTTTGGCGCCCCTAAAAATGCATGGTAGAGGCTTCTATCCAAAGTTCGAGACTCAACTCTATGCAGTTTGAAATAGTGGTTTTGCTGTTTGATCCATAATTTGGCATGATCCCCATCAAACCGAGGAAATCGAACTTGGGGAGTTTACGAATAGCGACCCCCCGCCCCATGGTACCCAGTTTCCCAAAGCCCGATGTATGCGGCGAAGGAGGATGGCGTGGTGGCGGCTGTAGTTGTAACGCCCCAGATGAAAACACCACCGGGGGCTACCCTCAACACATAAATACTAGGATTAAATCAATTAACAACCTCCACTTAACTATTACAGCTGCAAGAATGCTATGCAAAAGATTACGCGTTTGTAATCAAAAAAGTGAGTACTTGTGGTGATGGTGCTACTCCCAGTTCCCATGCAGGTCGAATGGTTTAGCACCTAAAAACCAAATGAACACAAGGGTGAGTGAAAACACTCAGCAAGTACATTTAGAACCAAAATAATTGTTATCTCATCGTAATCCGAACAAATTACTAGAATAGCAAATAAACAGTAGTTTCGCCCTCAAACGGACAAAGACTTGAATATTCCTTAGCATTTACGGTAAAGCCGAGTAAGTGGGGCCAACACTTACTCACGGCACCCTCGGTATAAGAACCAAATTGCACTTCTCCGATAAACCGCACTTTGGAATTGAATTTAAATGGAAACTTGAAACTTGAAGCTCATGAACTGGAAACTTGAACAATAAGCCGAAATATATAACACTTGAACATTGAGAGCAAAGAAAAAACTTCGAACAATAAGCGTAAAGCCCAAGCAAAGATTCGTCATACACTTGCCTTAATGATGCAACGAAGCGCTCTCAAGATGGCTTAGGTCCTGCCTACTGACTTGCCAGCACCTGAACAACCATGGTTCGCACATACTCATAAACAGCCCAAAATTCTACTAATCCAAAAAGTGACACAAGCAATTATTTTATCACAATATCTATACTGTACGAGATGCATGAGTAAGCTCATAGTTGCAAAAACACTAGCAAATGTTTCATGTTCCTCTAAATTTCAAACAAAATTAATTGCTTGCTTTGTCGGAAAATTACTCACTAATATGACTAGGAAAAAAACAGATCTCTAGGCTCTCAGTTACAGAAGACACATAAGGACCTATTACAAGATAAATTAATAACTCAAGAAATAAGCATCCATTATACATGAAACTTATACCACAGCACATGCACATCAACATAAGCTTACTATAAAAATTTTGCTGCATTTAGACTAAGAAAACATGCCCTATTAAATAACACATAAAGACTAGATTAAACATGCCTCAACAATTTATACTAAAGCACATGATTTTATATATCTACTGCATAGAGGTACTCACAAGGATTCCAAAACATCTTCATTTGCTATTTTACGATTTTTCTATGAATTGCTATGATTTTCTAAAGTTTCAGCCTGTTTCTTGAAAAAGAAAAAGGAAAAACACTATGCAGCACTATTCACCTGAGTCTATGGCTATGCAGTTAGGCCCCTGGAAGAGCTTCAATTCAAGCACGGTGTCCTTGGTCGCGAATCAGAGCAGAGCAGCACCGGGGACGGCGATTTCCGGCCACGGTGGTGCCTGCCGGAGGAAACTAAGCATCGGGGAAGCTCCATGTCGGCGAGGCGCGCCCGTCGGCACTAGCAGCGCGGCCCGAGGTGGTCCGTGGCCTCCTGACCACGTGTGCAGCTACTGGTGGCATGCGGCGGTACTGCACGGTGTCGTGCTGGCCGGCTCCGGCGAGAAGGCGTCTGGCGCGGCACTGGGCAAGCTCCAGGGACTCGGCGTGGTTCTAGGGCCGTGGCGTTAGGGCTGGCAGGGCTTCAACGAGGCGTGGCCGCGCGGCACCGATGAGCTCAAAGCTTTGGCCATGGCGGCGACCATGGCGAACGCGGCGTCCGCGTGCAGAGACAGAGTGGACGAAGGAGGGGGCGACAAGGAAGGATAGGAGCAGCGCAAAGGGGCGGCGGAGCTGGATGCACAAGCTATTGGGCAGCGACAGCTCAACGACGGCGCAGTTCGCCGGTGAAGCAGAGTGCCGGCGGCGGCAGAGGAAGAAAAGAAAATGGAGATGGCGATCAGCTCGGGGCTCGAGTGGGTAAAGATGAGGAGTGAAGCTTCGAGACGTGTTCCAACTCCAACGTGATCCTTGCCACCGATGCTGGTTCGTGGCTGCACGCGTGAAGACGGCCAACGACGCACGGCGGTGACGTAGCAAGCAGGCAAGCAGGCTAACAGCTCGGTGGCACTTCTTCTGTACTGTACTAGTGCGTCTTCCTTCCTTCTTCATTAAATTACTCTCAAAATTATATAGCAACTAGAAAATCTTCCAAAATAAAAGTTGCTCAAAACAACGAGAACTACACTGTTGCTTTTGGAACCATCGCCAAATTCTCGATAATTTTGAAAGTAGGTTTTCCAAATTTAAATTTAAAATTAGGATTGATACTTATTTCATTTCTAAATTCGGTATTTAATTAGTAAACAAACATTATTCAAACACCACAACCATTAACATTATTTTAAAGCTCAAGCATCACACCAATTCATGGATTAAAAATTTGGAAAGTTTATTCATCATGAAAAGTAGATTTACTAATTCACCAAAACCTTTATTATTAACGTAATTAACATTTCATGAAATAAACGAAACATGGCATATACAACATTCATAGATAAAATTGAAACATGAAATGCATTAGTGCCCTCATACATGATAATCACACATGATAATGATCATATTTAAATTTTTAATTACTTTTTAATATCCGATGTTATAGTAGTATAGTGTAGGGAGGGGGAACATGGATCTAAGATGTACCCTGGAACTGTGGTGGCATCAAAGTGGTCACCACTCAAGCCACCCCTGCTCGACGTGGTGCCCGTTGGGCGGTTTGGCCGCGAATCCCGCGGATGGGCGCCAGCCACGGTGCCGAGCTGCGTCGGGGATGAAGACGCGAGCGGAGGAGGCACCGGTTTGCGTAGTTCGGGTTGATGCGCCCACACCCGCGGTGAAGTCACGGTAGCCTTGACGAGCGCGAGCCTTGCGGCTTGTCCTCGTGGGCTGTACACCGTTGGGGGACGAGGCGCCGATGGGGACTTAGGAATCCCTAACGACGGGCTGTGCCGTAGATGCCCGGCGGTTGTAGGGCCGTCGACCAAGGATCGCCTCCATGTACTTGGTGACCTTGCCCACCTCCGGCTTCGTGGCTCGAGGCGCCGGATGTCGCCTCATAAGTCGCCGATGTGGCCGTTGATTGACATTGAGGCATGTGGACGACGAGGAAGCGTTGCCATTGATCGTCTTCTCAAGTCGACGAACCGCTTGTTGACCGTCTCAAAGCGTCGCCAGCGGCGGTCCATCTCGTCGAGGAAGAGCTTGTGGGTAGGATCCATTGCCCCGAGCCGCTTCGCCGCCGGGTGAAGTGTTCATGGGCGGATGGGCACGCGGACTCGGATCGATCACCCACACCACAAATTGCAACCCGTGGATAGGAATTGCGGAATCCCCAAATCGAACTGCAGTCCACGGACTCCGATTCGGGGTTAGACCAACCAAATCCGTTTAGGTTCTAGCAATCGATGGAATCAACATGGAGGAATCGATCGGTGCCGAGGACCATCGTCTCTCGATACCAGATGTAAGGGTATGGAGCGGATAGAAAGGGGAATCGAAGAGAAAAGAGCGGCCGGCGCCAAGGAGGAAGAAGAGTTTGGGGACGAACAAATGAATGATTAGAACGAATTTCAGAGTCAATACATTTTCGTAACTGTTTCCCTCTCTCCCTTGCTTTATATTCTTACAGGCCGATGCCTTGCACGCACGCAGCGTCAAGCTATCCAGCTGTGACCTCCATACATGGGATTCACCTTCCCGGGCCTCGAGCTCTTGGGCGGCCCACGGCCATCACCTCTTGATCATCGCTAGCAAAATGGCAGGGTGCTAGCAAATTGGCTTTGTAGTCCAATGGTAGGACGGTCCAGTGGGGCGCTACCCACCAGGGTTCAAAACCTGGTGCTCGCGACCTTTCTTGGGATTTTCCCAGGATTTCCTCGCGTTATGCTTTTTAAGTGGTAGCGGCGTTCCCGTCGACGACGAGTGCCAATGGTGACTTCGAGAATCTCCAGATCTGCCCGGTGCTCAGTCCTTGGAGGTGCTCATAGGGGTAGGGTTTGTGTGTGCGGTGTTCATAGGGGTGAGTGTGCGTGCGTGTTGTGGCGTCTGCGTTGTAATCGTGTCATTCTCAAAAAAAAAAAAAAAAAAAAAAAAAAAAAAGCGGGCAGGGTGCTAACACTGTAACAGAGTAGCCGATGCTCTAGTTGCTTATGGTTGCAATAATCCGAGTGATGAGCAAATTACTACTAGGCAGCTTGTACCTCCCTTTGTTGAGGAGCTGACGAAAAAGAACGATATTTTGCAGGAATTTTTAAATAAGACGAGTGGTTAAACTTGGTTTAAAAAAGTCAAACATTTTATATTGAGCACGTACCACCGGTAGCAACGCAGAGTATAAATTTGTTCCTTACTGGTTGTACCAGTATAATAATCGATCAAGTAGATGGAACCTGGGAACAAACCTAGTTTTAGCTAGGTTAAAACTTGCTTGACTTCTCCAACACTTCCACCAAAAGACGAGGGTTGGAATCTTTCAGCTGCAAGAACGCTTGGCTCTTGTTAACCTGTGCCATCCTCTGCGAAGTGGTCATGAACTCGATGCAGGCATCCTTGAGCGTGCCGCAGTGGTGTCGATCAGCCCGCCTCAACATCTCCGCTACGTTGTCGACGTTAAGCCTCTTGGAAAGAACGCGCTCGCAGATGAGCTTCAGCCGCTCCACGCTGTAAAGGTCTGCAGCCACGAGGAGCTCCCAAACCATCTTATCATTGTCCTGCTCGCCTTGTTGGTTGCTCTGCTGCTGCTGATCGCCGGCCGGCGAAGAGTCGGTGTAGATGTAATGGAGCAAAAGCCCTGAACGTGTCTCGTGTCATGTCTCTGACCTCGATTGGCTGCGCCCCGCTCTCCATCTCCCCATAGAGCTGCTCTTTGAAGACGCGCGATCGCATGGCGAGCACGATCTTGTGTGCCGGGATGAGCTCGCCGTCGACGGCGAACGTGACGTCGGCGCCTTCCCTGGTCTTGAAGATCTCTCCGAGCTGGTCCAGCATGTCCGACGGCGGCACGTCGACGTCGACGTCAATCTGCTTGCCCATTGTCGTCGTCGTCATCTCGGCGGGATCGTCGTCGTCCTCTGGGACGACGGTGACCGTGATCTGGAGCATGAGCTGGTCGCGGTCATGGACGTACCAGAAGCACTGGTTTGTTATGACGTCATAGTCAAAGTCCCAGCCCATGTGCTCCGACGACATAAAATACATCGGCGGCGTACTGCACAGCCTCGTCGGGGTCAGAGACCCGCGAAGTGGGTCGATGACGTCGAGCTCCCAGGACGCCTTCACCTTGACGCCCCAGGACCAGTGGTGCAGGCTCATGGACAGGGAAGGGTTGCCGCCGGGGGTCTTGTGGTGGCAGAAGAATTGGGCGGACCAGTAGTGGCCGCCGGCGGCGAAGATGTTGGTATGGATGGAGCTCGGCGGGAGAATCACTCGCGCATAGCCACCGCCGACGGGGTGCTCGATGTATACGCCCGTGGTACGCCGCCGTCGCCGAACCCGTCGTCATAACGTCCATGGTCGATATATAGATCTGGCTGGCCAGGCAGTTGCTTATTGAAGTACGGATCCGTCTCTCTTGATCCGTTTGTTAAATAGAGCCCGGATCGATGGAAAACCTATCTCGGGACTACACATCCATATATGACCGGCCATATCCCAATGTATATGGACGGTGTCGGATATATGCAATGCCGTGCGACACTTTCCGGATTGTCATCACCACGTGTCCGATATGTTATAACACATACAGACTTCCGAATATAGGAAGAAGAGACGGAGGAATCCTAATCCTACTCCGTTTGTCATGTGAGCGATTTCCGAACTCTAGGACCTATTCAGACAATATATATGTGGGAGATCCTACATAGTAATCAATCAATATTCAGATAGTAATAAAGAATAGTCTCACAATTGTTCCCTTGTGTTCTCTTCTGTGTTTGCATTACTATTGAGTGCGAGAGCCGATTCGACGTCGACGACGTGTTTTATTACATGTTGAGTAAATTTAATTGCTTTATTATAGAACTCGTGGAGCACAAATGGCTATGGAAGAGGAATTATGTTTAGTTGATAGTTGCACAACCCATACAATCCTTAGAGATACATGATATTTTCAAACTATTAGAAAGAATGATGAAAATATCACTACTATCACCGGAAGTGATACAAATATAGTTGGTGTTGGAAGAGCCACTATAATTCTCCCTAAGGACACCGGGCTAAGACGGTCCCTACTTAAAGGAACTCTAGACCGAGGCCCCACTCGTGCTCCTCGACCGTTGCGACCTCTGGCTCCACCCCGCGGCCACCGGCGCCCTCCTCTCCCAATCCTCCTCTTCCCCCGCCTCTTCACCTTCTTGTCGTGCGGGCGATGGCGAAGTGTCGCGGTCGCTAAAAGACTTCGCTGCCCGATCTGGATCTAGCGGCGAGGATGCGGTGTGGTCGCGCGGACAGCCGCGGCCGCCCGATCCTGCCGGTCTAAGGTCCCCTGGTGGTGCCGGGACCCGGCCCACCTCCGCCACCCGCATTTGCCGCCGCTGGTGCGCCGGGCGCTCCGCGGGCTGCGGCTGCCCGGGAGATGGCTCGCCGGTGGCACACGCGGACTGGCGCCTTGCATGCCGGCGATGGCGTCCCCCACGCCATGGGCCGTCGTTGTGTCGTTGGTGCAGCGGGGGATTCGTCGCCGCCGAGGCCGAACCATCTCGGGGCGTGCCGGCCTCTCTTGCACCGCCCAAATTGGGATTGCACGGCTCCTGCTCACTAGCGGTGGATCCCGCCCCATGTGCATCGTCGCCAACGCCGTGTGGTCCGGCCTTTGCTCCGCCTAGCGACTCGACCACGCCCCCGTGTTCGTGCGACTGATGGCTCAATGCCACCGTCACCTGTGTCGAGTGGCGTAACGACCTCCGCGTAGCAAGGCCCTCTCCCCGAATACGGCCCCTTACTTCCCGTCTTCGGGGGCCCAAAGGTATGTGGTGGGTGGACGTCTCCTTCCACGACTGCTCGGACAATGAGGATGGGTTCGTCGAGCCGGAGGCCCACTACCATCGCGCGGCGCGCCTGGCCGCCTCCCCCCGAACTTCCCGCTCCGTCGCCGCTCCCCTATCACGTCCTTTGTGGACACCCCAAATCGCGAATGCCACGACCGTCGTCGTCGCGCATCGGTGGGAGTGCATGCCACGGGACCAGCCCCCCGTTCATCATAGCTAGCCTCGCAATGCAGCCCTCGGCCCGGTCGTCCACGGGAGGCGGGGGCGGGTGTCGCACGGCCGCCACCACCGCCCGGGGTCTCTAACGGCCCTTTGTGGCATCTCTAGCTACCGGGATCTTCGCGGTCCCCGCGGCTCGCCCGCAGCCGGCCGACGCGTCCTCGCACACACGGCGCCTTAGTCGCATCCATCGGACACCGCTACTTGGTGGCCGCCGTCGCCAACAAGAGCCGCCCCTCCTCGCCGCGGAGCATGTTCCTCTTGCTCCGGTCGATGCTGATGTCTTCATGCTCGTCTAGAGGCGAGGCGCAGCCTTGCCATGCCTTGCCTCACCCTCGTCGGCCCTGCTTCAACCTGTGCGGCCGGAGATCATATCGCTACATGGTGCTCTTCCCCGCACCACTGCCTCTCCTACCATAGAACGAAGCACCGACCGAGGACCTGTAAGCTTTGGCACCATCGCCCACCTTAGCGCCCCTCCACGTGCCACCCGAAGGAGCCTTGATGTCGGAAGTCCTTTCGGACCGCCACGATATTGCCAGTCTTGGTGCCAGCCTCGGTGCTTTGGAGTAGTCCATGCCGCGAGCGGCTCCCTTCTTCGCTGGACAAATTAACTATCCGGCCACTTCAATGTCGACTTTACTACTGTTGGGGGTGGCGCCAAGCCTAGGTCATCATCGGCGGAACTCGCCACAACGCCGACCCGATCGGCTTGAGCTAGGCGTGGCTGCGAGCCCCCGACTCGAGCGGACCCAATGCTTGATGAGGCCCTAGCCGGGTGGACCACGCTATCTTCACCACCAGTACCCCCGGGGCAGGCCGACTGGTGAGCTGATCTAGTGGCGGTGAAATTTGCCACCACGAGCTCGACGATCGTGTTGGCCGCGTAACCCGGGTGGTGGTCTTTTCTCCGTGGCCTTGGGCTCCGTAGGGCATGGCTGAGTCAAACTAGTGGAGTGAGCTGGTGGCCATAGAGCTTGCAAGCCACGTAGGGGAGGCCGGTGCACCCCTACCGTCCATGGGGGTCATGGCGCCCCCTAGGCCCCCAAGTGTCCCCTGCAGCGACCTCGCTGGTCAAGTCTCCTATGCACCATACACCCTCCCGTGCCGCCATCACCGCCTTTGTCGACATGGCAACCGATCGGCCTCCTACTACTCTGCCGACATGCGCCCAACCGCCGCCTACTCTAGATGTTGCAGTTGATGACAGCGCGCCCACACCGCTGCCCGGGTGCTCGCTTCCACGTCGGCCCAACCTCAGCCAAGTGCGGCACCGGCTGCCACCATGGCCACTGTGGGAAGGACAGGGCTGCCGATCGAGGCCAACATCACGTCTTTCATCAAGTCCCTCCGCCTACCTCTTGAGGAACCGTTGATCAAGACCCCACCGCGGCCGCGGCGCGCCCGCACCATCAGTGAGGATTGGGTGCCTAGGCACAAGGACCGGCTTGCGGCCAAGTCCGCCTTCCGTGACCCTCAGCCTGAGCGGCAGGCGCATCGCGTCCACCTCGACAAATGGGAGGGCCGCCAGCCGGGGGCGCCGTCGACCATCCCGGATCTCTCCATCGCCGTCAGGTTCAACAACCACTTCGTGGGCATCATAGGGTATACTAAGTGCGGGGTCTGTCCAAGAGATCTTCCCCATGCACAGTTGTTGCTGGGCGAGGACAACTGAGCGCCTCTAGTGCGTCCATGAGCGGATATCCCTTTCTCCGTCGCACAATTGTGTTTTTTTTCTTAGTTTACACCTTTTCTGCTCCACCGTTCCAGCCGGTGCTTTGTTTTAGTGTTTTTACTTGTTCTATCTCCTCGGCAGCTCGCCACGGGACTTGGCACAAGTCGTGTATGAACTCTCTAACTCCTCTTAATGAAGTACGATCGAGCTAAGCTCGCTTTCGAAAACAATTTCTCCCTAATGGAACGCAACTAGTAATCCAAGAGGCATCACTTTATCCTGAATCAACTAGAACGTTGCTTTCATTTTAGGTATATGTGCAAATAACTTTCATTTAGAAACAAATGATGATGAAGGCGAAGAACGCCTAATCATGACTAAGTCAATGGGGGACAACAAGAAGATTGTCGAAATTTTTCATTCCATGCTCCAATCATCGCATTACTACACATATATTAAGCCAACTGAAAAACATGTTACAATGCAAACGATCTTAAGAAATAATGAGTCATACAAAATATGGCATGATCGTTTGGGACATCCTCGTCCAAAAACTATGATAAAACAAATTACAAATAATTCAAATGGTCATAATTTAAAGAAAAATGGTTTCCTTAATCATGAAGATTTTGTGTGTGTTGCATGTGCCAAAAGGGAAATTGATAGCTCGACCCTCTGTTTTTAAAAAGTGAGAGATGGATCACCATCATTCCCGGAAAGAATTCAGGTTGATAGTTGTGGTCCGATTAGTGTTGTCGTGGGCCATTTCGTTACTTCATGTTGTTAATTGATGCTTCCATGAAGTGGAGCCACGTCGTCTTCTCTCTACTAGAAATCATGCTTCGCACGATTAATATTCCAAATAATCTTTGGAGAATTTACCTTGAAGGTATTCAATGATTATTGTATGAATTTGAGAATTAAAGTTGAGCACTTTCGTGCCACACGTGCATACTGAGAAAAATGGTCTAGCGTAATCATTAATTACGAGGATCAAGTTAATTGCAAAATACCGATCCCGTCCACTTGTGTGTGGGGGGGGATGATGTTGTGCTACATGCAGCGCAAAGATTAATTCAGCTTAGACCATTTGCATATCATGATGTATCTCTACTCTCTGCTACTAGTAATTCACCAGTTTAAACTTTCCTAAAGCCACCCACTAATTTGTCCCCACAATCATTAGCTACACTAAGTGCACCATAAAAAAATGCACACAACAATATTCAAACTTTTAAATGAAGGGATGAGATTTATATCTTCTCCTTTCTCTTACTCACTCGTGATCGACGGCTAAAAAACGCCAGGATCCTCCTCACACTTGACTCGGCCCCTCCATGGCAACCATGCACCAATCGCGTTCCTCGGCCCCATGCCCACGAGGTCGACACTATCCCGACACCGATCATCGCCATCACTAGCAAGTGCGTGACTCCTCCTCTGCCCGTCGACTCGGTCACGCCGATCCGTGCGTCACCTCGGGCTTGCCTCGCCCCCCCCCCCCGGACGTGCCGGCCTACACGCCGCCGATCCTAGCAGCTCATCGAAGGGAGATGGAGAGGGTGGCCATCGTGGAGCATCCGCTGTGGAGCGGCCGCATCCCAATCCCATTGACTAGCTCCCCAAGACGACGTGCAAATCGCCACACGCCTCCCACTCGTCGCTGGCACTGGGGACGCAGCCACGGGCAGGCCGTTCGGAGGCGTGGAGCCTGTCATCCGGATCCACGGCGTCTAGGACACGGGGCACCGCTGCTTCAATGACAACTACATCCAGCTGCTCATCGATAAAGCACCTCAGGCAGGGTTGAATTGGCCTCCTAGTTTTTCACTCCAATAAAATACAGATTGAGTTACCTGATAGATATATCTATTATTACTTTAAAGAAGTGAGTTGCCACGTCGCCGCCCCATGGGTGCTATCGGATTCTTCCACCCGTGCACCAGCATCGGTGTTAAGCGCGTGCATGCGCTGTCTAATAGCGCTCCTTCTATCGGGTATAGCAGCCTGACCCGTTAGGGTTTCCTCCTTTGTAAATAAAGAGAACAAATGAATCTCAGTGGTTCGAGCTGCTTGACGTCCTATAGAGAATTGCTTTGGTTAAAATTATTGATGTTAGAGTCTGTTCTGCTGATTTTGGCTTACGGCTGATTTTGGCTGATTTAATAGTATTCTGTGAGAGAGAATAAATTGAAATAAGCCGAAGCGGGAACAAGCCGAAATCAGCAGCTCTTGGTTCAGCTGATTATAGTCGTGCCATGTTGATTTTGGTTGAGCATCGCCACATTGGAAATCCTATTTTTATTAGGACCTACTTACTTGCTGTGTCAACAACTAGCTAAACCTGTAGAGCTTTAGAACAAGGAAATGAATCTGGGTTCTCTTTTGTTCATTTCAATTGTAAGGAACCGGTTAAACCTCTGAACTCTTGTTTGTATTATATGTCTAACTTCTAGGCAGAACTAATTCACTTGTTTAAATAAAAAATATCAATAAGAAGTCACAATGCATAGCCGCCATTGAACCTCATCAATAGTTAGACTTTTTCTTTTCAAATCACAGTTTTCATTTGGAGTTGAGACTGGTGGTTGATGTGCAAGAACATGGAGCTCTTGATAAATTGGATCTGATTATGATTTGTGAGGGGAACAATGACATGGGGGGCAGATTTTCATAACAAAAATATCAGGTGTGCTTATTTTCTATCCTGAATATTCACTTGCTCCATATATATTTTTCCTGCATACTTATAAACAACTTTGAGCAATAGTTAGATATGGCTTTCCATGTAAATGCTTTGGATTATTTCATCTGCTATATGCACGTGTTATTAAATTTAGAAGCTAGCTGTCTTGATTTTGATGTGGTTAAAATATTTGGTTATACAAATTTCATCTTGATTCTCTAAGCTCATGAGTTTGCACTTTACACATTGCTTGCATATTTAATTGCTTGAGTTGGAAACGGATCAGGTAGTGGATTGAATTGGTTTGCTTGAAATTAATATTTGAACATGGACGTAACTCATGACAGCATAGGGTGTGTTTAGTTACTAGGCTCAATGTAGCCTGGCTCCAAGTCCTGACCAGGCCTGAAAAAGCCTAAGAAACGAGTACAGATTAACAAGGAAGTCCTAAGATATGCACTAGGAAGGAAATCAAGGTTCAAAAAGTCACATTGGAGAAAGGGTACCACTTCCTGAATTTTTGGGTGTGCACTAGTAGATGCTTGGTAAGTGATCAATTCAGTTATGAGTTGACCCACAACATACATCACTTCATGGACCTCTTGAAATGTACTTGATTACCCCGAATCTGGTATTGTGGCCGACAACCAACGAAAACATTGCAAGTTGTTCCTCAATCGGACGGTTCAGGTATCCCTAAGAAGGTCCCTATCACGAAACAAGCTGCACAGCTGAAAGAAAGGAGCTCTCTTCATCCTGAGCATCTCAATAAAGGTTGTGTCATCATTCTGCCTAAGAAAGCGGAGGTTGACAGCCCTTTCTTCATCTCTCTTGGTCATCAGGCCATACCTAATCCCTCTCCTACTAGTGGCCTGCCTTCTGAACCTAGGGAAGACCCAGGCACTCATCACCAGCACCATTGCTGCAACCCTCCTAACGAAATGCCGGCGACGCCTAAATGACGGATCCATGATGCTACATAACAAGTTCAGTGTGTAAGAAACCCTAAATGAAATGCCAAGAAAAAACAGATCTTTAGCCTAACACATGGGTAATCAGGGCATAGGGGGTACCAAGTTCCAGGATCCAAAACAGCAGTAAGATTGAAACCCTAACTACGTCGACCGGCTGCGAACCGAGAAGGGCGCCACCCATGTCGAAAGCATAAATCATCGACCATCCAACATAAAGCTCAGCTAGATCCAGAATGAACACAACAAACTTACGAGATCTGAACCCAAAACAAACCAATCGACCAAGGGAGAGAGAAGGAGACGGGTTGGGCCAAGTACCACTGTCCACGTGGGTCTTACCGGAAGCGAAGGGGAGAATCACCGCCGCCAGCGGCACCCAAGGAGACGGAGGAGCCGACGACCGAGAGGGAGGCGAGAGCGGGAGCGAGAGGGAGAGGGAGTGTGCCGCCGGAGCGAGTGAACAGTGCCTGGCCAAACCCTAGCCACCGGTGAGACTTGTGTTTATATACGGTGGCCAGCTTGAGGGATTCGGGCCCACCTGCAGGTCGAAGCGCGCGGCCGGCCGGAGCCTGGATCCGTAAAAACCCCCTGGTCGTTTTTCTGGAGGCAGGCCAACCCCAGTACGGGCGCCCCATGGGGCCTGGCTAAAGGCCTGGCCAGTGCAACCAAACGGGCCGGTTTGAGCCCAACCTGGCCATGGCCAGCCTAAGGCAGGGAACCAAACACACCCATAGTGTCTGTTTTTTGTGCTGCTCGGACTGCTGGCTCTGGATTTCCTCAGTGATGCACCTAGCATCCGTGCTCTTTTAAACACTCTGGTTAAGTTACTTAATCAGCAGATGCCAAACACAGTTTTCTCTTGCAGTGATATCCATGTTCTGTGTATTCAAATCCAGGTAACTGAAGATGTGAAGGAAAGATGGGAGACAAGTGACAATCTAGTGGTTCAGAAAATTCAAGCACCACCTAAACATTTTTTATATATCTTGAAGAAAACTTTCTCTTTGTAGCTTTTATCGCCAAGTCAATTGTAAGTATTGTTTTTCATAGCGTTAGCATGGGCAGGATTGTGGTTATTTTTGTTTGGATTTTTTTTTTAAAGGTTGGCTGACTGGTTGATGATATCCTCTACAACAGCCTAAAGGACAAGGGCCACAATTTAGCATTTTATTGTATGTCCTGTGCATTTAAAAAAATGTTGCATTTCCATAGAAATTTAAAGTGTTGGTTGGAAATATGAACTGATCTTTCATCATGATTTCCATGTGTTCAGGTTGTTGAATTGTCTGCACTTATTTCTAGAATATGAAGATTGGAGCAGAGACTAATGAAAATTGGGCCTCATGTGAGTACCAAAGAAGTCTCTGCGTCCATAAACTTTTTATGTTACATATAAATCTTGCTCTTACATGCTTCATTTAGGCATTGTCACTTACATGCTTCAAACATTTAAGCTCTACTCCCATCGCCTATTTCATTGCAATTTCAATTTGGGCACCTTTCATTATATTATAGTGCACATAGTGGAATTCAAACAGCAATGCTTCCAATTATTTCTATCTATTATATGCCTTCCAGAAATCAGCAAAATCACAGTCCATCCCTTTCCTATAACACATTTCCCATCTTAACTAATCCGAGCTCCTGATCTTCAGATACATCAATCAGTGCAAAGAATAAGAGATTATATACTCCCAGCTTTGGCTACTAAGTGACTAACTCTACAACAGACCTCATACAGGACATGTTGTGCCAAATGTCATTGCGGCACTTTCAGAAAGTTAATCCATTAGTTTGTCATCAGCTTTTGACTCTGCTTGGTGGTTTAAACGCCACCATAGGTCTTTGCATTTGTGTTGAATCATATATTACTCATGCACTTAAAATTCGATTACAAATATGGCTTTTCACTTGCATCTCAGGTGGCTACATTGCTAGAAGTTCTACCAAAGCGATTGATTTTCAGTGGCCACTGCTCATACATTATTTTGATTTATTTATGTATGCACTCATGCATGTGTCAAAGTTGAGCTGGGTCCATGTGCTTCAACCTATATTTATGTATGTACTTATGTGTCAAAGTTGAGTGGGTCCAAGAGCTTCAACCTATATTTATGTATGTACTCATTTGTCAAAGTTGAGCTGGGTTTCACGAGCTTCAACCTCAGACAGATGTTTATTGATCTCCTAGATGAAATTGCACACTTGATACATTTAGTGATAACATGACCTATTATGCCTTGCTATGCATGATTGTTTTGGGGATTAAACTATGAAAAAATGTCATCATTAAGTTGTTTTCATGTTAATCCTGAGATAAACCTGTGGCGTTAGCACAAGCACTATACTAGTCACTGATACAATTAGTGCAAAAAATTAAACCAAATATTTCTCGTCTGCGTAAATTTGGATATGTTGTATACATTCCTGTACCACCACCTCAAATAACAAATCGATGGGGCCTCAGCGTAGTCTAGGAATCTATGTAGGATTTGAAAGCCCGTCAATAATAAAAAATATTTAGAGCCATTAACTAGAGATTTGCATACGGCTCGGTTCATCGATAGTATTTTTAATGAAGATCATTTCCCGACGTTAGGGGAGGAAAGTACCTCGCTAGGGATGAATGCCGAGAAATAACATGGGAAAGCACTGGGATCCTTGGAATGGATCCTCGCACTAAAAAAAATGAACTTGAAGTTCAAAATATAATAGATTTGCTGATAATTGCAAACGAAGTTGTCTCAAGCCTTCACTAATACTAAAGGGATTATGAAATCTTACATACCTGCAGTAAACACACCTAAAAGAATAGAAATTAATAGCACATGAAGTGGATGAAATATTGGAATTCCAAGTAAAATCTACACTGACTCCTCATACCCTAAAGAGGGGAGACAAAGTAGAAATACTAATAAAGAGAAAGGTGCACCTACTCAGTCTATAGGTACATGGAGACGTTTGAAGGCTTAAGACTGGGCAGAGAGAAAATAAGAATAATAAAAGTGAAGGTACACCCCTGCTGGGTAGAGAGAATAATAAGAATAATAAAAGTGAAGGTACACCTGCAAAGGACGATCTTGAAGATGAACAACCTAGTGAGAATGTGCACATAGAAAAAAGAACTCATGACGGAATCGGTTAATCGGGATGAATGTGACAGAATAATAGAGAATTCAAAAAATTATGTTGAAATAGGAGAAGTATATATGATAGAAAGACTACTAATGTCGACATATATTTTGCTGAGAAGATTGCAAAAATTGATCTAGGTCCCGAGCCAAAGACAATGATAGAATGCAAGAAGCGTTCTGATTGGCCTAAGTGGAAAGAAGCAATCGTGGCTGAATTACTCTTCCTAAATAAAAGAAAAGTATTTGGTCCTATAGGCCAAATCCCTTAAGGTGTATTCCCTAGAGGACACAAATGAGTTTTCGTTTGCATTAGAAACAAAAATAATGAGGGGCTAAGATACAAAGCGAGACTAGTAGCACAAGGGCTTACGAGACCCGGCATTGATTTCAATGAGATTTATTCTCATGTAATGGATGGAATCACATTCCAGTAGTTGATATCAATGGCAGCAAGTATGAACTTGCAAATGAAATTAATGGATGTCTTGACTGCATATTTATATGGCTCATTAGATGCTAAAATATATATGAAAGTCCCTGAAGGAATTACCGCCCTTAACCGAAAAAAGCGTAACATGTATAGTATAAAATTGCAACGGTAACTTTATGGCTTAATGCGGAAGAACGTGGTATAATCGTCTTAGCAATTTCCTTGAAAAAGAAGGGATTCCTGAAGAATGAAGATTGTCCCCATTGTATTTATACAAAAAATCTGAGAAAGGTTTTTGTATAGTATCAGTCTATGTAGATGACCTGAACGTCATTGGAACTGTAAAGACATTGAAGAATCAAGTACTTATCTAACATCTGAATTTGAAATGCTAATTTCTTCTCTCTTATTCAAGCCCCGCTTGCAACACACACTGCAGAAGGCCTAAAGAGGAGGGGGATGAAACTTGACACAAGATGTCTTGTGTGCATGCGTTTTGATGAGGACAGTGGTCATTGTCTTCTAAAGTGTAAATTGGTGCGTCGATATTGGAGGGAGCTCTAGTTGGAGTCATTCAGGTTTTGTCTGCTATAAGCTGAATGTTTTTGTTCAAGATGTCATGAAGCTAGCGCAGAACATAAGGTCCACGGAGATCCAAGCAGCGCTTTGGGACAGGTGCTTTAACTATCTGTCCTACTCGCACCGTGTAGTAGTTTGCCCGCTGCCAAGACATTGCCTGTGTTGTCACGACCTGCACCACCTTGCCGGGGACTGCAAGATGCCTAGGGACGCTACACGGTCTTCAGCAAAGGGGACCCGACCTGCCACAGCAACCTATCTGTCGGTGACTCCTTGCTAGCCTTTACAGCGTGAAGCTAGCAGCTTCGGGGGGCATCGACAGAGTCAGCAGCAGCGTTAGCGGCGTCGGAGTCAACCGGCTGTGAACACCGAGGCGATAGAACAACCACGACCTCGGCTGGGACCTCAAACCTGTTGGGCCCGAGCCTCGGTCATTCCTTCCCGGAGGGCTTCGGTGCGAGAGATGTTGTCGGCCCCCGGCCGGGGACGAGTCGAGTGGATGGGAGAAGTAGAGAAAGTTGGCGACGTCGGCGATGTCACTGCCAGGGGCCACCAACAACGGCAAAGGCGCCCGCGGTCGATCGTCCGAGGCTGCCCAAGTTGAGCACAAGTGGGACTTCGGCGCATTCCTAGTCGTTGTCAACCTCGCCGTCGTTGGCTTTGCGTATGGATGTCGCAGATGGTCGTGACCCTATTGAGGACCCGATGCTGCTCGAGTTCGCGGCTTCGTTCACTTGTAGCCGGGTCACCACGCGTAGGGGTGCTAATGGTGGCCCTAATACCTCCTTCACAATCCAACTTGACCCTAATAAATTTTAGCTAAAAAATAAATAGTATTTCAGCCCGATAATAGGGCTCAATCCTTAAATTTGCTAGCTAAAATTGGAGGGTCGTTACCACCTAACCACACGGCCAGTCGTGTGGACATAGGGACGACGAGGCCCGGTGGTGGTTGCATGGAGGACCCACCCCATCGACACCACCTTGGCGCCAACCTTGCCCTCGCTGACCACTCGGGTGGGCATGTCGGTCACGCCAAAATCGACTTTTGCGAAAGTTGAATGACCTAATAGAATCTGCTGCACCAGGTGCCTAGGGACGATCCTGTTCGCTCGTACAAAAATTTGATAAAGGCAGGGGCGGAGCCAAGCAATTATATATGGAGGGGGGCCGCCCGGGGAGTCTCGATCATATATTGAAACACCAAAATATCTATTTTATAATAAATTATTCATGTTATGACAAATTTGCGATGAAAAATACAACAACAAGCAATAAGCATAAATGATTAAGGGAATTAACATGTTTCAATTAAAATTTTCCCTACTGAAGTCCTCAATCCTAAAGTAGATCGGAGCTATAGATGGATGATGAACCGTAGCCGAAGGTGGACGATGAACCGTAGCCGCCAGACGCGACAATGAAGGCGAGCCCATGCGGCCGCGCGTGAGGTCAACGCCCGGGCGGCCAGATCTGGGCGCTGACCGATCACCGGCGGTGGCGGCGGCGGCGATACCTGAACGCGATTGTGGTCCGGTACTCTCGTGGATCGCCCGCAGAAGGCCACAACTAATCCCATTATACTTGGTGGCGGGTTTGGCCACGTTTTTATTGAGAAAACGAGGTTTGACTACGTGAGGAGTGCGTACATAGGTTAATATTGGTATCTCATTTTGCACAAAATACAGAAGATGAGAAGAATTAATAATTTTTTCACTAAACATTGGGTGGGGCCATGGCCCCAACTGGCTCCCTCGCCTCCGCCACTGCATAAAGGGTATCACCAATAAATGGTATCCAAACGGCCGAAGTTGTGTAATATCAATATTTTTGAGTGGGTCTCAAAAAAAATATTTTTGAGTGGATAGTGTATTATTATTATTATTATTATTATTCCTCAAGAATAAAAGGTCCAAAACGCCCAGCACGGGAGGGGGACACGAGTCGACGAAGAGTAAAAAAGGCCCCGCACGGAGACAAAGAAGGATGAGGTAGCGTCGTGATTCGTGAACCGAATCGACGACGAGAAATAGCCCAAACCCAGCAGAATTCCTAAAGGCTAGAACCCAAGTCCAGGCGCCGCCGCCGCCGCCGCCCCAAATTTCCCCACGCAATGGCGGGATCCGAGGGGCCAAGGCGGAGGACGGTGTCGAGGTGCATCCCGGAGACGGACCAGTGCACGCAGGTCTTCGAGATCGCCGGCTACAGCCTGCTCAAAGGCCTAGGCGCCGGCAAGTTCGTTGAATCCGCCGCCTTCGTCGCCGGTGGCCACGACTGGTGCATCCGCTTCTATCCCGACGGACACCCTGGGGAGGACCTCAAAGACTACGTGGCTGTCTACCTGGCGCTCATGACAAGCAATGCCGAGGCGAGGGCGCTGTTCCATTTTAGGTTGCTAAACCCGGCCACCGGTGGGTCGTCGGTGGTGTACACCTGCAAGACACCTGTGGTGTTCAAGGCTGGAGGTAATCAGGGTGCCTGGGGCTGCAGAAAGCTGAAGAAGAGGAGCGATCTTGAAGCATCTGTGTACCTTCACGACGACCGCCTCGTGATCCGGTGCGACGTCACTGTCATCGTCGGCCCGCCGGTGATCACGTCCGATGCAGAGATCGAGGTGCCTCCGTCAGACTTGGCCGATACTCTTGGCAAATATCTCGAGTCAGGGAAGATGTCTGATGTGACGTTCAAGGTTAAAGGCGAGGCCTTCGATGCCCACAAGTTCGTCCTCGCATTTCGGTCGCCGGTGTTTGAAGCAGAGCTCTACGGACCGATGAGGGGCAAGAGCAGGCGCCAGAACATAACAGTTGAAGACATGGAGCCTGATGTTTTCAAGGCATTGCTCCACTTCATCTACACCGACTCTTTGCCCCCATTTGATGATCTTGATGAAGATCAGAGTCAAGAAATGGTTAAGCACTTACTTGTCGCTGCAGATAGGTATGCCATGGAAAGAATGAGGTTGATGTGTGAGAGCATCCTTAGCAAAAGGGATTGATATTCACAGTGTGGCAGACACTTTAGCTCTAGCTGACCAGCACCATTGCGAAAAGCTCAAAGATGCTTGCATTGTATTTATCAACTCTTTAGATAAAATGGATTTTGTGGCAAGCAATGGCTATGAGCACCTCAAAAGAGCATGCCCTGCCATCTTTATGGACATATGGGAGAAAGAAGCAAAGTCTCGTAGAATAATGTAGAATGCTCATACTGTACGTGTTTATCTCTGAACAGTGAGTCTGTTTGGTGCATTGACTATTTAAGTTGCATATCCTTGGCTAAATTTGGCATTGTTCATTCAGTTGAGCCATAGCATCGTAAGTTTAAGGGCTTGTCCTTCAGTATTCAGATCTTTTGGAGGAAAGGCAGGCATTGAAAAGCTTGTACCTAGCATATAGGTTATGAAAGCTCTCAGTGACATCCAACATATTTCTATCTGTTCACAGCAAAACAAGTACGTACTGTCTATATATTGCCTTTGTGCTCTTTCGATTCCCAGTAATTAGCTAGATAAAAATCAGGGAACCACACCAGCATGGGTCATGAGCAAAGCCATTATGAGCTGCCATAAAACATGTTTTACATGCAGCATGATTAACTCTGTACCGAATTCAGATACCTTAATAGTGCAAGCTATAACCATTTCCCAATTACCACAACATTTTTCATGATCTAGATCTCTGTAGCCTTGTTCAATATATACTTCAGTTTTTATATACCAGATTTTTAATTTGTTTACTTTGAGATTCTGTGAAATAATCTCTATTCTTAGACCTGATCACCAAGTACAAGTGGTCATTTTGACCAAAAGCTGCAGGATTTCC
This sequence comes from Hyparrhenia diplandra, assembly GCA_015847255.1. NCBI lineage: Eukaryota > Viridiplantae > Streptophyta > Magnoliopsida > Poales > Poaceae > Hyparrhenia > Hyparrhenia diplandra. Next base: position 203,755 of record JADLZK010007140.1, on the reverse strand, counting down.
TCATGTATTTAATCCAATCAAGCTCATTGTTCTACTTAATTTGCTTACTCTTAGTGTGGTATGTTGTTTCTTTTATGATCGTGCTATTAGGACGGTTGATTTGATTTTCAAATTTGTGCATTGATTATTATACCTTTTCTTTAGTTTTCAGCAATGTTTTTAAGGCGTCGCTTTGGCGTCGCCTAAGCACCGAAGCGCTCCAGGTGAGACAACTTGGCTGACAACTCACCTTATACTGGTATGGCGTCCGCCTTTTATGACCATGGCGTCCTAAAAGCGCCGATTTGACGTTTGATTCGTCCCAAAATGAGGATGTTGTGTTCGCGGCGGCGGGAAAACGCGGGGATGTTGTGTTCGCGGCGGCGGGAAAACGCGGGTGAGTGCGGGAGAAAGGACGGGGAAGAGAGGAGACGCGCGGGAAAGCAGTCGCACGAGCAGCCGCCGCCGGGCTGCTATTTCCCCACCGCCTCCTCTGGTCCTCCACCGAGCAGGACACGAGCTGCCTCCTCGAGTCTTCCCTCGAGGAGGACCCAACCCGCTCCTCCAATCTTCCTCTGCTGTTCCCTCCAGTGAAAACAGAGAGATGCGGCGGCTTAGCGCAGGGGAGAGACGAAGAAAGACTCGGGCTACGAGGGTGAGGGGCACATCGGCTCTTGTTTCACGTGGACTGGGCCAGACCGTTTCTTACTCCACTCCATTTCTTCTTCTTTTTCCTTTCCTTTTTTCTTTACCATCTTTATACTGCTCTGAACTGCGGCTTTAAAATTTTCTTGAATTGGTAAGGCATCGCCTCTCCCTTACGCCTTACTCGCTTAAGCGTAAGGCGTGGTCGCCGCACGACGCCTCGCCTTCCCCCCTTGAAAACATTGGTTTTCAGCTTTACGGTATATATTTATTGACCAAATCAGTTTTTTTGATGAAATGTACGATGTTGTTTTGCTGTTGCTCATATATAGAACCTAATATCGCCTTCCAAAAGTGAGAAGTCGTACAAAATTTATTACTATTTTTTTTTTGTGTGATGGGTGTGATTTTATTCTTCTGTTCTTCCTCCTATGAAGTTTAAACATTTAAATTTGCACAGGATCTTCTGCATGTGTGTCGTTGCCCTGAATATGTGCTGTAGAGCATTCAGTTTTCAGACATTCACGTAGTTTAACTTATCCAACAATGTTGAAATTGGATGCTGTTAACCAGATGGAATTATGAAAGTTACTTATACGTGTATAATTTCATTTGCAATCGTTTTCAATGGACATACTAATCTGAAATTATGGTAATGCATAATTTATGTTTCAGTTAAAAACATTGTTATGAATGGAGTGATCCGTTAATATCCAAGATGCCAGTGGCCAGATATTTCTAAAATGTGCTGATTGATAATGAGTGGATAGTCTATGATTTCCTTGCTGGAGGCATATTGTCAATACAGTATCTCTTAAGTTTTCGAAATTTTTGTTCAAAATCCAAATAAGCACAGATATTAGCATGGAAAGAGTCAAAACCAGTTGCCATTCTTAGACTGCTGCAACACAAGTATTACTTGTTAGCTTATGTACTAGTCTATATGTCCTCATCATGTAATTTGTTTTCTTTTCACTGATTGCATATCTGCTAAGCGACCAGTTCCTATGATCTTGTTCTCGTTTTCTACATAACTTTTTGGGATTTTAGGAAAAATCAAGCTATTTTTTACTTATGAACAGAAAACTTTGATCAAACCTGTAATAAAAATGATTTTTCGGATTGTTTTACTTTGGGGGCAGTGTTCTCAATTCTACAGTTCTACATTATAGGGTGATTTCGCCCACCATTACCCTTTTCTCTTTCATGCATACAAGACTACATGCATCTCTGATGCCTTTGGTGGATAAAATTGCGGACCACCTTCCTGGTTGGATGCTTCTCTGATGAACAAAGTTGCCTGCCTGGTAATAGTTTAAGTGGTGATGACAGCTCTACTCCCATTTACCACATGATTGCTCTTGACCTTCAAAAATGGGTGATTAAAGCTATTGACAACATAGGACATGGTTTTTCTGGAAAGGGCAGGAACAGGCTAATGGAGGTAATTGTATGGTCTCTGGGGCAAAAGTCCAGCAACTACTACAGTATGGTGGTCTGGGGAATTATCAACTTTGAGCTTCCATTTAGTCTCTGTTTAATGTGGCAGTCAAACAATTGCTGGGAATGGTGAATCAACTCATTTATCGACTAATCGGTGGTTATGTGGGAAGATAATGCTGGAATTAGCCCCCAACATGTTCAGATATATCCCAAAAAGGTCGGTGAAGTGTAGGACTCAGCTCAAGCATTGACCAATCGCCGTTAGGTGGCCGATATTAAAGGGGCTTTAACAGTACAGGTTCTGGTTGAATATTTATTAATCTGGGAAAGTGGATGGTGTTGTGCTGCATCATGATTTCAGGATCGCCATCAGTGAAAGTTGACGCAATCTCGCTCTTATTCTGTTTTTTTAACTAATCACTACCGTAAACGGAATACCCTTGAGGGTCGAAAACCCTCAAGGAAAGCCCCAAAACCGCCAAGGAAACGAATCGTGTCGGCTAGCACTCACGGAATGGCCGCCAAGGGTAGAGAGACAGGGAAATAGCTATTAGCTTGAGTGCCAGCCGCCACAAATAATTTCCTTGAGTGTTGAACCGCCAAAGAAATAAATGAGACGCCAGATTTTTAACACCGCCAAGGAAAAAGTAACAACACTCAAGGATATGTATTTTCTTGAAGGTTGGTGACCCCCAAGGATATATAGCTGGCGCCAAGGATATTTACTTTCTTGAGGGTATGTGACCGCCAAGGAATTATCAGAACCCACAAGTATATATGTTTTCTTGACAGTTAGCACCCGCCAAGGTAATACAAATGCAATCAAAAAAATTAACTTTCCCCTCGGGGTTGACACCCTCAAGGAAAGAACAATTTCCTTGAGTGCTCCTAGCCTCAAGGAAATTGGTGTTTCCTTGGCAGGCGCCCCTCAAGGTAATGCATGGTACAGAGGCTTAGTTGGCCAAGAAAATATTGATCATTCATGACAATAGTTGATCAAAATAAATATCAGTAAAGAGGCCACAATTAAACTAAACCAGTGCTAGATTACATAGCACATCCGATATCCATTTTGCAAATATAAGACTTAGCTACAAATAATGTATCATGCTACACACAATTCCTAAGGCAATATTGCACTTAGCAAAAGAAATCAGCCTAATATCATATTAGTTCCTACTGATCAATAAACCCAAAAGAAAGTGCACATCCCATTGTGCAGTCACTTAGTTGTTGGAATTAGTTTGGATGCATGCGTCACTGTTCAATAGGGAGGTGATCATCATCGCTTTGGGAGTAGCCATCATCATCTTCGCTGTCAATGGACTGGTCATCATCATCGTTTTCATTGGAGTTCTAGACATGATCGTTGTCTTCATGATAGCTGCAATCATCTTCATAGCTTTCATGGTAGCTGTAGTCATCGCCGCCGTCTTCGCCATCAGCGTTGTGGTTGCTGCGCCTTTCAACTGAATGAGAGCCTCCATGTGACCCAAAGAGTGCAAAAGGCAATATTGAAACATTTTGTACAATTTTGGAACAAAAAGTTCGATCTGCAATCTCTAAAAGCCTACTGTAAAACTATCAAGTAACTGATCAGGGCTGTTTTGCTGACAACCAATTAGATGAGAACCCTAAATAATAGGCATCTACAACTTTTCTTCACTACCTTACCATGAACATTAAGCCTAAGAATGGCATTTTTAATTTACAAGAATCCACTTTTCACTGCTGCAACTCATATTGGCACTCTGCCACAATATTAATTCTCTAGATGAATTGAGATCCAAGTAAAGAATATGAATTGCACAAACAAATTCAATAAATAATGTAACCTGGTGACGACAAGCATCAAGGTCTTGTAGACGTTGAAGTAGTTCAGCTGGTGGTTCTATTCCTATCTTATCAAACTCACTCTGCAATTGAAACTATCCAAATGAAATTGTATGCTTAGGACACAATAGTTGCAGAAATGATGGAAAAATTATTACCTTGAATAGCTCACGATGGACTCTATTTTCCTCAGCGAGTATATCATTATTTGTTTTCAATTGTGCATTTTCTTGAAGCACACTTTCATAATGATCAGGATCAGGTGGCCTAATAGATACAGATTTAGAATGTGCTAGGATAGTTTCCTTATCCACAGCACCATCACCTATTGGAACACGCCATGCTTCATGCCGCGTCCTATAGTGTACAATGCTCTTCCATCCAGTTCTTGTGAATTTGCATCTGCAGCTAATGCCATGTACTCATTCTAACATAAAAACAGGTAAATATATTAAAGGATGACGCCATTCAGCTTACAGAACAAATGAAAGCATGTAGTGCAGAGCATACCATTATTTTTGTGCTTTCTCACTAGGGATTGCAGCACTCCTTCCAGTGCTATCCACATTTTTAACTCCAGATTTCATTGCAGCAAATGTGTTTATCCCACTCTGTTTACGGCCAGATTTATATTCCTGAAAGATTGAAACCAGAAATTATGCATGGGTAAGATTATAAGCAACATGCAGATTATAAGCTGTACATACAAGAATTATAAGCTGCAGATTTCAAAAAGTTCTTAACTAAAATAATCAAGGCACGTAGTATTTTTTCATACCAAGAACTGTTGTGTCTCTGCAAAATTTCTTGAACCTCCTCTATTTTGAGCTGGATCATCAGAACTCATGCGTGATTGTTGGCCTCTTTGTCTCTTTTCCTTGTACTCATCAAGTCCAGTATTTGGCAAGCATGGCCCAAACCGCCCTACTGCACCACTCCACCCGACAAGTCAAGTAATTTTTCTTCTGTTAGTTCAATGGTTCGGGCTCGAGTATCATCGCAGTCTTCATTTTTTATGTGACACCATTTCTTGACAGCATCCAAACGGACTTGGTACATCATATTAGTTACTCTCTTGACTAGATAGTTCTCTAGATTTTTGCAGCACGTGCCCTATGCAGCTATGCTTTGGATGACATGTAAACGTACTCTGCATATGCAAGCCAAGTCAAAAAATTTGATATATATGCTACAAGTGAGCTTGGCTATATGTATATGTAAACAAAATATCAAAAATGACCAAACTGAAATAAGTTAGTGTAATACCCAGAACTCCTGCTTCACTTTTGTTGCACAGCAGATTCCTTCTCTAGTCTTTTTCCAATAATAATCATTCCATGAAAATGCCGGTTTTACTTTCACAATTGTGCCTTTATCATCATATACTTTGATGACACCTGGATACTCGCTTGAGAATAGTTCCTAAGCTCGTGAGGGGTACTTGCAGCCTTTTAGGGTTATAATCAACATATTTGAATTGGCTGTTTTAAAGAAGTCAACAAATCAATTATTCAGTTTCTCAGAGCTATCAAATAAATTTATGTTAGCGAGAATGAAAAGAACTATTGATATTATATACTTACCTATGACCTATAGGTTCCAGTTGAACTCTACCACTGGAGTGGAGGTATTTTGTACTTGGTCCTGCTTTCGCTCTCCCTCTTTTGGAGGATCATGAGGGGTTGGTTGGAGCCAATGTTCAGTTCTGCGTTAGGACCCTCGCTACCATAGTTCACTTGTGAGTTACCACCATCAACTCCAGCCAATTGAGTGTTAAGACCATTAGCATTTCGCCTTTGTGAGTTACCGAAACATCTCCAACCATTTGAGGGTTAAGACCATTAGCATTGTTCCCGTGTGTGTGCGAAAACATCTCCAACCCTTCGAGTTAAGACCATTAGAATCATCTCCAACCATTTGAGAGTTAAGACCATTAGAATCATCTCCAACCATTTGAGTGTTCGGACCATTCAAATTGGTCCTTTCTAAGTTATCACCGTTAGTACCAACCACTTTGGAGCTGACACCAAAGAGCACTGATCCTTGTAGAGCTGCCATCATCGGGACTACAAGCTAATTGGCCACCAGCAGCACTACTCCTTATGAGATTACTAGCTTCAGTGTCCGCCCTTCTAGTGTTACTATCTTCAGCTCTAGTCCTTCTAGTGCTAATTCTCCTTTTGGTGTTACTATCTTCAGCATTTCTCCTTTTGGTGTTACTATCTTCAGCTCTAGTCCTTCTAGTGCTAATTCTAAATTGCTCACCATCACCAGCACTTTCAAGTTGACCCTTTGGTGCAGCATTCTTACTCAAAAAGATTTCTGTGTCGAAGCCCATGCATATCCTGTTTTATAATGAAAACAATTAGTAAATTGTACAAGAGACCATGAAAAGAAGTCCTTAGGAACCATACAATCCGGAGGGCATAAGTTCATGAATTAACTCTAAATTTGCTTCAAGTGTGCAATTGACATATTGTCTTTGTGATTTCATAGCTAACAAACATGTTGTAGCAGACAAAGCAGAGTGTGTTGAATTCTCAAAGGCTGGTTCATTGGCACTTGTTTGTGTTTTCAATCCACTCATTAGAGGGGGCCTTCCCATGAGACCAACCACTATACATCCATTCACGATCTGCCATGACTCTAAATTTGTTTATGAGAGAATATGAACATGATGATATATTTTAGTTTTAGAACAAATTTGCACAGCAATCAACCAATCGAGGCATTTTAATTAATGGCATAAAAAGGTATAATGAAGCATGCAGCTTACAAACAATCAATAGATACTTCAACTTAATGTCTAACACCAAAATGTCATCTCAATCAAATGCACAATTGACAATACTTACTTCTTTGTTGCCTGAAACCGGTCGATGCTGGTACTGCTACACGCTACACAGATCGTTGCCTCCACAGATCCTCAATTCATACCTAAAAAGGTTGCAAGAGGCAATCTTACACAGGATGAAGCTATAAATGAATGACAGTCACCATTCACATGGGTAATAATGAAGGGAGCTTACCAGCCAAGCAAAAGGCACAAGCTACTCAAATGAATCCTGAAAAAGGTACAACAATGTATTTAGCTATGGATAAGTTAACTACATAAATAATAAAATGTGCAGTTCCTTGACTGAGCAATGACAACTGTTGTGCGACCCAACAATTCAGAGAACCCATGTATTTTAGATCACATAAATATTTTAGTTCACAATCACCAATCCCAAATATACAGATCCTTGCTACCATAAAAAGAACCTTTCAGATCAAAAACAAGATATGTACTCAGAAAAAAAATACAGATTTGTAGCTTATCAGAAATTAAAGCAATGGCACTAGTTTTGAATGAAAACTGAAATCAAATGAATACCATGTCCCCGTATCAGGACTGACCTCTGAATCTGCAGGTTTTCAGATCCTATTATTTTGAATCGGGTAAATAAAGAACCTTTAGCATCTACGGAAGCCGTCGGTCGCGGGGCTCACCTTGTCGACAGTGGTTGCGTCGTCCAGGTCGGCGCCGAGGACTCCACGATTTGAGCACAGCTGGCGCGTATGAACTGCCACCCGCCGCCGTGCGGTGTGTTAGAACCAAGCGTTGCCTTGGAACGTCCGAAAGCACCGAGCTCTCGCGGCGGCCACCACGCGATGGTGACCACGGTGACTAGAACGTAGATGGAAACAAGATGACAATCGTTTTGTCGCGCCAACGTCGCAGCTTCCTCGGTCTCCTCCACTTTATATTTATAGGGATACATGGGATTACGGAACATGCCTCCGCATCTCCCCACGCCCACGCCATACACCGTGAATCACATCGTTTCACGCGCGACGGACTCCGCGCCGCGGCGTCCACGTCGTGGCGCGTGCATCGACTCTCTACGCAACACGGATCATGTCGTGCCCGAACGCGCCCCGTTCCACGCCGCGATCCGTTTACGACTAGCTTCTAACAACCTGCCTAGATTGACTCAACCAATCTAATGCTAAGACTCTTTACAATCTTAACCGAATGGACAATGCAACGGTTTAACTAACAAACACCCCTAAACACATTTGCATACTCACGGCGCTTGACTTCTCCCTCGGCTCAAAGAAAACGAACACGCCCGAGCGCCTTGGTGAAAAGATCCGCCAAGCGGTCCACGTGCCAATGTGATCAATCTCCACCTTCCCTTCCTCGATACACTCACGCGGAAATGATACTTGGTGTCAATGTGTTTTACTCCTATCGTGATGCACCGGGTTCTTGCTTTCGGTCACGATGGGTGACATGTTATCCACGAAGCTTCCGCACGCGTCTCCTTCGTTCCCATCGGATCACCTACTAGCCGACTCGGCCATATACCTTGACATGCGGCTGCGGCACACGCAACATACTCGGCTTCCACGGGGCGACAATGCCACAACCTATGCATACGTGCCGAAGCCCATGTGACCAAGCTCTTCCCGAGGAAGTAGACAACCCCGATAGTGCTCTTCTGTCCTCCTCATCGCCCGGCGAAGTCACTATCGCTATAGCCCAACAAGAATGGCTTAAGCTCGGTGCCCTTCCGTATTTGCGGCCAAAATCCGATGTACCCTTAAGGTACCGTGAGAATGTGTTTCACCGCGGCCCAATGCCGTTTACCGGGAGCCTCCATGTACTGCTCACAACACCCACCGCCAAAAGCTATGTCCGGCCTCGTGTTGACAAGATACCTCAAGCTCCCTATGATGTACGTATGCAGTAGCATTCACAATCTCTCCATCATTCTTTTTGCCGAGCTTCAACCGAGCCTCCATAGGCGTAGCACAAGGATTACATCCTGCCATGCCCACTGACTCCAAGATCTTGGCCGTGTAACCACTCTGACACAAGGTGATCCCACGATTGCTTTGCTTTACTTCAATGCCCAGATAGTAACTCAGCAAACCAAGATTGCTCATGCTGAAATTCTTTTTCATCTCCTCCTTGAACTTCTTCACTTCTTTCAGATTTGAACCAGAGATAATCAAGTCGTCAACATAAACCCCGACAACCAAGATAGACTGATTGTTGCTCCTTTTATACACAGCATGTTCTAACTTGCTCTTCTGAAAACCCAGAGCAATCAGGGCTTTGTCAAGTTTCGAGTTCCAGGCCCTTGGTGCCTGCCTTAAACCATAGAGTGCCTTTATCAATTTCAACACCTTGCTTCCATCACCTAGTGAAAAAACCCGAGGTCTGTTGCACATAAACTGTTTCAGTTAAGTCACCGTTCAAGAATGCCGATTTGACATCCATATGATGAACCTCCCATCCACATTGAGCTGCAAGCGCCAACAACCACTACTGGAATCTGCAAGTTTCCCTAGGGTATTTTTCTTTCCCTACGGTTTTTAAAAACCCTAGGGATAGTTATGTTTCCCTAGAGTTGTGTGTGTAAGACCCTAGGAAACTTTGGATTTCCCTACGAATCTTGCCATCGTCGGGAGAGTCCAGAGAAGGAAACACAGGCCCGAGCCAAGTTGGCACCAGTGGGTCCTCTGTCCCCAGAAACTTTCCCCACCCACGGTCACAATTCTTTTTCCCGTCGTTCATCTCCACGCCGCCGTTCACCCCAACCTGCTCCATGCGCGCTCCAGCCAGAGAACTCCGCCACCGGACTCCGCCAGCAGGATACGTCATCGGGCGCCGCCGGAGGCCAGCACCCGGCATGGCCGCCCGTCCTGATGGCGCCTCCAAATCCCGCTGCCCCGGGTTCGTGGCCGGAGGCCGCATCGGCGCATCCCCGCCCCAGGCCGAGCTCCTCGCTGCCCAAGGCCGGTGTCTCCGTAGCCCACCGCCGGCCAGCAAGAGGGATCCCGCCGCCATCCTCATCGAGGTGTGTCACCGCCGCATCCCCTTCCTCTCATCCCTTCCCTGCGTGCTAGGGTTTGGGTTATTTTTCTAGCTAAGTTTTTCATTCAGTCAGATCCACCATCTCTTCCCCAACAGGATTCAAGATCTGGCGAACGGGAGGCCTGTGCGGCTGCTTCGGGAGGGCACCGCCGTGCTGCTGGCGAGCGTCGGTCGGGGGCGCCTGCTGCTGTGCTGCGGCGTGCCAAATCGAGCAGGGGGCAAGGGCGGCCAACCGGCGGCGAGCGGGAGGCCTGGTGGCTGCTGCGGGAGGGCACCGGCCGGTGGCAGCGGCTGCGTGCTGCGGGCGAGTGCCGGCTGCTGCAGTGCGCCAGCGAGCGCTCAGTTAATCTGCTTGCTTTCCCAGCGCCGAGCACCTCCTGTCGTGTCTGTTCTTGTGTGTGCAGGTCGTGTCTTGATCAGTTCATCCGCTCGGTCGATTGGCTGTCTTGGTCAAGTACAGTATGCCCTGTCCGCTCTTGCAGATCAGCACCCGGTGCTCACCAACATCCAGGAGCTGCATGTCCGTGGGAATCCCGATCCTGACTGCTGCTCAGCAGCAGTTTGCAACTCATTCACTCTGCATCTTTCTCAAGGTAACAGGCAGGTACAGCATCGTAATCGGCAAGGTAAAGCAGCTCAAGTTCAATACGTAACTTCATTCATGAATTAGTACTTTTAGAATAGTGCTATTATTTATATTGCTCATTGCTCATTGGTGATTATTTGATAGTGCTAGAGTATTTGTTGAAGGACTAAAGGTGTCAAGTGTTGATTTGTCCAGATCTGGTTAATTTGTCAAGTGTTCAACATTTCATTCATGTGAAAATTGATAATATATATACATTACTTCAATCTTAATTATTAATTAAATTTTCTGTTCTGAATCTCTGATCGTTGTATATGAACAGATTTATAGTTTGTGGCATGTCAAAATTTTCTGCTCTAAAAATGTGGGTGAAATTTGGTGGATGTATATTACAATGCAAGAATCCTTTCGTAGCTCTGTCATAAAACAACTCAATGATTTAGTGGAGGTAGAAAACTAAAATATATGTCTAATAGATGCCACCTGCTCTGTACTATTTTCTCTATCTAAATTTATATGTCCAATATCCAAGTTGCTCCACGGAAGATATCTCTATGCAATAAGTGTTGGAATTTACAAGTCACTTTCCTTGTTTAATATTGCACATGTGTCATTTTCAGGAGACAAGTACAAAGACCAGGAACTTGATGCAATGTTTTTCTTGAAGGAGTTTCGGTTGTCTGCAAATTTGTATGGACAGGATTTACTACAAAGTCTACAATAGAGTGTTGTGCTTGTGTTTGGATTTTGGTGTAAACTTGTAAATTATTGTGGATATGTCATTATCAGTTGTTATTGCTTGTTTCTCATTTGATTTGTAGTCGTGAGCACCAAATGTAGTAGCAGGACTTGCTAGCTAAGTATGATGACATGGCTGTATTATGACGATATTATAATTTCTATGTTTGAATGTATGGATTTATATGGTTATTGGATGAAATGAGTACTTGATTACGTGTTCATGTGTGAATTTGAATTAAAATAATTTTTGTAGCTGAATTTGAATATGAAATGACATTTGAATTAAAAAATCTGGTTGCTCTTTCCCTAGAGTTTAAATTCTAGGGAAGGTCTCCTAAGGAATCTACCTGTCCACGTAGGATGAAGAGGCGGCATGTGAGAGAGGATTCCCTAGGGGATCTGTACCCCTAGGGAAAGATCTTTCCCTACGGTTTCGCACAAAACCCCTAGGGAAAGTTCCTCTTCCCCGCCGATTTACATTTCTGGGGTCTTTCCCTACCAACTACCCTAGGGAAACTGTTTCCCTAGGGTTTTTCGGCCTTTCCTAGAATACGAACCCTAGGGAAACTTGCGGATTCTAGTAGTGAACACCCTCATCAAGTTTCAATTAAACAATGGGAGCGAAAACCTCGTCGAAATCCACCCCATGTCTTTGTGCATAGCCCTTAGCGACCAATCTCGCCTTATACTTGACAATCTTCCCATCGGGATCCTTTTTAACTTTAAAGACCCACTTGAGCCCTATGGCTCCATTGTTTTTCGGTAGCTCAGCGACTACCCAAGTGTTATTATCCTCAATCGCCTTCATCTCGGCATCCATCGCCTCCTTCCAAAGAACGTTAGCCATTGCCTCTTCCACCGTAGCTAGCTCATCGACGCCAGCGACCCGGGCACAAACCGCTATACTCGAAACCTTGAACTGGATTGGTCGAATCAAGTAGGTCGGTATCGATCGTAGCGTAACGGTGCCCCTTCATCCGCGAACCTCACGTCGGTGGTGATACAAGCGTATGGGCGAGATATCTGTGTTGATCCACGACCGGACCTCGTTGGTGTGTGAATTGGTGTCCAGAGACCACCACCAGCCCGATGGAATTGACGCAGGTGTAGATGGTGAGTCTTCATCGCTCCCCGACCCCCGCGTCGCTTGCTTCGTCGGGCCGAGAACCGAGCTGTTCTTGGGATGGTGAGCGATGGCGTCGGCACGCGTTCGATCGTCGTCGGAGTAGACAACAAAAAATCTCGTTTCTTTCTTTGCTCCCTCCCAATTCCATCGTCTTGCTTCATCAAATACCACATCCTGGTCACGATCACCCGATTGGTTCTTTGGATCAAACACCCTATAGCCCTTCGTCCGGGTTCATAGCCAAAAACACCCCCGAATCGACCGTCGGCCAGTTTTTGAAACCCGGTCTCGTGCGTTTGGCAAATGCGGTGCGGCCAAAAAATGCGCAAGTGCTTCACACTCGGTTTCCTCCCAAAAACCAAGCCTCATACGGAGTAATGCCATTTAGGCTCTTAGTTGGCGACCGGTTAAGCAAATAGACACCATGTGGATTGCTTCTCCCAAAATCTTCTTCCGGGACACTCATGCTTTTTAGCAAGCACCGAGCCATCTCGACAACTGTCCGATTTCGTCATTCCACAACTCCGTTCTCTTTGCGGTGTGTGTAAGGTGTGGTGGTGTTCCTCTTGATTCCCTGCTCAATACAATAACTAGAAAACGAGCCTGAGTTGAACTCACCCCCTCGGTCTGTTCTGAACATTTTCAGACGACGTCCAGACTCCACCTCAGCTTCTGTCTTGAACTTCTTAAACCGGCTCAACGCCTCATCCTTCGTACTCAACAATTCCAGCCACATATACCGGCTGTAGTCATCCACTATCAGTAGAAAATAAGACCTGCCACCTGGTGTTTGTGGTGTTATAGGTCCACACAAGTCTCCATGAGCCAGGTCAAGCCCACCAGTAGCTCGATATGCTGATGCCTGAGGGAAAGGCTTACGATGTTGTTTTGCCAGTGTGCAGCAATCACACACCTGTTCAACACGACAGATCTGTGGAATACCATCTACCATCTCCCTCCTGCCAAGATCACGAAGTGACCTGAAATTGAGATGCCCATACTGTGCATGCCATAACCAAGCTACATCATCCATCTTGCTCATCAGACAAACGGGTGAAGTGAGATTAATCTTCATAATGTATAGCCTGCTCTTCCTCTCAGCCCTGACAAGGACACCCCGTTTCTCCTGTCCTTCTTGTACCCGCTCAAACACCTCAAGGATGCCATGATCTATCTCGACCCTGCACCCTCCTTCCTCAAGCTGGCCAAGACTTACAATATTGCACTTCAATGATGGAATGAAGTAAACCTCAGTGAGTACACGATGGTCACCATTCTTGCCGGCAATCGTTATAGCACCGATTCCCTGAATCTTCACAGTTGACCCATCGCCAAACCTCACTGATCCTCTGACAGATTCATCCAAGGATGCCAGAGCATCACGACAACCTGTCATATGGTTTGTTGCACCAGTATCAAGTACCCACGAGCCTGCACTATACTGTGATGGAAACACACGTTCTTGGTTCAAGAAAACTTCCTCCATCGCCGGCAACCGGATTCTCTGAACATCGCACACCTGTGCCACTATCAGAGCTCCACTCGTGTCTGCATCAGCATGATGAGCTGCCTCTTGCCTGTCCCCCTTGGGCTTCGATTTGCAATCTTTCCTAAAGTGGCCAAAGACACCACACTTGTGGCATTTACCTTTGCGTTTTGGTGTCCCATATGTTGTGACATTCTTTCCACCGGTTTCACGAGCATCACGTGACACCGTCTTCTCCTTCTTCTCATACCGCGCACCACTGTTGCTTCCTTGTGCATCTGGTGAGCGTTGCTTGTTCCTGGCCGCCCACTCCTCTTCTGTTAGAAGAAGTTTGCCAGTCTTCTCTGTCACCTGTTCAACAGATGTCTCCAATCTGTCCTCGGTGAACGAAGGTGACCTATCAACTCCCTCGGCGTGAATTTCTTGAGATCCTTCACCATCTCGATTGCCACCGCCACCTGACTGTACTTGCTCGGCACCACCCGAAGGAATTTCTTCACCATCCTTTCGTCAGTGATACTTTCCTCCCCAAGTCCTCGTAACTCTGTTACAAGTTTCGTGATGCGGATAGCAAACTCATCAATGGCCTCACCTGGTTTGAACCCAATCGACTCGAATTCAGCCAGTAACTTCTGAGCGTTTACTTCCTTGACACGATCTGCCCCAAGCCGCATCGTCTTGATTGCTTCCCAGGCTTCCTTGACGGTCTTCTTATTCAGAAGCATCGAGTGCATCTCCTGTGGCACACCACGCAACATGGCTCCTAGAGCCAACCGATCATGCCGTCTATCCACCTTGGTAGCATCGGCCTCCTCGACAACCTCCCAGAGATACATCCCCTCCAAGTTGCACTTGATATGGGATGCCCACTCCTGATAATTTGTGCGAGTTAACATAGGCCACACAAGATTACCTGCTGCTTGATTGAACGCACGGTCCATGGTCTCCTTCTCCTTCTCTCCAGAGCCTGAGCCCATCACCGACGATGTTGGTGATCACGAACTGTCTTCTTCTCCGTTCCGGCGAGTACACCCACCGTCAACTCCAATCGACTTCCCACCGTCACCGAGCGCCTCCCCCTCGACAACCAACGGCTCTGATACCACGTGTTAGAACCAAGCATTGCCTTGGAATGTGCGAGCACTGAGCTCGCTGGCGGCGCGTCACGCGATGGTGACCACGGTGACTAGAACGTAGATGGAAACAAGATGACAATCGTTTTGTCTTTGCCAACGCCGCAGCTTCCTCGGTCTCCTCCACTTTATATTTATAGGGATACATGGGATTATGGAACATGCCTCCGCATCTCCCCACGCCACGCCATACACGGTGAATCACATCGTTTCACCGCGACGGACTCCACGCTGCGGCCGGTCCACGTCGTGGCGCTGCATCGACTCTCTTTCAACACCGGATCATGTCGTGCCCGAGCACGCCTTCCGTTCACGCCGATCCGTTTTACCGACTAGCTTCTAACAACCTGCCTAGATTGACTCAACCGATCTAATGCTAAGACTCTTTACAATCTTAACCGAATGGACAATGCAACGGTTTAACTAACACGGTGCTCGCCACACGCCCCGCCCACCCACGCAGGGGGCGTCGCCCACCCACCGCGCGGTAGGAGACTCGCCCGCCGCCCGTCGTGGCGCGAGGAGATGCCGTCCTCCGCTGCCCGCCCGGGAGCCGCTGCCCGCCCACGCTGGAGACCACACCCACCCACCGCGAGCGGCGGCCTTGCCTGACCGCCGCGCGCGCGCGGAGACGCCGCCCTCCCGCTGCCCGTGCGGGGAGCCGCCGACCGCCGCCCGCCGGGAGACTCGCCCAATTTTTTTTACTCGTGCGTGTCGGTGGTGTCGGAGGGGCGTAAGCGAGTGGATAAGCCACGCCGGTGGGACACCGAGAGATCCTTTCTTTTAGGTGGGCCAAAAATCAGCGCGGGAGACTTGGCGCTCTTTTTTTCGCAGTTTCTATGCGCGGCAAAACAACGCGCTGGGCTAAATTTCGTGGCCGGGTCAAAAATATTACCCGACGGTTGACGCTCAAGGAAAAGAGGATTGACACTCAAGGAAAAGAGGATTTTCTTGAGTGTTACCTATTTTTCTTGAGGGTCCGAAATAACACTCAAGAAATATATATTTTCCTGGGGGTTTTCAACCACCGCCAAGGTAACTTATATTCCTTGAGGGTTTAATCTCAGCACTCAAGGAAAATGGTGACCCTCAAGGATATTCCATTTTGTGTTAGTGAATATGCATCGGGGCGCAAGTTTTTCATTAAGAGGGAAATCTGGGTCTGCTTAAGCCGCATTCTTTGTGGTCACCATCAAGTTTGCCCTTGAAAGAGGATTTGGAAGAGTTGGGCTCCTTTGCATTTCTTATTTTTCTCTTGGTTAACCATTAACAACAGGTGCTGGACAGCAGATCACCTCACTAAGCGGGGGCTCTCCCACCCAGCTGCTTGCCCTCTTTGTGATCAGGTTGAGGACACAATCAATCACTTACTCATCTCTTATGTTTTCACTCGTCAAATTTGGTCACTGATCCGGCTGAGTTTAGATCTGTCCAGTGCCACACCTTCAGCAGTGGAACGACACTTCACTTCCTGGTGAGGGCACACCATTAGCAGTACTTATAAAAGAGTCACGCAAGGGTCTGAACTCCCTAACTATTCTCGTGACCTGGGAGTTTGTAAGAACTCTTGTGTTTTTGAGGGGCTCATCCTGACATTCCTGTCTCACTTCAAACCATTAGGGATGATTGTGGTTAATGTCCCCCAGTGGGTGCGTCAGGCCTTAGCAAGTTCCTCTTGAGGTCGTTGATCCCAGCAGCTCAGGCCCTGGTGGTCTTTTTTGGTTAGTTCCTTCTATGTTTGTGGCTCTAGTAATGTTTTAATTTTCTATATGTTTTTTTTTTTTTGGTTTCCGGGTTGGGCCTTTCTCTAGCCTGCTGTACTATATTTTTTTGTACCATAATGAAATGACACACAGCTCTTTTGCGTAGTAAGAGATAAAAAAAGATTAGTTTTGTTTCTTATTTATGCCTACTAGCACTCAAAAGTGTAAGTCTACTTGCAAAGTTGATGTGCATTTTTTTTTTTTTTGAAGGAACAGGAGGGGTTAAACCTCCTACTGGCTTTTATTAAAACAAATAAAAGGTTACAACAAATAGTGTCAGGATACAAAATAGGAAAGGAAAAAAATAAGAAAAAAATACAAATGAGAACGTAGCCATAAATCTAAACCAAGGCGATCATCTAAGTTCACTCTTAGCATACCTAGAGTGAATTCATTTTTGAACACTTCTTTGCATCTTCAGAGTGAATGATGTTGTCCTCTGAAAATGACATCATTTCATATCATCCAAATTGGCCATCACATAGTAACAGTAATTTCCATGAAGAAAGACGATCGTAGCTGATCTTTGAGTGCATTATTTGAAATGTTTAGTTGTCAAATGTGGTGGAGTCGCCATCTTACCTGCTGGGCTGCTACAATTCTATTTCTTGCCATCAGATTTTTGTGTTTTTGTTATTTCAATGGCTAATCATCAAAAACAAGTTAGCAATTTGAGAAAGTAAACACTTTGTCTGAATGTTCTTTCAGATATGTATATATAATTCTGTGTGTTATGATTTCTGGTTTGAGTTTGGAACTTCTGGTTGTGTGGTTTCTGCAGATATTTTATCCAGTCATGCATATTGTTGTACTTTCCTTTTTCCTAGGGTACCACTTAATCATGGTTCCATGTTATTTGTTCTATTATTCTTCATTTCTGAAGGCACTACGCTTATATTCAGTAACCAAATCAGTGTAGACTTATTTCTATTTTTGAAGACACATTTAGTATTTACTTTAGCTTTTCCACTCCTATTTTCAAATAATAAGTCATTTTGGTTTTTTAGATATATTGCTTTTGCCATAACATATATTTAGGTGTATAGCGCAAGATATATGTACCTAGGAAAGCCAATATGGGTTATAATTTGAAAAGAATAGAGTAACATATAAAATACCAAACAAAATCACTATAAAGATATATACTGCATTTTTTATGGTCGATGAAACTAATTTGATGTCATATATGTGGGTGCATTTTTTTTCCAAACTTGGTCAAAATTAGGAATTGTGACCTGGGATAAGGATAAAATGATCTATAATTTGGAATGGTGTGAGTAGAACACAAATTCTTGTGCGAAAAGAAAAAATAATATGGATTGAATTTCATTCTTATATTCTGGGATCAACATTTTAAGCGTATGATCTCCTCATGTGTGGCTGTCCTGAATTTTGTTGGCAGAGCAAGCAGAGTACAATCATGCATGCATATATGGTTAATTGATCCTACAATGTGGAGGTGAGTGTGTAGTGCAGTGGTAGGGGAGGCTCCACGTGAGCAGCCGTGGGTTTGAACCCCCACAGCCGCTGCCTTGCGATTTTACGCGAGGCGGGTAGCGATTGAGTTGCCCCTATAAACTATTTCTAGATTTCGCAATACAAAATTTTGAAGATAGCAAAACATTGTTTTTACTCAGGTGAGGCCCCCACTGGTCAACGCAATTTGTTTTGCGTGAAAATCGCGTGCTCTGCTGCTGGTGGATTTCAAACCCACAAACCTCGCACTCGCAAAGAGCCTCTCCTACCACCGCACCACACACTCACATCACATGTGTCTAAATACAATTTCGGTTCCCCACATGATACAATTCCGATTGAAAATTGACTATTTGTGCCCCTAAATGAATTCAAATTAAAAAGTTGTCAACTACAAAGCTTCATAACTTTTCTATATCAACAATTTGCATTTAGGGGTTTCTCCATCCGAGGTTGCTCACAAAATTTGAATTTCAAATTTGAGAGATTTTAAAGAACTTTCCGCATGATAAGATCATTTCAAATCAAAGTTTTCATAGCTTTTCGAGATTTATATTTTTTTATTTAGGTCATTTTTTATTCGAGATTATTTTATAAAAAATAAATAAATTTTAGTTCCTAATTTTAACGTTTACGCGTCTATGAGCCGTCCCCTATAAATCTGATATATATGGGTGGCTAGATGTTGAGCCGCCCCTATAAATAAACGCCAGGGGCGGCTCGTGACAAAAAAAAAAAAAAAAACTACCTCTACAAATGGATTTGTAGAGGTCTCGATACGCTCATCGTAGGGCTGTTGGAGATAGAGCCGCCCCTACAAATTTGGAGGTACTGCTATAAATCATTTTCTACGTTGTGCTAATCAAACATTAAGTATTTCTATATTTATAGAAAACATTTATAGCAATTTATTTAATGACTATCACGATCGCAAGGACAAGTTTGTCTACATTTATTCATTTTCTTAGATTATGCGGTACAACGCCAACGCTCAACACGCACACACGCTCACCCCAATGAACACACGTACGTAAACCCTACCCCTATGAGCACCTTTGAAGGACTGACCGGCAAATCTTGAAGTTCACGAAAAGTCACCACAGGCGTCTCCACCCGTGATTTGAACCCTAGGTGGGAGCCCCCCCAACTAATGGCCTTTGTCATTGCACCATGAGCCCCTCGACATTTATTCTAAATTTTTAGATTTATGATATTTAGTTGACTAAAATTCAAACATCAAAAAGCCACGATTATTAATATAATATGTGACTTTTGGATATTTAATATCACAAGTATATTTTTTTAGTGTACAATACAACACAGACGCTCACAACACGCAAGGACACCGACCCCCTATTAGCACCTTCGAAGGACTGAGACGACATATCTAGAGTTCCCGACATCACCATTACTAGTGATTGGCACCTCCTTGATCCACCCTTGCCTTGGATCCACCGCGCCTCGCCACGAGCGCCGTCGTGGAGCCTAGCAGGGGGCCACCGCCGCCACGGCTCTCACTCATGGAGAGGGCCGCCATCCTCGAGAGCTCGTGGAGGAAGGAGGGAGGGAGAGGGGCGTTCCGTGGAGGAGCCCTCGTGAGGGGTGTGCGGTGTGGATCGATGGAGAGGGGAGGAGGTGATGGAATGAAGCGAGGGCTGCGGAATGAAGTGAGGGGCTGCAACCTTAACTTGCTAATTTATATAAGCCCGGTAAGAGAATTAATGAAATGGACTTCCTATTTGGGCCACTATTTTCGCTTTTAAAAGTTGCCCGCCACCGAAAATCAATTTTTTATTGGCGGACATCTTAAAACGTCCGCCACGTAAAATAATTTATTTTCCGTGGCGGGACGTTTTAAGATGGCCACCACCGTGGTAGACGTTTTTAAGATGCCCGCCATGTAAAATTAATTTTCCGTGGCGGGCCAAATTGCCCGCAACGAAAAATAAAAAATGCCCGTCACGAAAAAAGATTTTGCGGCATCACGTAAAAATGATTTCGTTACTAGTGATTGGCACCTCATTGTCGGCGCCATCGACCCCTATGAACACGCGTAAGTAAACTCTACCCTTTATGAGCACCTTCGAAGGAATGTGGCGACAAATCTGGAGTTCCCGACGTCACTATTGGCACCTCATTGTCTACGATAACGTTGCTTACCATTTAAAGCATAATCTTGGGAAAAATTCGGAACAATTCGAGAAAAATATGAGCACCCATACCAAGTTGAGAACTTAAATTTTCCGGCACAAGGGAGCTAACCAGCTAACATATGACCGGTTGCGTAATGTCAAAAATATCGGGAACGATTGCGCCCCGGACGTCCGGACGCGAGCCGCGTTTCGGACGCGACGGGCAAGCCAACCGCCCACGGCCCACCACCGTGTTCTTCCCACCTCGCTCCTTCCCGTCCTCACGCCTCGTAGCGACAACGTCACTCCCCTTCCCACCGGCGGCCGTCGTCCCCTCCCTCCTCTCCCCTTCCCACCGCCGATCTAGCAGCACGGCGACTCACACGCAACCTACCTGCTACCTCCCTGTTCTGCCCCTTGCCCAGTCTGTCCATGGTGACGCCGGCCGCGCCGGGCCCCACCAAACCTAGCCCTGTCCCCCGACGACCCACCGCCGCGGCAGCAGCATCGGGAGGAGGAAGAGGCGTGGTCTCCAACTCTGCAACATCCAAAAAATCACATAGATGTGGAAGGGAGGAGAGAAGTGGAAGGGAGAGAAGTGGAAGGAAGGAGAGATGCAACCCTAAATCTACATTTGAAACATCCAAAGGCAAATTGTTGAAACATACGTCTCATGGTTGCTGTGAAACATCTGAAACATGCTTAAGAAAACACTTGAAACACACATTTGAATATGTTGAAACATTCATCTACTGCTTAAGAAAACACTTGAAACACACATTTGAATATGTTGAAACATACATCTGCTGCTGAAAACATCCAAGGCAAATTGTTGAAACATACCGATGAAACACCTGAAACATGCTTAAGAAACACTTGAAACACACATTTGAATATGTTGAAACATACATCTGCTGCTTAAGAAAACACTTGAAACACACATTTGAATACGTTGAAACATACATCTGCTGCATCCAAACATCTCGCGCATCTGAAACATCCGAAGGCAAACTGTTGAAACATACTGCTGAAAACATGCTTAAGAAACCCTTGAAACACATATCTCAAACCGTTGAAACATACATCTGCTACATCTGAAATCCAATCTTCAAAACAACCAAAATTGAAAAGAAAAATAATCAAACATTGTGCTGAAACAGATGAGACACCACGAAGACACTATTGCAACAACACGAATCAAAAGCAAAAACACAGATCGACGAGCTCCATCTCCGGGAGCCGCCGCCGCTACGCCGGCTCGCCTCCACACCGGTGGATCCTCGAGCTCCGCGCACCTCGCACCCGCCGCCGGTCCTCGAAGCTCTGCCGTTGTAAGCGGGCGCAGGATCCTCCGCCGCCAGTCCTTGAGCTCCGTCGTGGCTGGCCATACGGATCTGCCGCCCCGGCACGCTCGAGCTTCGCTGCCGTCCGGGTGGGCGACCCGCCCGGGATGCGCCCGGGGTGAGGACTGCCGCCTCCGTGAGTGGGGGAGGGAGGGGACGGCCGCCATGAACCCCCGCCGGTGTCGGCGCCGAGGAACCACAAGTGGGCGCACGGGATGGGCGGCGCCGACGCTAACTGCATCGGTGTCGATAGCGGGCGGCGAACGCAGCGGGTCGGGAAACGAGTGGAAGAGGAGGGTATGAGAGATGAGTGGAGGAGAAGATAGATGGGTCTGGGAAGGCACGAAGCCCACTAAGCACGCGTCCGGCACGCTGAGCGCGTCCGGACGTCTGTAAACAAATGTTTCCGCAAAAAATATATGATATTGAATTTAGTGTCATATACGTCTTAAAATGGGCCTGCAGAAGCCCATGTAGCTAGCAAACTTTTCATGGGTTACGAACTTTTTGTTTAGTTGCTGATTGGTCCATTATTTTAATTTCAATCATTTTTGGCCCATATTTTTAATTGCAGCCCATAGAAATGTTTTAGCCCACAGTGTTTCCAGCCCCCAGTCCAGCCTGTATTTTTTCAGCCCAACTAATGCCAAATTTGTCCATAACATTTACCGCTCATTCAAAACGACGGAATGGACAAATACATTAGTTTCCACAAAAGGTAACATTGAACAGTCCTCCAACCAACCATAATACCAGTGTCAGGCTAAAATAAAGTAATACGGAGTAGTTCAGAATGATCATAGATACACTGAAAAATCGCAAAGCCAAAGCCTTGCAGAGCGTTTTCGTAGACTACAAACACAATTCACACATTTTGCCATTATGTTTTCCCGGGTTCTCTCCTCTAACGGGAGATCACACTTCCATCCAGATCTGTAGAAAGAATATCTAGAATATCTTGTCAATACAAACTTAATTGAAATTGTATAATAACCAAACAAATGAAGCCATGGGCGTCACTGAACAATCGAGCAAACTTTTTTTTTTTAAGAAAAGGAATTTGTATTCGGTCTCTGCAAGAGGTTTGCACAAAATATATTCTTATTATAGTTTCAAACTCAAAGCTCGTAAAAAGCGAACCAAGCAAGCGGCGCCTATCTAAGCACTAATTCTTTTTAAAAAGACAACCACCATGCTTGACGAAGATCTCCATGACAATGGAGCAAATTATGACCTGAAATAACTAATATTACATCTGTATTCAAATACAGCTCTTTGGCCACGCCCGTCGACCTAGCCATCGCCTCTTAGTAGGCGACTAGGGCATCTCTGCTGCCAGTGTTGATTTGACCGGTCCCTCCCCTCTGACAAAGATCTTCGGCGCCGGGCGGTGGGGACCGGGGTGGATCGGCGCCCGTGCTCGTTGTTCCTGCTAGGGTATGGAGTCTATTAGATTAGGGGTTACTCATCGTTGTCGTCGGTAATGGAGTTTAGGGTTCGGCGGCATCGCCGCCACGACAAATAAAGTTCTTGGGTACCGATGGATGTTGCGTGCTTCTTCGTGGCGGCAAATAATTGGCATTAGGTATGTGTGCTCTTCGGTCATCCTCGTGGGTTTGTGGCTCTTCCTCGCTGCTGGGTTTTGTACCGGCGGTGGACGTTTTTTTCCGGTCACTGGTCCTCGGGCGGGCGGCGGCAGATTCTCTTTTTCTCTTTTCTTTTGTCAAGGGGTTGGCCGACTTTCTTTCAACAGAATCAATTCGCTTGGTGATCTGGGTGATGGATGATGCGGCTTTTCAAATGCTTGGTGTTTCTTCGCGGAATCAAAGGTGGACTTGGATCGTTGTGGTGGTGTCAATGGCGAACTAGAGATCGGAGACTAGGAAGATGAAATTGGATCCCGAGGACTCAATTGTAATTTGTTTTGTCTTCGAGCTCAATTTGTAATAGGGAAGGATGTGCTGATGCTTAATATATCTTCCTTTTCCAAAAAAAGAAATAACTAATATTGAAGAAAAAGTTGTACTGAATAACTGCTATCACCACAATTAGATTAGGCTGCTTCCTAAGAGCTATTTGAACTCATTGAATCAAGTGTCAATTGCACAATGAATAAGCTTCGAACTAGTAGCGAGAGTATCAATTAAAATTCACCGTACACCATAACAGGCAGCCATAAATCTACACTAGGTAAGAAAACTCCTTCATGTCTCTCACATCCAAAGCACAAGTCTGTTGCTAGCTCATCTGAGAGCTGTAGTACCGTTGTGTATGTGTATGGGTAGGGGTCTGGAATTTTCTTGATCTCTATGAGAAAATCTTCTTTTTAAGCCAGAATTTCTGTGAACTATATCTAGCCACCGCAGATCGTGTTTTTTTACAAGCATCCCTACCGTTATGTAAGTTCGCATTGTTTACCACAGAAACGATTATGTGCTAATCCCTTATGTTGTTTCCCACTAACAATCTACAGAAAAGAAATATTTAGTGGAACTGAACTTATCTCGTAGCTACTGTGTCTTGTTTTCTCCTAGCAATGTTGAACGACGAAGGATACTTTGGATACTGTCTCTGCTATTGCGCGAGGTCACTGGTCCTGTCTAGTGGCACTCTTGATTTGTGAATCTGAGCATCATTTTTTTTTCCAAAGTAGCTTGAGTTGCTTGGTACTAGTACAAATAGTGTTTCGCATAACAAAACCTAGCAATATGGATGATATGTTCAACCATTGGCCAAAATGGGAGAGCTCACTATAGTACTGGGCGAAATGTTGTCTCCCTCCTTCCTCTTCCTCTGATCCCCCACCAGAGTGCGTCTACCGCCGGCCCCTGCCTCCTCCTCAGCTTGGCCGCCAGCGACGAGGTCAGGTAAGCCGAGCCCCTTCGATCCCTGTCCTCCTTCCTTTCCCCTTGTACAACTTCTCCAAGGAAAAAAGGCCTTCATGGCCATGTTTTGTTCTTCTATCTATGTCTGTGTGAGGGCACTAGTCCTTCTCATGGTGCTCGTCATCGAGGTTCGCGAGCCTGCTGCAGCTATGGTGCTTCCCCCATCCAAATCGAGCCAAGGAAGAGGCATGGATTTCAACATCGACATCAACTATGGCCTTCTCCTTGTGGTGGTGATGGGTTGCGCATCGGTGACAGGAAGGCACCCTAGCGCACGTCCGGGTGCGGCGGTGGCAGAGCCACAACCTCCTATGGCTGTGTGCTCACCTGCGGCTGGGGCTAGCGGCTGTCGGTCTCCTTAGCCGGCCCTAGCAGATCCAGCTCCCCTGCCCATCCTGCTCGCGACATCGACCAGGGGTTGCGCCTGCACCACGCTAGGAATGGCCATGCCTGCGTTCGACCTCCTTTGCAGCGCGGGTGCTGAACGTGGCCGCCTCCTCAGCCTACTTCCCTCTCTGTCTCCTTTAGAGGGGAACAACCAGAGATCATGGTGTCGGACGGCCTTCCGAGCAAGACTCGAATATTCCATCCACATCCACTCCGCCGCTACAGTGCTCATTCGTGGGGCCTGCTACCAGCACCATGGGGCCCACTACCATGACGTGGTCCGCATGCCGCAACTGCTTCTTTGGTACGGCATGATGGTCATCGTGCTATCACCCATCCATGGAGTGCATGCAGGCCACGTACATGGGAGATGTGTCCCCTTCTTTTTTCTTTGTTTCTTAAGCTTTGCGGCATTTTTCCTTCACTCCAACCAGACAGGTACTTCTTCTTGAGCGCTGGTTCGATGAATCTGTCATCACCTGGGCTTTCGCTCGAGTTTCTTCTACAACCGACAACGACATCATCAATATCCTTCGAAGCCAACATGTTTTTCTTCGATGCCTCTGTCAACCCCACTCTTAGCCGTCACTTTGAGAGGCCAGTCCTTCTAGGTGCACACGTTTTTGACGCCCCTACGTATACCCCTCACCGGTGGATTTGTTCTCCTTGCTGCCTTAGTAGATATTGTTTACTTTTTTAGACCTAAGACCTTAATGTATCACAATCCTCTTTTGAGGACTGCTTTGTAATTTGGCTGCTTTAATATAATATATGTTGTTGTGAAATGTCCTAATGGCTAGAGGGGGGTGCGAATAGCCTATTAAAATTTTCTTCAAGAGCACTTGAGCAACCGGTTAGTAAACAAAGTGGCGAAGCGTAATAAAGCGGTGCTACAAGTGTAACTATGCAAGCCCCCTATGCAATCAACACTAAGTGAAGGTTATGATCTCTAATCACACAATCAAGCTACCTATGTCAATCCTAGGTGAACAAGATATGCTAACAAGTCTATCACTTGAGGCTACACAATATGACCAAAATATGAACTATATCAACTACAACTACACAAGCTAATCAATATGAGCAAGGTAGAAACAAGAGTAGAGGATCCTCGATATACCGACGCCAGTAGTGTAGAGGATGTCGTAGCCAATCACCGGGTCAATGAAATCTCAAACGAACACAAGACAATTGACACGATGATTTTTTACCGAGGTTCACGTGTTTGCCGGCACGCTACTCCTCGTTGTGGCAATGCACCCACTTGATGTTCCACAAGCGTAATGGCCGGTGCCAAATCCCATGGTGGGAGCTCAATGAAACACTCACAAGAGGGGATCCACAAGCCACGAGCAATCCACTATGATGCCTTTCGCGAATCTCCCGTGGGGTGAGGCTCAACCCCTCAAAAGTCCATCGGTGTGGCCTCGAACAAGCTCCAATCGAGCTCAACACCGCCTCGGGCTCCAAGCCGCTAGGGAACCAAGCAAATTCCCAAGATAACAAGAATCCCAAGAGCTCCTCCAAGGATGAAGTGCGTCTAGATGCAATCAACAATGCAATGCACTTCAATCTCACTCAATCTCACCAAGAATTCGAAGTTAGGCAAGAGAGATGAGCGGAGGGGAGTTTCTTTGGCTAACAAGTGTGTAGAAATGTTCAAATGTGCAAGAGAGACTCCAAAGAGCCGGCCACTCCTCTATTTATAAGCCCCCCAAAGAGAAGGAGTGGGAGGGGGCAAAACCAGCCCAAAGATGCACGCCACGGACGCCGCGGCCAAAGATCCGCCTCACCACATTGTGCCACGCGTCCCGACCGTTGCCGTTTGAATCATATTTTTCAACACACGCCGGATGCTCGCGACAAAGTAGCATCCGCCCGGCGTAGGGAGCTAGCGCGTCTGCCGGCGTTCGCGACCCCCTCAATGCAACCCTTCTTGAACTGCGTCCGACAAGCGCCGGATGCACCAGTCTCAGCGTCCGCCGCCCGTTGTCGAAAATCAGCCCGAGCCAGCCGTGCGTAGTAGGAGCTCCGTCCCGTCAGCGCGAGGAAGCGGACACGCCGATGCAGACTTCTTCACGCGCGCGTTTCCACCACGCGCCGGACGTAGAGCCTAGCGTCCGTCGTTGAAATCTGCGGCGTTTCTGCGGCCGGTTGAAGCACACACTTCAACGCCCGGCGTTGACAACTGTGCTCTAACTTGCTACCCAACAAGTATACCAACTCGAGCATGAGGGTTAGCAAGAATTCTCCAACAAATTGCATCGACACAATAGAAAATATGCATCTAATTTTTCTCAAAATCCGAATCCCGCCTGCAAGCTCGGCGGGAGGATGAGCGGTTCCCAAACCCAACTCAACCCAGCAAACCACCGTCGCCTTTGCAAATGTGCCAACACCACCACATGTACATCTCCATGTCCAAGTGTGTTAGCAATTTCACAATCAATTTCAAAGGCGAAGTCAGTGCACTAGATTCTAAATGCATATGCAAGTCAATATGAACCTAGAGGCACTTTCTCATTGGATTAGCCGTGGCATTCCCCTTGATAGTCGGCTATCTATCCTAAATGTGATCACTGCTTGTCTATAGTGTCTTGATCACGAAAAGAAAACCCTATCAAGTTATACATTTGCCTTGATCTCGGGTCTTTTCTATTCCGACACATGAGCTCGATGATCCATCACGCCTATCATCAACGCCCATGTCCATGATCATGTTGCTCCACGTCATTCATGCAATCCTATCTCTTAAGCACAATTAGAGCAAAGGATTAGCATAACAAGGTGTCATCAATTTCCAAAACCAAACATGAGATTTCATGTTGTTTGTCAAAAAACCATTAATTGGTCAAAATTGGGTGGTTCCAAACACAAACTATTGCTTCTACTGCAGCGATGGCTCTTTGTAGGGCAATTTGGCTTACTAGAAATGAAGTGGTTTTTGATAAATACAGAGCAAAATCTTTCTTGTAGGTTCTATTCGTGGGAACGCATTGGCCAAAGTTATAGCGACTTGATAACCAAATGATACACCTTGGTTGCAAGATGATGGAGGCATGCCCATCTTCATTGGAATCTATCTCGAATTTTTGAAGATTTTTTTTTTTGAAGATCCTCATATTCATGCAAAGATAATTCATCATGAGTCAATGCGAAGATACAAACTTTGAAGATCCTCATATTCATGCAAAGATAATTCAATAATCGAATAGATGACTTTGGTTTCATGTCAAAATTCATCATGAGTCAACGGGAATCCTCATAACAAATTTGAATCCAGAATCTACAGGATGTTGTGACACCATCTTTTTTTGTCCATTGGTTCATGTATCGTGTAAGAGCTCATGAGGGGTGCATACAAGGGTGACGCCCAAGACTCTTTCATTAGCCACCGTCGCTCTTTGTTAGGGTTTTGATTATGTTGGGTTCTTGTTTTCCTCATGAATCGCATAATGTTCGCTACACTAGTATCTCCAAGATTCAACTACTGTGAACTAGGGCCCCGTTCTTGATCTTGTTCAAATGTGTTGACTAGTCCTTTCGAATCAAGACACCTAACTTCTTATCAAACTCATATACTTGTACTTGCAATTTTAGATTGCATTCATCTTGTGTTATTGATTAGCTTGCGGGAAAGCGTTCTCGACTAGGCCAATCGATTTGTGAGTGGTTGATAACCAACAGAGCAATGATTTAATGGTTGTGGGGGTTTGAATCAAACTCAGTTCCAAGCCTAGATTGTGAATGTCAAGTTTTTTGCATCAATCAAGTCATCGTATCTACCAGAAGGTCGGGCCACATCTACATAGAGTAAGCGATAGTGCAACTGAGAAATTCTTGCACTTTTGTGCAATGGTGTCTGAATGCCTGAATCAATAACTGAGTCTCCGTGTGTGCAACGCAAACATTGGAGAAGGAAATACCCATGCGGTCCATGTCATCAATCAATGTCATGCATAGCTTAAGAACACTAGTCCTACTAAGAGCATATGCAACAACATTTCTCCTGCCTAGATGATACTGACTACCTTATGGGAGTGTTACACAAGACATCTTCATATATAAGATTGAAAAGCTATTTGGAGACACATCCACGGTCTTACGACTGCTTAGCTTTCAGATGTTGAAGTTACAAATTATCATTCGTTTCTGATCTTTTGTTGCCATAAAATGTTCCATTTGGCTGACATATTATGTTGGTCATTTTGCCAAACGAATACTGATCTGAAATACTCTAGTTTCATAAGGACACCTCTTGGGACTTCGAAAATGAAATTATGGACATAGATAAACTAGATATAACTCAATTTATGAGTACTAGCCTCGCTCCATAACATAACCCTCTTCCCTTGGGGGCCCCTCAATCAAACATTTTTTTGATCCTGTCCTGCATTACTTTTTTCAGCCTTCATTGTTAATTTTTTGTTAATTTTTTTTCGAACACATTAATTTTCGTTAAATGCATTGGTTTACTAAAAGTAACGAAAGGTGAATGAACCCATCTCGGATCCAAATAGTTGTGACTACTGTACTTCACATTCATTTTCTTGCTCCTAAAATTTAAAATATTTCAATTTTAAGAACATCAATTTTCAGACTAGATAACTGTTAAAGTGCACAAGCAACAATTTCATGTTCGTTACAGACTAAATATCATAGTCCATAAAAAATTACAGTGCCATATGCATATGTAGGATTGACAACCCATTTTCTAATAGACCTAGAATAACCCGCTGCAATTCGACATTTTCTTTTCTTATATTCTAGATGACTTCTATCCACCATTGTGTTGAACAAAATGGGTGAAAGTAGACCTCCCTAACTACTGTGGCAAGATACTGAAATGGAGAGATACAATAAGTGAGAAATTTTCTGTATGCAAATTTTTTAGCGTATAATTAATGTTAAGGAGAAAATGCAAATGCTCCAAATTAATAATACTGAATTGTTTGGGAATGTGGGATTACGAGTTTTTATACTTTATAGGATTCAAGACATATTCTTAGGGTGGTCATTACTAGGGCTCTTGTCAATAACTTCAATTGATTATATTTTACACTATTGGACAACTTGTGGAGGGAGGAAGTTGGACATCCATTAAATTATTTATTATGCCAACAAAAGAAAAAAAAATCTAGTCCACCCAGTTCTAAAGCTGATCATTGGTACGTGAAGGTAACAAGATATATGTTAATTTTAGTGCAATTTTGAATCTAGACCTCCCCCTATATGGGAGATGGAGAAGATTGACAAAATTCCAAGGTTATCTACTACACCTATAAGAACAAACCCCACTAGCCTAATTCTCTAGCACCTCCTTGTGCCACGTGCATGCCCCACAAGCCCACAACCCCCCCCAAAAAAAAAAACTGTAATCTCCACTAAGCCTCTTTCATTCACTGCCAAATCATGCATGCAAGAGGCCAACAGTCATCACTGTTCTACCGCCACCATCAAGTATTGTGCTGCGTCTATTCGCTTCGCATGCCGCCCGTCAATTCCTGATCTTTCAACTCGCCGGTGATGACATGCGCCAATACTATTTATAGCGGCATCCAACAAATTTGGCCACCAATTCACAGACTTCCACAAATTTTGACGCGTATGGCAGCCGGCCGCCGTCCATCGTCCCCAGAATCACATCATCATATCATAAGAGATGGAAGAGCCACAGAAGAGTCCTCGGAGAAGTGTGGTGTGCTTCCTGCCTCTCCTAGTTCTATAGAATATGGATGTCATTGCTGCTGTGGCCGACACCCCTTCGGCTCCTAGCTAGAACCTGCCGCCTGGCTGCCGCAGCCATGCAACTGGACCCTCCGACTGGATCCATGCTGCAGTATGATGCCCGGATGCATGTCGTCGGTCGTCCGCTAAGCATGAGCCCTCGAGGAGCCTGGAGCCCCCCCTCCCCACCAGACACAAGAGATCGCTACCGCCAAGGCCTTAACCCAAAACCCAGGGGTGCACATGGGTCAGTACCCTCTTTTCGTTTTCATTTTTTTCCTTACAAAAGAAAGAGATTGAACAAGCCAGGCATTGAGCAAGCTAGGCATTGAGCAAGCCAGGCAGCCAGCCTATCGTGCACAAGACAAGGCAATTCAATCGACCATTTGCCTCATTTTTTCATTCGCTCTCTCACACATGTTTGTAGCCGGATTAACTTCGTATTTCTTGGAAGAGTATGATAGATTTTAGTATAATCTAGCATTTTAGTATTTATTTTTCGTACTGTAATTTCATCTCTAAATTTCCATGTGTATAATAGATTTATTTTTGAGAAAAATCCCGCGGCAATGCCGTGGGGAATACTGCTAGTTCTTATGGAGAGCAAGGAAATTAAGAGGAGCACTGTCTTGTAGCATGGATCATGACTTGCCACAACCCTGATCTGGGTGGCCTTGGCATATATCTGTCTTCTAAAAGATGAGTCCGGCTCTCCAAAAACTGAGGTGGCTGTGGTTGCAGAAAAACTGAGCCTAACAAACCTTTGTTGAGCTTCCATATGTACATGTTCATCTATTTGTGCCGTGCTTGTCCATGGCAGTCTGTAAGAGCAAGTATTATAATACGTGCCGCCGCCGGTTGTAAGGATCCTTGACCTAGTTCCCGCCCACATGTACAATGATTAAGTCTTCAAAGATTTAATAATGGACCCGCTTGTTCTGCCTCATAGAGTTTCTTGGTTTCCTGCGGTCCAAGTTGGTTGTAAGCTTACGCTACACGGATACGGATACGCGTATCGGATACAATACGATCCGATACGCCGGATACACTATTCTCCAAAAAAAAAAGACACGGGATACGCCTAAGATTTTGTTTTTAATAATATTAATAATAGCATGATTCAATATAAAACATACTTTACAAATTAAAATATCGCTTTAAAATCATCCATAGATTACATGACACGGAGTTCATAGGCACTATTCTTCTTCTTTTTTGGTCATCAACTTCAATTGAGCACGCGATCATCACACGACGCCATCTACATGGTGAACAGTAAGTACATAACTATAACTACAAAGGATCGTTGATTGCCGGACTAAAACTAGGGCTAGAGGAGATCACCCGAGGGAGGGCTGAGGGCTGCATCTACTTGTAGCCTTTCACACCGGCCGCCCGCCCGATCGCCGCTCGGGCCGCTGTTGGCCGATCATCGCCACCGCCATCGCTAGTCACAAGTCTAATGGAAGGAAGTGCGAGAGATGAAACGCATAATACAAGGCGACGCACATATATAATACGAGCGTGCGGCCACCGGCATCAGCTTGGGGAAGACAAGACGTCCGTGTGGAAGAGTGAAATTTGGGCTATTTAGTTTCATGGGCCGATCCAAATCGCCTCACGCCAGATCGGATACGAGTATCCAAAAAAGACGTATCCAATCTTCTTAGTACGGCCGGATACGTATCCATGGCGATCCATGGAGTATCGGTATCCGCGGAGTATCGGATACGCCGATACGCACCCCCGGCATCTCCGTATCTCAGGCTGTAAGCTTACGTACCGCTTCATCATCTCCCTCCCTTCTCTCCTCCACGTCATCATTTAGCCGGCTTACAGCCTTCTCTATAATACTTGCTCTAAAGATGATAGTTCTTTTGGGTGTTGCCCACACTTGTACTGGATTAAGAGTGATTGGTCTCATATGGGGATTTAATTAGGCTTGGTCCAACCTATTTTAGTTAAACCAAATAAATCCCACACGGTCATGCGTTTAATGCTAGGTATGATGAAGAATTAGCCACACATAGGAAATTCACTATATATTGACAGCTAAGATAGATGGCTATTGCGTGTAATGATTTGAGGAATAAGTGGCATTTATGTATCTTTCTATTAGTTGTACTAATTTATAATATGCCAACTAATTTTATTGTTTAGATAAAACATGTAGCTTATGATTTGCAATATCATTACCAAATACTTACAAATATGGCAGTTTGTTAAAGCAGAGCATCCAACTTGTGTTGTATAATCAACTGGAAGTAGCTATTTTTTATTGGATTTAATTAGACATGGAGCAACCTAGCTATTCAGTTTAATGAAATATATCGGCCTATATTAGTGCAAGCTAGTTATAATAAATAACTAACCCCACATGATAACTATTTACTGTATAATGACAGCTAAGATAGGTGGCTATTGCGTGTAAAGTGCTTTTCAGTTATTTGTACTATTATATAATATGCCAAACAAACTTTACTTCTCAGAACAAATGTAGCTTGTAGTTTACAAAATTTGTTTATCATTATTAAAAACTAACAAATATGTCCGTGGGTTACAACATGTACAGCTTGTTGCTTAGTCACCATGATGCGTCATACAGAGTGTGACTGCGCTCGTGAGGACATCGTCGCTTTCCCCACTCTCCTTCTTAAGTCATGCCGCGTTGTAGGGGGCTGTGCTGAACCACCGAGGACATGGGTTTCACAGGCAAGCTGCGCTCGAAGAAGGAGAAGCATGGTGTGTCCATGAAGTTCCGAGTCCGTGATCCGTGAGTAGCTTCTCCTTCATTTCACCTACCTCATGCATCTATCATCCAGCCTCCACTACTACACAACTGATTTTGTACAACGTTTCAAATCATTTTCTGTGTCCATGGAGCTCCATGATTTTGCCCGGCATCTAAGTTTATATTACTAGGAGGATACCCAGCGTTGCGTTGGTCGGCTGGGGTATTTTTTTCGCCAGTAGTCATTCATGTGGATCCACCAACGCCGGCCCAAGCATACTTCTTGGGGGCATTCCATCGAGCACTTGACAACCACATAACAGCAAGCAGGGGCCTACGAAACCTTAACCGTAGAGAAGAGTAAGGCAAATAATCCGTAAAAAAAAAAAAAGTTACGTAAATAACAAACACATATGTACTTTTATATAACATACAAAAGGTGTCCCAATCCCCATCTCCTCGCTGATATATAGTTACAGTATGCAGATGCAAATACATATGTACTTTTATATAACATAATACAAACAGATGCAACGAAATTAAAGTTCAACCTTTGAAGAACTCAAAGCTGCTAGACTAATCAGCAGAAAACAAATAAGCTAATGATCGATGATATGCATATGCATGCAGATGGCTCCTGAATCAGGAGGAGTCGAGCATCTTCTTGTAGTACTCGTCGTCGTCGATCCTCCAGAGCGAGTAATCCGAGCAGTACTCTCACGCCGGCGACGAAGGCTGCTCCACGCCAGCCGCCGCTGCGGCGGGATGGCCAGGACCGGCTCCTGCCCACCCGTCGATGAACATGTAGCTCGCTGCCTCCACCACCGCGATGTCGTTCCAGAAGAATTGGTCAGAGGCGTAGCACTCCTGCTGCTGCTGCTGGTGTTGATGATGATACTGATGCTGGCTTGCCGTGGTTGTGGTGGTGGACGCCTCGTCAAGCTTCGGCGTCCTCGCGTTAGTTGTCGCCGCCGCCGCTGCTTTGCAGCGTAGCTGACTTCGATCCGCGGCGGACGATGGCGTGGTGGCGATGCCACAGCGCTGCCGCCTTCCATCTCCTCGCTGCTTCTCCTCAGCGCCATCCGCCCAGCCAACCAGCCGCCCTGCGGCGGTAGCAGCCACAACCACAAGGGGCCGGACCTCACGAGCTCCCGACCGTTGCTCCTGGCGGACGCGGCTGCGCCGCCTCCGCCCGGCTGGCGCCCCCAATCCTTGCCTCAGCTTCCCCATCCCACCTACCCTGCCCAGCTTCCCAGGTACATCCCCCTGCCCCGGCGCTGCCCACAGCCCGGCCTCTCAGCGACGCCGCCCATTCGCGCCCGGTGGCTGCCCGTCGTCAGCGCCCTACGTGGGGGCGGATCCACGAGCGCCATGCACGGATCGGCCGCCTGTCGCCCGTCGCCATCAAACCCGGCCCCCTAGGCGGTCTACGCCCGTCATGGCTGAGGCCGCGCCTACCAGTGGCGTCGCGCCCGAGCTTCGCCGTTACCTCGCGTGCGGCCGTCGCTGGGCGCCAGGCCTTGGCCCGGAGGCCGCGCGGTGGCCACGCGCTGGCTGTCGGCCCGGCTGCGGCCGGCCCTCGCGCGGGGCCCTGCTCCCCCTACGGGGCGTCGAGGAAGGGGAGCTTTGGAGCAGGCTGCGTCGCCGCTCGGGGTGGCTCCCTCGCCACCTCCCTCCTCGCGGGATGGGCCAGGACCTGGGCGGGGGAGGCGGCTTGCCCGGCTTTGGTCGGCTCGCACGCGCCCCCACGACCGGAGTCCTCCTCGTCTTCTCCCTCCCAGGTCCGGGCCCAAGACACACGGACGGCCGTGCGCCGCGGCCTCCCCTTGCCGGACCTCTTTGCATCCCCAGCCGGAAGTCGCCTCCGTCCTCGCCTGGCTTTACATTGGCGCCGGCGGGCCCGCCGTCGTGCTTGTGCAGCCTATGCAGCTCCAGGGCTATCGCCGCCGCTCGCATCCGCCTCTCCGCCCCATGTCGCCGAAATGCTGGCCGAAGCTTGGGCTGCGCACATTGGTGCCGCCCTGCGCCGCGCCGGGACGACGTCATCATCCACCGTGGAGGTTGCGCCCCCTACTTCCCTCTCCGCCGGCCAAGGAAATGCGGTGGAGGACAACTTCGGATCGCCGGATGAGGAAGTCGAGGTCGCCGGCCGAGGCCCTACCGTCTTGGCGGGCCCCCTTGCCTTCAACCCCCGCCGCCCGTGAGCTCGCACCGGTCGGTGCCGCGCCTCGGTGGCGGCCATGCCATCCCCGAGGTGGGCAACATCGCCCACGTCGCCGGAGTGGACGCCATCGGGCAACCCGCAAAGCGCCGCGACAGCGCCGCCGGGCCGCTGCCGTACTGAGGGACCGGAGCGGGTGCCGACAAGCGCCGCCGCCAAGCCCTTCGATGCTAACGACCGTTTTACGGGCGCTGCAGGCTACCGGGGTGCTCGCACTCGCCGGCTCGGTCCTTGCCGGCCTCGCGTGCCCGCCCGCCGGCGCCTCGCCCGCGGCCTTACCGTGCACCGCACGAGAGCGGCATCGCCGGCGGCCAAAGCCCTCTACCTCCACGCCGTAGCGTCTTCCCACTATCGACGCCGATGGATTCACTCGCTCGAATGGCGTGGGAGGGGACGACGCCGCTGTCTCGCCGCCCTCGGCGGCGACGACGTTTCGCCTTCACCGGGTCGGCCTGCGTCAACCGGCTCTTGCTTCGGATCACATCGCCGCTCGGCGTTCTTCCCCGCCCCGCTCCTCTCGCTTTGCACGAGGCATCGGGCGAGGAATCGGCAGCTTGTCGCCACCGCCGCCCCCCTCGCGACACCCGACGAGCCGCGGCGCTGGAGCCACGACGCGCCTTCGCTCTTCCGGATCGCCCACGATGTTGACAAACATGGCGTTGCGAGCCCGCGCGGCCCCGCCACGCAGTGGCCCCCTTCTTCGTCGGCCGATTCTCTGCTCAGCCCCATCGACGCCGACTCACGCTGCGGTTGGAGGGAGGCGCTGGGCCTCTATTGGAGGGCCAACAACGCCGCGTGGTGTCAACCACAACGGCCGACCCGGGCGCTTGTACCACCGCGGCGGTCGCGGAGCCCCCCGCCTCGGTGGACCCAATGCTAGAGGAGGCCTCCCTCGTCGCACGTCCGCCTACCATAATCTCCCGTGGTGGTGCGGTTGAGCCTCCCTGCGCTGCGTGTGGTCGAGCTTTTTGCGGCCGCTGAAAGTCGGAGGGTTCGTGGGTCTCACGGCTGGACCCTGGACGACATCCCACGCCGGACTGCGTCGTCGGACCACGCCGATCGGGAGCGGTTGAGGCGCCGCACCCGGCGGCGGAGGCTGCGAGGCGTGTGGAGGACACCTCGACCGAGGGCCTTCTGTAGGCCACCCCTACCGCCGCACCACCTCGTTGCTCACGCCTATGGTCTCTGTCCGCCCGGCGGCTTCGATGGCGAACTTCTTCGACTCGTAGTGGCGCCGCCGCCGGTGGAGCCTTTGATCCCCGTCTCGCCTCGCCTAAGGGCTTCCAAGGTCGACGATGACCACTGGGTTCCTACATCGCAGCTGATCGGTTGGCCGCCAGCGACCAACCGCATCCCCGATCCGGTGAAGCGGCGCGCAGCGGTGATGTTGAACAGGTGGGAGGGGCGTGCGGATCATGTGGTGACAAACTCTCCGACATCACGATCACCGCCAAGTTCCACCAAGTCTTGGGTGCTGAGGTTTCGCTGCGCTTAAGCGGGACGAGATTGTGCGAACTTCCCCATGCTTGTTGCTCGCGGGAAGCGGAACTTGGCGAGCCGGGGGCCTGTGGATCGCCGCGAGTCTTAAACTCCGTGGTCGTGTTAGTCGCAAAGTGTTTTCTCGCTTAGTACACACCCTAAGCTCCACCGTTAAAGCCGGTGGCGTTTGTAAGTGTTTAACCCATGTGGCCATTGGTGGCTCGCCGTTTGGTCACACGTGCAAAGTGTAACTTTATTCCCACTTTCTTAATGCAAAGACGTGCAAAGCACGCCTTTTGAAAAACCGCCGCCCTCGCTTTGAGCCGCGCGGCGCCGTCGCCGGGCATCACCGCGGCGATGGGAACACCAGAGCCACCCCGCGGCGCAGGCTGTCGCCGGCGTCCTTCGCCATGGCGTTGCACTCAGCGTCGCGGCCCTCGGCGTGGGCTACCGACGGTATGGGGGCGTCGGGGAGGTCGGAGCGCCCGGCGCGGATGGCAGGGAGCGGTGGCGCTCGGGAAGCCGGAGAGCAGGGGAGCGCATCTTTACTCAGCGCGACGCCGCCGAGGCTCTCACGGGCGGCCGCACGGCTCCGCTCCGTCTCTTCGGCGACCTCTTCCATCCTGCGGCGGGCCAGCGGCGCTGTCGGGCGCGGAGCCCGCGCTCGCGCCGCCGCGGGCGGTAGAGCTGTCTTGGCGTCGCAGCAGCGGAGCCCGCAGGGAGCAGCGCCCACGGCGAATCGGGGCGGGCGGCGCGGCGGCGAGGCCACGCCGCGCTCCACTCGCGTCGGTCGACGCAGGACGTGCGGCGGGAGGTGGCCGAGATGCACCTCGACGAGCCTCTGGTCAGGCCACGGAGCCACGCCTCTGGTCCGCCCGTGCCAAGGCCTGCTCGCCGGAGACGAAGATCGGGATGGAGGCGGCGGGGTGAGATTCCATCGCCCGCCTTCTTCCCCGGCTAAATAGCAGAGCGCGGCGACGGCAGGCCTTCCTCTGTCGATTCAATAGCCCTGCCCCGCTTCTTCCCTTCCCCTTCCCTTCCACTTCCACCGCGGAAACCGCCGCAGCCGTTGCAGGTGAAGATGAAGAAGACGGACTCGCCAGGGGGGATTTTTTCGCGTGGCTGAGTGGGAGGGATGACGTGGCTTCATCACAGTCGAGAGAACTCCCTAGTGGGGTTCTCTTTACAGGGGGTAGTAGATCTGCCGCACTTGTTCTGTGATTTTGCTCACTTTCATGTTGTGCCACCGAATGATATAGGAGGCCAACGCAGACACTCCAAGATGCACCCGCTTCCTGAAGAACTTGAAGTGCGCCTTCGCCCGGCGAGCCAGACAAGTACGCTGAGTTCATGGCAACCATGCGCCAGTTCATGTCCGGGAGGTCAGTGACGATCCATCCTTTCACGTGTTTCATGCCTAGATCTCGGAGTGATCTTCAGAGATGCAGCTTCTTTTGCAGCAGTGGCTTGCTTTTTTATGCTAGTTTTGTGGGGGACGTACTAGGAGATTTCGTTTCATGGTTTGTCAGGCTGATTATTTGTTCGTGCCGTGTGTGAATTGCAGCATTTGTACTGTTGTTGCGGTTGAGCGCGTGAAGGAGCTTCTGGTAGGTCAGCCTGATCTCCTCCGTCACTTCAACCAGTTCCTGCCATGGGGATACATAAGGGCTCATGGACCACTCGGGAGGATCAGCGTCTGATCTAGCCAGGGCAGGGAAGCGTGGCTACCTATATGCCTAAACCTTGCTATTGCATTCCTTTGCATGAATGGGATATGATTACCTTTAGATGCAGTTGTTGCCCCTTCGCATCACTATGAATAATATATAATGCCAAATATCAGATCATATCTTTCTTGAATTATATGGTATCTGTGTTTGATAATGGTGAAGTCAACTGACAACACTTTCTATATCAGGTATATATTCATATTGTGATCTGTGCGCCTAGGCGTTTTAGAATGCGCGGGAAATAGATCCAGTTTGTTTGAAATGGTAGACCACCGTACTAACAATGAATGCCTTTAATATATGGCAACTGCTCCGGTACTCCCTTCTAAAAAAAATTGCACTAATCTTAAAAGCGCTAGTCTGGATCCCGCCTGGGCCTAGCCCATCCAGCTGCGGACCCTAGCCCAGCCCTCATTCCAGATGGGAATTAACGCCGCCGTGACACCGCCGCCCGTGAAAGAGTCGGAGTTCCCGTCGCGCCGCACCAGTTCTTCCACCAGATCCCTGCCGCCTTTACACAAGATGATGAAGCGGAAGCTGGCGCTGCCCGCGGACGGCGTGGACCTGCGGCCGTCGGACCTGGAGCACGCCCGCCACCTCGGCAAGGGCTCCTGCGCGGAGTGGTCACCAAGGTGCGCGGCACCGCTGGCGCACCGAAGTTCGCACTCAAGATGGCCCACTAAGCCCACCCCAGCGCTAGTAGAGCTGGGAATGAGGAAGTCGGGCGCTCGCCGATCTGCCGGTCGCCGCATATGTCGCCCGCTGCCACGCGGTTCTCAGCGGTGCCGGCGGCGAGCCCACCTACGTGCTCGAGCTCATGGACACCGGGGCGCTTGGCATCGCAAACGATAGAGTAACAAAACGAAGACACACGGACGCACGGAATGATCCGGCAACGTTAATTCCCATCCGGACTAAGGGTTGGGCTCGGGTCCGCGCTGATCGGGCCAGGCCCAGGCGGATCCAGTTTCATGCTTTTTAAGGTTCGTGTAAATTTTTAGAGGGGAGTACTGGAGCAGTTGCCTTAATATATTTATGGTACATAGTATGGATATGTAACATCATTGGTGATCAAGCTAGGGCAAATGGAAGCGCCAAACACGATAAACGACAGAATAGTCTTTATCGGATATGAATCAACGATAATGGAAAATGACAAAGTAAATGTCAATGCAATGTGGCAAAATTTTCTTTGCATTGAAGTTGTCGGGACGCATATGAACTCAACTGAAGGGATCAAAAAATTAGGAAATCAGTTTTATTAGGAAAGTGATAAAGTTCATTGTCGTAAATATGTCGGGATGTCTTGTCTTAATATGTCTCCTCTATACCCATGTACTAGAGAAGTGTGTTGTTATCAATTGCTTCAGCCTCGTCCTCCTCGGGTAATAAGCTGGTGCAGAAATTCATATATTGGTTGAATGATGGGGATGGCACTGAACATAAGACATTGCAAAATGGTATCGCATTCTCTCAAGAAGCAAAGTAAATAATACAACACTGCAGAGAATGGACTCTGAACCTAATAGTATGTTCCCTGCCAAGACTTGCCAGTGATACGCTACAAAAAAACAAGCTGAATGCCCTTTTCATGAATAGTTTCAATGCATTTCATTTACTACCACCGTGGCCTGAATCTGATGAAAAAAAAAACCTCTCCTTATCCTGATGTATATTAATAAAAATGGTCTTCGGTAACATTTTCTGCTTTACTCTGATTCAAAACTCCTCGTTCATTACTTGCTAGCACGCGGAACTACGTGGGGTTCTGGCTAGGTTCTAATGTTTTTTAGATAAGGGAACAAAGTTCCAGCCTCTACCATTTTGAATGGTACACAGCTGAGTGTCACGATACAAAGTGCCATAAGGCTACAAATCCAAATAGGAAACAAAAGAGTTTGGCTCAACTAGTGAGCTCAAAGACAAAAGGGAAATTCTAAACACCAATATGGTTTATGAAGTTCCAACCAAACTTCAAAAAAACGGACATGATCAACGTCTCCCATCTTCTGCATCCTTCCTTATAAAGCGGGCGTTTACCATGCATGAAAGAAAATAACACTCTGGGATGGCGGATCTAAGAAATTTTTGTATGTTAATATTTAGTAGTATATAAATTTGTTAATCCATCAGCGGATCCCCAGAAAGTTAATGTGCACGATCACTTCTTTTATGTGTAAACCTCATGTCATGTGAGGTTCACTGTCCGTAAATCTCAATCTCGGGTTGGATGCACTATATAATGAGAAAATCGAAAGAAAAACACGGCAGCAAAACACTATGTGGCGCCTCTATC
Source organism: Hyparrhenia diplandra (assembly GCA_015847255.1). Classification (NCBI taxonomy): domain Eukaryota; kingdom Viridiplantae; phylum Streptophyta; class Magnoliopsida; order Poales; family Poaceae; genus Hyparrhenia; species Hyparrhenia diplandra. The sequence goes on along the minus strand of JADLZK010007140.1, from coordinate 162,744 downwards.
TTTTTTCATGAGTGTATTTGGGCATTCATTTTATTAAGAGGAGCAGTATAAAACAACAAGAACTAAACCAAAAAGAGACATCACTAGCATAACCCACTACGACCCCTTCACAAAATATAAACCTACTACAATCAAGCAAACTAAGAGTTCACATTGTTTTTTGAATCTAAAATTAACAACTGAAGCCTATGAATGAAATCTGTGTCTGCAGATCCAGGATTTTGCTTCCTCCTTGCTCCTGGTCGTGTGATATGTTGGGCCTGTCGAGGTATTCTGTTCCGCTCATTCCATAGTACGTAACCATACTACCATGACCACATGACAGTCAAGACCCCATCAATTCATTTCCTGCTGGACACCGGCAACAGTCGTCATAGTACTTAAGTACTGAAATTCCCTGGCCAGCCTGTGGCGGACCATCAAACTGGACAGTAAGAACACGCGAGAATTGACCAGAGTTGGCGGACCAGCTGTTTGTGTATGCAGCGTGCACCGGCTTCCATTTCCATCTTTATTCTGAGCCCTCCATCCTTCAGACGCGGAGGCAGCAGCCCTGGTGGTGAGCGGTGAGTGCTGACCAGTCACAGCGCAACAGCATGAAGCGCGTGCGTGAGGAGGAAGAGGAGAAGGGCATCAAGCGCATGCGTGAGGGGGAGAAGGAGATGGAGGACGAGCAGCAGGTGCAGGAGCAGCCTACGCTCATGGTGTCGTCCCCAACTCCCAATCCGTGAGTAGCTCTTCATCACCTACGTATAGGCTTCGGCACTGGTCTTCTTCTCCGGTCTGGTAATCTGATATAGTATCTGATCTATTTGTTTGGCCATGGCCCATGGGGAACAAGCAACAACATCTGGAACTGCTGAGCGACGGGAGATAACGAAATATGACGTGGTCGACTTCATGATGAGCGTCAAGTGTACGTTCGAGCGGGCAAAGTACTACGAGTTCCTCGACATCATCATGCAAATAAATAGGTACATCGGTGCCCATCGATCCTTGCAATTGCATGTATATATGCTAGCCTGCTGATCTGGAATTCTAGATAGATTCTGCTCGAGGGATGTGGCATCTACCACTACTACAAGAATATTATTGTAGGCATGCAAAATAGATTAACCTAGCTGGGCATTCCATCTACCTCAGTTCAATATTCAAAGTAGATCAACCTTTTCACAGGTGTTTAAATACCTGTCTCGGTAAATCAAATAAAAAAAAAGGAAGTAGTCTCTAGTATATGTGCTAAGTGGGCTTTGATTTGGGCCTTCCCCGCCGCCTGAGCTCTAGGTAGAGGGAATTGGATGCGCTACCGTCGCCAAATCTGCCCACTTTAGCACCAAATCGAGCTTCTCCGTGTGGCAGCCAAGTTCGAGGTAGAGGGTAGATCCAGCCTCCTTGTGCATTGGCTGAGCTCAAGGGTGAACGAGAGGGAGAGGTATGCACCACCGCCATAGGATCCAGCCTCCTCGTGCACCACTGTTTTTGCATCTGCTCGTGCCGAGGCCACCCTATGTGGATCCGGCCTTCCTAGGTGCCGACCAAGTTCAATGGAGAGTGAGAGGGATGCGCCACTGTGGTCGAAGATCGAGAGGAGAGGGAGGTGCGAGTGTTCTGCCTACGCCGGCTATTGGGGAGAGGGAGAGGAGAGGGAGGAGCTGCTAGCAGGGCTCCCGTGGTGGAGAGGGAGAACTGAGGGAGAGGACGGGGCTACTGAGGGAGACAGACGAGTGGAGAGATGTTGGGTGTAGGGAAGTGCCGGACACAGTAGGGAGGGAGAGTGGGTAGACACAATTTGGTGATGGAGGAAAGCGGGTGGGAGTCGGAGAGGAGATGGGCTAGGGTTTTATTCTCGTATATATACCCTTTTTCGAATACATAGAAGAACTGTGTTTCATTGTATTATAGTGAAAATTAATAGGGAGGGTCCCCAACAGAATCCTCACTCATTTGAGGACAAAATTTGCGCGAGGCAATTACACAGTCATGATTTAAACACATAGAGAATATACATGACTCAGCCTAAACTAGAAGGACAGTCTCTATAAGTGCCAAACCTAGCCCTTGTAGCTTCTTCGCCCTAGCCATGCACCAGAGGTTGTGCTCATTCTTCAGCTCAATCCAGATCATGCTAATCGAAGGTGAAGCCCCCTCAAAAACTATCATGCTAATCGAAGGTGAAGCCCCCTGAAAAACATATGCATTCCTATGTTTCCAAACAATCTAGTCCCCTAGAATAATTAGGGAGTTCATTTCTTTCATGTGCTTGTTGTTAACTCTACTTATCGTCTTGCACCTCGAGTCAACAAAACTCAATTCATTTTGTTGGGGGGCTAAATCTGCTAGGTTCAATGGAGTGAATAATTTGAACCAAACTTGTCTTGCCATGACAAAAAGATGTTAACAAATGTCCAACATAGGAGGGATTTATTTAGATGAGAGACACCCCCTCTTAGAGAGCCTATCTGTTGTCCAACTTCATTACTGATTGCCAACCACAAAAACGTTTTGCATTTGCAATGCCCTAGGTTTTCCATAACCAAAGCCACGGTTCAAAGGTCACATCACCATAGGAAAAAGCTTTATAGGCACATTTGGAAGAGTACCATCCACTTGCATCTAGCCTCCACGTGTGACGATCCTCTTCATCAGACAAAATAATTCCCTAAACAAAGTCCCATTGATTCATATATTCTCTAGTACTAGTACAGGATATAGGCCTCTCCACATCGGTAAGAGCCTCGGCCACAGACCAACTTTTGCTAATTCTAGGGGATACACAAGCAAAGTCAGTTAGCACAAAATTTTAAATCGAACACCCGTGAAGCCACCGATCAATCTAAAAAAGTGAATTTTGTGTATTCCTAACCTATGTTGTGACTGCAATGGCAAACAGAACTAATAAGTTAGGATGTGATGGAAGTTGCAGATCAGACCATGGACGATCGGCTTTAGTCTTTCTAAACCATCGCCACCTGATTTGCAATGCCTAGGCCATCACCTTTATGTTGGGGATGCCCATCCACCAAGATCCAATGGTCTCATGACGACCTTCGAAGCCACAAGACAACAACCTCCATTGGACTTTTCATTTCCCTACCATAAGAAACCCCTTCTGATTTATCTACTTCTTTGATGAACCATTTTGGGATGCTAAAGGAGATTAACAAATAAATAGGCATGGTAGAGAGAACACACTGGAGTAATGTGGCACGTCCATCCCTGTTCGTGAGAGCTGCCTTCCAGCAGGGTAGTTTGTCATTGATTTTCTCAATCCACGGCATAAGATCCCTCTTAGGAAGCTCCTTATTAGATAGCGGTAGGCCCAAGTACTTAGAAGGGAACTCTGAGATTGTACTCAGAATATTAGTTTGCGATCCTGAAGCATCCCCAAACAGACATTGGTGTTGGTCTAAGATGGGTCAAGATGGACTATGAGTGGGCTCGACCACATTAACAGAGGTCCACCTCTAAAAATGGGAGTATTCCCACCTACATATATAATTATGGATTGTAGGAGGCCGATGTAAATCAATTTTGCAAGGCGGTTAACCACAACCATCTTAGGTTAATAAAAATGACTGCCTCCGTTAATCGTAGGCGCATTAACCGAGGTTGATGAACTTTATAAATGCCTAGGTTAATAAAGGACATAACCTCAGAAAAGATTTTAAGTAGTAGTGTACCACACATATAGCCGTGTTTGATGCATTGGGCTGATATATCGTTTGTGTGACTGCAGCATCGGCGTAAGGGGTATTGCAGATCGCATGAAGGTCCTGTTCCGTGGATACCCTGACCTCAAACATCGCTTCAACATGTTCTTGCCGACACAGTATGAGCTCAGCCTTGGGGACGACAACTAGCAGTGGATACCGCACGGGGCAGGCCCGCCCGGCAAATCTTTCTTCGCGTTGCTCATGGGTTAGCTGCACTGCTGTAGTGATCGATGAATGCTTCTTTACTGTTAGAACTGATCTGCGTTGGAACTGGTTTGCTCATTGGCTTGCGGAATAATGTCTGGATGTATATGCGTCATTGCTTATTCCCTGTTTGTATTTCTGAGAACAATTTAACTAGAATAGAATGTCTTATTTTCTGGATCGAGTATGTGTCTATTCCATATATGTTTTTTTTATGCACGAGAAATAGATCTAATTTTGTTGTGTATTGATATGGCGGGGCACAATATTTGCATATTTGCTGTGATAAGGGTAGCCCGCTATATCGTAATAGGGTTTCGTTTTTTCTTGTCGAAATCTGCCTATATAGGTATCTGATATATTGTGTTTATCAATACCATCTGTGACGCCTAGTCAAATATTTTTAGGATAGTTTCAACCCTCATATAGAAGCATATAGCCGGTTTGTAGCCAAGGTAAGCAATCTAGAAACTAGCAGAGGGCCCGTGCTTCGCGGGACAGGAAGCTGGAAATACAGTAGAAATTTAGAGATGCAATGGTGGTGAGAATGCATGGGTAAGATCATTTGGGGGTGATTTTCTGGAATTTTTTTTTTGATAAATGGAAAAGGCATTTTCACTGTCCCGTGTACAATTCTCTGAGTGGTCGTAGCAGTTTTCTTATGGCTGACGCGTGGGTCCATGCCTGCGCCAGGTGGTTTACACCGTGGGTTTGGTCCACTGGTTGCTGCCCTTTTTCCTTTCTGCATCCAACAGACCCGGTCCATGGAACAATTGGTGAAGAGGGGCTAGTATATGGCAAGTGAGCCCACAGAGAGGTGCAGGGAAGAAATGGAGAGAGGTGAGGGGAAGGCGAGGGACATGGCTGGTGGTGCTGGTGGATGGAGCAGGGGCGCCGTGGCAGATGGGCAGGGCGTGAGGCGACTATGGCCGAGCGGAACGAGAGGCATGGCTGCGGTGATGGGGCGGCGAGGTGCATAGTGGTGGCTGTGGTGGATAGTGGCGCGATGGCTGGGCTACGAGGCGCCGCGGTGATGGGTGGAGGGCGAGGCGGTGGTGGTGGTGCGCCCGGGCGGGGATAGTAGCTGCTTTGGCGGCGCCGCTCCGTGCTGACGGCATCAAGCTGAAGCCGATGGACCGAAGATTAAAGGCGGCGACCGGCGGCGGTGGCGGGACATCGCGGTGGAGGCGCCAGCGACTACATGGGAACGCCGGAGGAGAAATCAGGAAGTTCGAGAAGAAGGTTTTCTCGGAAGACGAATGGAGGGCAGGCAGCGCTTGATGGACGGATCGGACGATGGCGCACGGAGCTGCACTGTAGTTATACTCTCAAAGGGCACTGTAGTTGTACAGTGCCGGGCATCCCCGCATTTAAAAGAGTTTTATAGATGCTAAACACGACAACATGAGACATTTTAGATGAAAGGAAATCATTTTTATTAATGTCCTCTATCTAGTCATGGTGTTGCTTTTTTATGGAAAGAGGCAAGCTATATTGCACTCAACCAACAGGAAGTGAGAGACGTTCTGTCAAATTTGTTTGGAATTGGAATATGTTTAATTGATGTCATCTATACCTTCTTTGAACTTGTCACCAATAGCTGCGGTGATCATATATGTCGTATTGGACAAGATGCATGGCACACCACTTTGTGAATAAAGATATACAGTCTGCTTCTACGACATGATATTCTTCTGCTTTGCTGGTCTTCCTTCCACTCTGATCAATTTCCCCTCACAGAACTAGGCAAATGATGGAAGCAAGCAGCCCTCTGGAAGAAGAACAAAAGTTGTTGAAGACTACTAGTCGAAACTAAGAACAATGGAAGCCAATTCCCTCAGCTGGAAATTACTCTCTATATAGCGCGCTTCTTAGCGCTTAGCTACTTTTCCCTTTTGCGCCGCTAGATAGAGGCCCATCTTCGACCGATAACATATTCTAATGATCTGGATGTCTGTGTTATCTCTTCCTTGACGGATTCTATTTCAGCTAGTGGGATTTCATTTAATAGTGATGATAACCAGGAAAGAACTGGGTAGATTGGCTCTGAATGATAACATCTAAAAGCGCTTGCTTCATTCATTCGTGGCATTACTGGTTATTCTTATTTGGTCTCACCTCGCTCTTGAAATCATGCGCATGGCTCCATACATATTCATGGGGGGCCTAACGAGTGCTACGAGTGAATGCGTAGCACATCTTGTTTGAGTCTTCTCTGGAATGTTAATATATGACTCTTCTAAATTATAAGCCAGATGCTTTTGTTATTCATTTAGAAGCATGTTTCCCTTGTATGACTCAGTTATGAGAAAAAGTAGCATTGTTTCAGGAGCAAAACGTTTCCAGTTTCAGAAACAACGTCAGTCACAGTCAACACCAATTCTCTACTTTTATTTGTCAGTACTCTTTGCTTCCAAGAAATATTCTTGGTGCCAAACATGTCACTAAAATGGGTTGTCTTGAAAGAATATGAACTTGAAATAACTTGGTGTCAGCATTGTGGGCAGTTTCTAAATTTCATGCAGAGCAACTAAATTTCAAATCCACTTCAGATATGGTTTACTTCACCAAATATATGCATATGAAACTCAATATTCAAGAATTTTGTTCTTTCAAGCAGATGATCAAGGATGGTATGGGATTGAGTAAAGCAGTGAGCTGTTTCTGCAGATGTGATTGAGAATAGACATGTATACGCAGGTCGATTATAGTTGATATTGGTATTGACTTTTATTTATACACAATAAATTTTGTCAAGCTAGATTACAAAGACACATGTTCATATTGAAAACATAAATATGCTGCTATCATCAGATTTTTGAGAGTTCATAGAAATTTTACATATACAAAATGATTAGTTTATTGAGCTGGGTGTAGTTAATTTTTAAAAAGACAAGGATGCTATCATCAAGAGATTTTTATGTACTGGTTAATTATCAGTGATGAAGGGTATAGTGGTTCTATTCACCAGGGAGATATTTTCACGTAAGCTACAACCATGGAAACCTGCTCTTCAGTTTTTCTATGGTTCGAGATCCTGTATAATCATATAATGGAACGGAAACTGGTAAATAATTACATATGGTGCAAATTTTGAAAACTAATAATTACGCATGTTAACAAACTATTTCTTATGGCAGTAGTGAAGCAAGCAGAAAACTTACCCTGCAGGAGCTTTAACAATAACTAGGGGTGTAGTGTTTTACTCTGCTGAAAAATTACAAACCAGAGATACTATGGCTGCTTCTGTATAGTTTAGCAATCAGTTAGTGTGTGTGGCATGTACACGTTGCTGAAAAATGACTAACCAGAGATACTATGGCTCCTTGCTGTACAGTTGCAGAGTTTGGCTCCTAATGGCTCATGTGATACCAGGGAAATAAAAATATATGATAGATAATTCAAAATAGTAATGACTAGCTAGCCAACCTTTGCATCAAATACAATTAAAACATAATTTAAGAAACACTAGCTACATTGGCAATTCTGCTAGATGTCACTTGTATTACTGGAACTCCAGTGACAATGAAGTCAAAGAAATTTCATTATTCAGCTAGAAAAAATTTCTAGATTGGAGTTCAAACTAGATAGCAGAATAATGAATTTTTCAGTGAACATCTTATATATATTTCTAGATTGGAGTTCAAACATGACCATGTGAACATCTTACTTGTATTACTGCTTTTTCAGTGAATATCTTATATATATTTAGTCTTGGTGAAATGAATGTCCATATTATTGCTATCACGTGAGACATCTTTTGATTAGTAGGTCAAGGGGAGAAGGAGCGCCACACGATGTGCTTGCAATCACTAGAACAATGGATACTAACTTTTGTCATAAATCATGTTTTCGATCGTGGGCTATGAAAAATAGCGTCAGGCTTTTCTAGACGCTATTCGGCTTTAGCGGTGCAATAGCGTGAAAATAGCGTGCTATAAGCGTCAATAGCGCGCTTTAGCGGTGCAATAGCATGGAAATAGCGCGCTTTAGCGGCGCAATAGCGCTTATAGCTTCAATAGCGCCATAGCGTAGAAATTGATAATAGCGTCGTGGTGTTTCAATTGGCGCGCTATAGCGGCGCTATTTTTTTCACGGGTCATAAACGACCGTTCAATCTAATTCGTTGTTGGTACTCACATGGTGCCCCCACGCCCGCCCTCCACCGCATGTGCCTTGCAGCTTGCACTGTCGACAGCCACTGTGGCTTAAACACCTCCACCTGCCCCCAAGTGTGCGCCCGCATGGCCCGCCCTGCGCATCCACCATGGTCGAGCCAAGTCTGGAAGGCCTTTTTTCCTTTTTATCTTGTGTATTTTATGTTTTTAGCAGTGGTAAAATGGTTATTTTTAAGTCACGCTTAACATCACAATGGTTTGACGGAAAGCCATAGAAGGAGATTTCGTTTTCTCGGCATAGGGGTAAGTTAAAAAAAGTTCCATGGAATTGAAGGCCGTAGAGGTAAATATCTCAATATATAATATGCACTAGTTTTAGTAAGGTAAAAAATTACTTTATGGTTTGCAATATCATCCATCATTATTAAAACTAGCTAATAAATCCCTTCCTAGTGCCAATCAGGCATACAAATTGTTCTTTTTTTTTTTTTTTTTTGGAAACAGGCATACAAATTGTTCATAGTCATCTAGAGCTATGTATAAATTGTGTTAAGCGCAACCTATGTCAATTAAGGGCCTGATTGGTTGGCCACCAATTTTTGCCTAAGCAGATGGCAAGCTAAAACTTAGGAATGACAAAATCGACTTGCCAAAGTTAGGGAAAAAATAGGTAATCATTTGGTTGACTACCAAAACCGAGGCTTGTCAATTTTCCCCTCCTATGGAGTTAAGAACTTTCTAAAGTCTTGCCAAAAAACTTTGGTCATATATATTGGTGTGCCAAATCTTTAACCAATAGATGACTACTAATTTTAACATGCCATGGTTTTGGTGGGGCACGAATTGAAAGCCAACCAAGCAGGCCCTAAATCAAACAAATACGAAGTTCCATATTAACTCCATATGGGAAATTAGTTGTTTACATTGACTCACCTAAGATATGTGGCAATTTCGTGTAATTGTTTGAAAAACATGTTTTTTGAGTTATCTGTACTAATGTAAATTTTTAGATAATGGATAAACATATCCGGCCTCTACATCCAAGGATGTACCAGCCAATTATTACACAAACTTTCAATGAAAGAAATAAAAGAAAGCCATGGTCTCATAGATCGACCCGGGAAGCTAGTTCAAACACTATAAGTGATTCCATCCTTTATTGGAAATCTCTAAAGCAATAATTTCTAATTTCTTGCTCGTCATTGAGATTGCTTCCTTGGCTGTCTCGTCCTTGGCTAAAGCGGGGGCCCAAGAGCGTAACCAATACGCTCCTCTGAAAATTATCTCGCAAAATGGAGTTAGATTTCATTTGATTAAAAATAACATCATTACGGCATCTCCAGATAGCCCAAAGACATGGCAGCCACCCCCACCCAAATGAAATTTCTAATCTTTTTTTTTTGATTAGCTAGCCAATTCCCGAACATATGGCTGATTGATCGAGGTTGAGTTAGACTAGTAGTATAAAAGATAATCCTCCGATCATTTTTTTGGTAAGGGGACGATCTAGGAATAAATGTTGGATAGTTTCATTCCTATTACAAAGAATGCACTTCGACGAAAAAGGTCTTTGGTCAAGACTATCCCTCTCTGTAAAAACTAAAGAAAGATCTTACTTTTTAGAGGAACTTTTATCTTCCAAATCTTCTTATGGCGAAAAGGTGTCGTGTATTCATAAGGTCGAGGTACATCGAAATTTACGAGAGAATAACCCTGATTTGGTTAGACTCCACCTAAAGTAGTCCGACCCATCCACCAATTCGACATTTGAGATCCGTGCTACTAGATTTAGCCATTCTCGTAAGTTTATTATCCACCGTGAGCCCTTCTAAAAGAGATGTTTAGTGGGCTAGTAGCCATAACATTAGCTACGGTTGTGTGCGGATTTCGCACAATATTATATAAAGATGGATATCTAGCTTTTAGAGGCTTATCTCCTACCCATGTATCGTCCCAAAATCTAGTGGTGATTCCATCTCTGATAACGAAAGAACCTTTAGCCAACACCTCCTCTTTAATATGCATGAGGCCTCTCCAAAAATGAGTGTCATTAGGTTTGGCTGTCACTTGAGTTAGGGATTTGGATTTTAGGTATTTATTCCTTATAAGATATTGCCATGTGCCTTCCGTGTTCATCAAGTTAACCAACCATTTGGCTAGAAGACACTTATTTTGCAACTCTAGATTTAGGATACCTAGTCCCCCTTGGTCTTCAGGACGGCACGGGATGTCCCATCCGGCTAGTCTATATATATGTTTATCTGAAGAGCCTTGCCAGAAAAACCTTGATCTATAATAATCAAGTTTTTTAATCACCCCTTTAGGTATCTCAAAAAAGGACATCATAAACATAGGTAGGCTGCTCAAGACCGAATTAAGCAGAACTAGTTTTCCCCCGTAAGACAGGTATTTTGCTTTCCAACAGGACAGTTTCTGTACAAAATGATCTTCCACCTTTCTCCATTCAGAGTTCAGGAGTTGTCTATGGTGCATTGTGATTTCTAGATATCTAAAAGGATAGTCCCCAATATTGCACCGAAGAGATTGGTATAGAAGGTTTCCATCTCTTTAGCTGCACCATAGCGCGAAAGATTTCGCTCTTGTGAAAGTTGATCTTGAGCCCAGATAATTGCTCAAAGGCGCAAAGCAACAATTTCAGATTTTGTGCTTGTTCTGGGTCGTGATCAATAAATAGAATAGTGTCATCCGCATATTGTAGTATAGATAACCCGTCATCTATAAGGTGAGGGACGACCCCTCTTATCTAACCATCGGCTTTCGCTCTATTAATAAGAAGAGCTAGCATATCAAAGAACGATGTTGAATAAGATCAAGGACATAGGGTCTCCCTGCCGAGACCGTGTTTTGTTTGGAAGTAGGGTCCTCGTCATCATTGACCTTGATCCCCACACTTCCCCGGTGACCATATTTTGAACCCACCGCACCATTTGGGGAGAAACCTTTCATTCGTAGCGTTTGTTGAAGGAAAGACCACTTCACTTTGTCGTATGCCTTTTCAAAATCAATTTTGAAAATGACACCGTCTCTCTTTTAGTGTGAAGTTCATGGATGGTTTCATGTAAGATTACGACCCCTTCCATTATATTTCTTGGGCATAAAGATAGTCCGTGTTGGCCTCACCACAGTTTTAGCTACCAAATTAAGCCTATTTGTGCCCACTTTAGTGAATATCTTAAAACTCACATTAAGCACACAAATAGGCTGTATTGCTGAATTTTTATTGCATTATTGACCTTTGGAATTAAGGTAATAATACCAAAATTCAGGCTGTTGTATAGGTCGAGAGCCTCCCCGCGTGCAGCTCGGCAAATAAGGATAAAAGATCTTCCTTAATAACTCCCCAAAACACCTGATAGAATTCCCAAGTTGGAAACCATCCCGGGCCCTGAGCTTTATTATGCTCCATTTGGAAAACCGCCTCCCTCACTTCAGATTCGGTGAACGGCTTATGAGGATATCATTTTCCTCCAATGATACCTCGTGGGATGTCCGGTTTTTGGTCTTCCATCGAGGAGATATCGAATTTTCCGACCGGCCAAAGAGGTTTTTGTAATAAGTCGTAATTATAGATGTACATCGGGCGGACCGGGCCGCACGGGGCGAGGCCACGTCGGGCCACGGGGCCAGCCGGGCGTGCCACCACCGTGCTACGGGCGAGGCTGCGCGCCCATGGCCCGTCCGTGGGGCCATCGGGCGGCCCGTTGGCACGGCCCGGCACGGAAGCCCGGGCGCACGCTGCACGCGCTCCTCCTCGCAGCGCACCTCCAGCGCCTCGCGCCCGCGCCCGCCGCGGCTCGCGTTATTCCCGCGGTGCCGCTGCTGCGCCCCACGGCCTCACGCCGCCGCCACGCCGCCAAGTCACTCTCGCTGCTCCAGCGCTGATGCCGCGTCGCCACGGCCTGCATCGGCGCTGCTCAGCGCCCGATGCCGCGCCGCCACGGACTCGGCGCGCGCTGCTGCCTCGCGGCGCTGCTGCCTTGTGCCGCTGCTACCTCGCTGCCGCGGCTGCCGAACGAAGACAAATGAATGAACCAGTACACGAAGATGAATGAACGAACCATTACAAGACATTAGCTTTCTATTAGCTTTGCAAGGCAGCGGTCCAGCGGATGGCAACGAGCAATGGGCCACCAGAGGTGGAATCATACTGATGGGGATGGGCCAAAGTGTGTTAGCAGGCCGGTGTGGCTAAAAAAAAGACATGGCAGCATGGCTGGGCGGACCAGTCCGTGCCACGGGCGAGCCTGCGGCCCATGGCCCGTCCGCCATCGGGCCGTGCCGCCCGTGGCCCGCTCATCTTGGGCCGGGCCGTGCCTCTGACCGGGCCAAAAGGCGGGCCTCGGACCGGGCCGCGGCTTCGGGCCAAATGTACATCTATAGTCGTAATATGACTTTTGAGGTGATCATCACCTATGACAACGCCTTGATCATTTTCAAGTTTATAAATATACCAATTAATTGTATTCCTCAAATAAAAGATGTGGATTATGATTTACAATACACTAGTAGAGATAGGTGGCTATTGCAAAAAGGACGAGGTACAACTTATTGGGTGTAGTTACTAGGCTTAGCCACATCTTTGTTGGTTTTAGCTAGGCTTGGGTCAATTTGTTTCAATTAAATCAAATAAACCTCTAGCTCTGGGTGGGTATTTTCTTAAGAGGAGCAAACAGCCACAATTAAACCAAGAAAAAAAATATTGGTAGCAGGATTACATGACAGTCAAACCGTTCAATTCGACAGCCGGCAGCCGACACTTATGTCCTTACCAAACACGCGACAGCCGGTAGCAGTCAACCCGTTCAATTCACCCTGACATAGGAACACGCGCGACAAACACGGATACCTGTGATAGCGGCTCCTCCTCACCGCCCTCAAGCGGCGGGCCTCCACCACCGGCGGTGACCATGAAATTCCGATCGTCGTCGTGGCCAAGCCGGAGCTGCCAGACACAGCCTTCCTCTCCGTTGACTCTCCCTAGCACGTACTGATGCCCGCCGCCAGGCCTACCCACCACTCTCAAAAACCGTCCGAACGCAAAACAGTGTGCTGTGGCTGCAGTGCGCCACCTTCCATTTTTATCGTCACTACGCGTCTGGCGATGTTGTCGCTTGCTGCGCCCTCCGTCCTTAAGACGCGGCTGGCCGGCAGCCCTGGTGGTGAGGGCTGGGTAGAACACTCACGACTGGACGACGAACAGCATGAAGCGCGTCCGCATCACGACGTCCCCGCCTCGCAACCTGTGAGTAATTTCATCACCTAGGTATTTGGGTTCGTCGCCGGCCTGTCTTCTTCTCCAATCTGGTAATCTGAATCTGACCTAGCGATTTTCCATCTGATCTGCTTGCTTGGTCACGGGGAATAAGGCCGCCAGCCGCGGCAGCGACGATGGCATCTGGAACCATTGAGCTGTGGGACTGGGAGAGGTGGGATACCGCTGTCGACTGCATGATGAGTGTCAGGCGTACGTTGGATCAGGCGAGGTACCACGAGTTCCTCGACACTTTAAACCGAGTCCACAGGTAAATCCGTGCCCGTTCATCCTTGCAGATCTAGAACCCTAGCTGCTAGGTCTTGCTCCATCTACGACGCATAGGCACCTAGCTAGCAGTAGTGGCATGGGATTACGGGCTCATGTGTTTGCCTATGGATTGATTATTGCAGCATCGGCGCGAGAGCCGTCGTGGACCGTGTGAAGGTGCTGCTCCGCGGCCACCCAGATCTCAAGCGTCAATTCAACATGTTCGTGCCGGCGGAGTACAAGCTCAGCCTCAGCGATGATGACCAGCAGTGATTTATCGTCGTTGCTTAATTTCTTTGCTTTCCTCATAGGTTAGCTGCACTGATGCAGTTACGATGAATGTTTCTTTACTGTGGTCGTGATGATTAGCTTTGCTGAATAAGGACTCCGAGCTGTATCCGTCGTCATTGCGTATTTCTATTTGAATTTCTGAGAAGAACACCATCTTTTATTACCAGATCGATGTGCTTATGCAGTCCATACTTTTTCAGATGCGTGGGAAATAGATCCAGTTTTGTTTGAAATGGGGGATTGCGGAGGAATATTTGCGGGAATAAGGGTACACTACATCGATCATAGATATGGTTTTCTTTTTTTTCCCCCAGAAATCTGCACCTACATTTACGATATATCATGTTTATCTGTTTTGTTAAAACTCATTTGAATTCATCACTTTATTAATAGATCGATTGCCTAAACCCCTCATATAGAAGCATATATATGTTAGATAATCCAAGCTCATTCGGTGCTCCATGTATTTCGTTTTTAGCTAAAGATAGAATAAGCACATGCAGAGGCGTAGCTTGTTTCTAGTTTTCAGTAGAGGTTGTAACACTTGCTGTGAGATCGTCCGTGGAATGGCACGGACCAGTCCTGTCCATAGCTTGTGCAAAGTTGTAGGATCATGTCTTGTATTTGCATCCTATAAATTGTTCAATAGAAGTAACAGAAAAGCTGTGACATTCCAGCGCAAGTTTCAGTGTACTCAAAGGTGTGTGTTCACGTGAGTTCTTGCGTGTGTGTGGGAGTGTTCATCAGTCTTCTTCCTCGACTCGGTGATCATCGCCGCGGGCGAGAAGAAGGCGACAAGTGGTATCAAAGCCGGTTTCATCGTTAAATTCGTTACCACGAGCGAAACAACGTACATGGATCATCGGTGCAACCGCTCCTTCGCCGCTGCGCGAAAAAGACGGCGGCGCGGGGAGAAGGGCGGTAATGGAGGGCGCGACCACGATCGGGTGGTTCACCAAGTCGTGCGGGAGGAAAACCGGAGGCGGATCCGGTACCCGCTGCTCAACAAGTCGAACTACTACTACGTGGGCGGCCCTCGCCGAAGCTCAAGCTCCAAGCGCGCCGAGCTGTGGCCGGCCATCAACGGCGGCGTCGTGGACTACGGCGACCGGGCCGCTGGAGATCATCACTCTCGGCGTGCCTCAAAGATGCACCGTCGCCGCCGCCAGAAGCCATCGGCGGCGGCGTGGGAATACCGAGAGAAACATCCATCTCGGGGTTGATCGCGTCGGGCAGGCGGCGGCGAACACTCTTCGGCGAGTTCGAGGCGCTGCGGTTCAAGGAAGGAAAGTGAGACGGTGGACGACTTCGCCCTCCGCATCACCGATCGGCAAATCAGCTCGAGGTACTCGGCGCCGGTACACGAACCTGAGCTCGTGCGGCGTTTTCTTCGGGCAACTCCGGCAAGGTACTCCCGGTCGTCATGTCCATTGAAACTTCACTTGACCTGGAGGAATTGTCTTTGGATGACCTTATCGGGAGGCTCAAGGCTGTCGAAGAGAGATACTGATCGATGGCAGCGGTGGCGCATCCACGGGCGCAACTCAACCTCGAAGGAAGGCGAGTTGGTGTCGCGCGCGTGATGGCGCGGATGAAGATCTCTCGGTGAGGGATCGTCCGGGGAGGCAGCAACAAGAACCGGCCGGGAACATGCCTCGTGGTCGTGGTGGTGACCGCGGCACAAGCGATGGAGGTTCAAGGCCTCTGTTGGGACCTAACTTTGATTTACGCCTTAAACTCTTGTCCCAAACTTTGAAGTTTTCAGGATGATTCACAAAGCTACATGTCGAAGACGACTTACGTTACAACGTTGGCTTCAGCGGGGGAAGAGACGTGACTAAAAAGGAAGAGACAAAGGTTGAAATCCGAGCGAAGATGGTCCGCGCAAGCTTCGCCGGAAGTTAACAAAAATCATCCCAAGAAGAACAAGAATCGTCGCGAAGACACGAGCCAACCTCGAGAGAACCGCGAAGGTGGAGAGGATGTCTTCGCGGTAGAAAGCACTTCATAGAGAAACTTTTTAGGATTTTGAACATTTTTGTACAGATCTAAAAGTCGGGGGCCTATAAATACCCCACGACATCCTTTGTAATGACCATGTTGAATGGCCACTTTGTAAACCATATCATCATCAATAACATGTTGTGTTGAGCATTCACCCAACATCTTGGCGCCCACCGTTTGTGTGAGCAACGATCTATCCCACGACCATCAAGAAATCATGGGAAGACCTCCCAAGAACAAGTCAAAGAACAATCAATTGAAGAAGCAACAACAACGAAAAATGAAGCACCAAGAGCAAGCGGAGACACTATCTCCAAAGAAGTCATTTCAAACAAAGATCAAAGCGAAGAAGCAAGAAAGTTACAAGAACTAGAAGAAGAATTGATCAAAAAAACGAGAAAAGAACTTGAGGCTTGCAAAGCCGAGAACAAGAGAAAAAAGACTTTGAAACAAAGAATTGAAGAAGCCGGGCGAGCTAAAGAGATTGAGTGAAGAACTTAATAATCAAGACCGCTGAAGTCATAATAACAGGCGAAGCCAAGACGGACAAAGCAATGAAAAGGCAATAGTCACAATTGACCCGGAATCTCCATTATCCGTAGACACGCAAATGGCAAAATGGCCAAAAGGGTTCAAATTCAACGTCATACCAACTTACGAAGGCTTGACGGATCAAGACAATTCTTGATGAGCTTTGAAGCATTATCGTCGAATCGGGGAGGCGGAGCGACAAAACACTAGCGAAGGCACTCATAATGGCAATGAAAGGACCGGCTCAAAAGTGGTATGCTTCGCTCAAGCCAAGATCCCTCAAAAGCTGGGAACAACTTCGAGAACAACTCACGTTAGTTGATTTCCAAGGATTCCAAAGATACGAGCTTAACAAGTGACGATTTGTTTGACATCAAGCAATACCCAAAGGAGCCAATAATTCAATATTACAAAAGATTCATTCAAATGAAGACCCAAATCCCGAAAGTTTTGAGCGAAGTTGTCATCATCGCCGCAATCGGGGGCCTTAGAGCCGGACAACTATCTTCGCATCTAAAGAGGGAAAGACCAACAAGCTGTTGCACAACTATATGAAGAAATCCGAAATATGCAAGATCGGGCGATGATTTCGGGGGAAAAAGACGAGGAGGAAGAAAATGCCGCGAGAATTCAAGCAAAGACGAACAACCGTTCAAGCCACAAAACTTTGAGCGAAGACCATATTACCATCGGTACCAACCTCCACTTAAGTAAACCAAATCAACAACGAGCACAACGAAGACAACATTCACTCACAAAACAACCAGCGAAGCTAGTACAACAACAGAAACTTCAACAACAGCCAAAGAGGAGGTTTCAATCAAAGATTTGGGGAAAGAAGAATTTTAAAGCCCAAGAAATGTATTGTATCATCCATGGCAAAGGGGCTGGTCATACATCAAAAGATGTGCCCAATGGTGAAGAAAAGCATAGAGCAATTACAACAAGAAGGCAAATCAATGGAAAATCAAAGATCAATAAATTTTTACCTCAAGCGGGCACTTCGCCAAAATCAAGCCTACTTCGATACAAGTTACAATCAGCAAATCTTACGGGGCCACCCCCGATATACAATTGCCAACCATTAGCAATAGCTCGCCACAATGGGGACAGGCACAAAATTTGCAACCCAAGCTTTGGTAGCAAACAACACACGAATGTTCAAAATAATGCCTCACCCGTGTCAAGCTGCAAAGCGGCGAGAATAATGACAATTTGTGGAGGTAACGGCATAGAACATGCAACAAACAACGAAAAGAAGAAACTACTTCCGAAGAGTCAATGCAATAACAATGGAGGGACCTTTCAAGAAGACAAGATGGTCACACCAACCAATCATTTTACTGAGAACAAGACATGAAACTCAAAGATTACCCACACATGGATGCCATGGTCATAGAAGCAAACATAGATGGATGGGATGTCACAAAAATTCTAGTAGATGGAGGAAGCTCACGATATACTCTTCGCATCAACATTAGATGCGATGGGAATCAAAAGACAAAATTTGGGCAGAGCGTAATATCCATTAGTTGGCCGGTGGCAAAAGGATAAATTCAATTGGAAGAATCGTCTTTGCCGGTATCCTTCAAACAAAAACAATGCAAGAAACGAGAACAAGTGGCATTTGATGTTGTTGAAATGCATAGCCAATACAATGCAATCTTCGGAAGAGGGAGTTTAAATATCTTGACGGTGATCAACTACTCTTACTTGTGCATGAAAGTTCCAAAGAATAAATGGGCCAATATGAATTCATGGAAATCAAAACGAAAGCAAGAAACATTGAGAAAGATTCAACTCCGGCCCAAAGAAATGTTTTGGCCATCGAAGAAATCGAAGACGAAAATGAGACGTAAAAACACGAAGTCACAAAATAAAGCGAAGACATGTTCCAAGAAAGAAACCAAGGAAGTCTTGTTAGATCCAATGGTAACGAGACAAAAAGTCATCATTAAGCGCCAATCTAGCAAAAGAAGAAGAAGAACAACTTATAAGTTTCCTAAGAAGCAATCAAGATGTCTTCGCTTGGTCGAAAAAAGACCTAGAGGGAGTCGGCAGAGATATCATCGAACAACCGAAATATCGACCCAAATGTCAAGCCAAAGAAACAAAAGCTACGAAAAATCTCCGAAAGACGAGAACAATGGCGCGGCTGGCTGAAGTACGAGATTGCTTGATGCAAAAGTTATAAGAGAAGTTCAATTTACAACATGGTGGCAAACATTGTGATGGTAAAGAAAAGTAATGGAAAATGGAGAATGTGCATAGATTTTACAGATCTCAACAAAGCTTGCCCAAAAGATAATTTCCCTCTTCCAAGAATTGACACATTGGTCGATCAAGCTGCGAGGAAGTGAAATGCTAAGTTTCCTCGATTGCTTCTCGGGATATCATCAAAGTTACATGAAAAAAGAAGATGAAGAAAAGACAAGTTTTATCACGCCATTTGGAACTTCTTGCTTCCAAAGAATGGCGAGAGGGGCTTCGCAATGCCGGGTCAAGCTTCATCGAGAATGACTTCCGTAGCACTTAAAGATCAAATCGGAGACAATCCGCTAGCATATGTTGACGACATAATAGTGAAAAAGCAAGAAACGCGAAGACCACCTGAAAGACTTAAAAGCGACTTTTGAAAATTTGAGAAAATCAAATCTCAAACTCAATCACGAAAAATGTACCTTCGAGTACAAAAGGCAAGATTCTCGGATGCATAGTTTCAGCAAAGGCATCAACCCAAATCCGAGAAAAAAATAAAAGCAATCATGCAAACGGAAGTTCCAAAGAATATCAAGGACATCCAAAAACTAACGGCAAGATTGGCCGCTAAAACCGGTTCATATCAAAGTCGTGAGAAAAAAAGCTTCCCAATTTTTCAAGCACTCAAAGGGGCGAAGACAAACTTTACATGGGGAGAAGAGCAACAAAAAGCTTTTGAAGAAATAAAGAAATATCTCACAAGTCCCTCTACATTGGCAACACCAAATATTGATCAAGAACTACTCTTATACATCTCGGCTTCGAAAAAGCAAAGAAGCGCAGTTCTAGTGCAAGAAAGAGAAAAAGACCACGCTAAGAAACAAGAACCGGTTTACTTTGTCTCCGAAGCCCTCTCCGGATCAAACTTATTTTACTCGAAAATTGAGAAAATAGCATATGCAAGTACTTATGGCAACAAGAAAGTTGAAGCACTACTTCTTGGCTCACAAAGTAAGAATTCCAACAAATCAACCACTCAAAGATGTACTCCAAAGTTGTAAATCTTCGGAAGGCTTGGAAAGTGGGCAGCTGAAATCTCACAATATTTCATTGAATTTGAGAAGAGAACGACAATAAAGTCACAAGTATTGGCGGATTTCATCTCGAGATTGGACACCGGTAACAAATTGCGAAGACCAAAAAGATCATCAAGAGTGGACTCTATCCTGTCAAGAATGGACAATAAATTGTGACGGAGCATGGGGCTCCGCGGGTCGGCATAGCGGCAATAATCACTTCGCCATCCGAGTCAAAATGAAATATGCGGCAAGACTTGAATTTCGATGCACCAACAACATCGCGAATATGAAGCGGTGTTCTTTGGGGCTTCGCAAAAGCAAGAGCAATGGGCGTACAAAAGAATCTTGATAAAAAACAGATTCTCAAGTTGTGGCGGGGCCACGTCGAGAAAAACTACAAAGCAAAAGACCCGTGAGTTAGCAAAAGTACTTACAAAATGTGAGGGATCAAGAGAAACATTTCGACAGTTCACAATAAGAAGCATTTCAAGAACAAACAATGAAGAGGCCGATGAAATCGCGAAGGCGGCGACTCAAAAAGTAAAGTTGCCTCGGATGTGTTTTATCAAATATTATCGAGAATCTTCGATAAAAGCAAAACTTGAAGAGCCAAAATACATTCACATCATTGAGAGCGAAGATTGGAGATCGAAATAATAGCATTCTTAAGAGGATTTTATGAACCGTAAAGAAGGCGAAGAAATAAGAATGAAGCACAAGACAAGAAATTACAAGCTTATTGACAATCAACTTTTCAAGCATGGCATTTGTGAACCATTACTCAAATGCATTTCAAGCGAACAAGGCAAAGACTTGCTGCAAGAAATACCTGATGGAACATGTGGAAATCATGCCGCCCAAGAGCCATAGCGGGAAAGGCATTTAGACAAGGATTCTATTGGCCAACAACTCAAAAAGATAGCAAGGAAATAGTCAAAACTTGTCACAATTGCCAAATCTCAACAAACAAGTCAAATGCCCCTGACCAATCCAATTCGAAGACATTGAACCTACTTGGCCACTAGCAAGATGGGGAATAGACATAATTGGCAAACTTCCACCGGCCCAAGGCAATCATCAATATGCGGTTGTTGCGGTTGAATATTTCACAAAGTGGATAGAAGCGAAGCCAATCACAAACATGTCATCCACAACAATGAAAAAGTTTCTTTGGCAAAATATCATTTGCGGTCGGAGTTCCAAGACACATAACTTTGGACAACGGTACTCAATTTGGCAAATAAGATTTGAAGCTATTGTGATAGTATGGGAATCCAACTTTGCTTCGCATCAGGTCAAACACCCTCAATCCAATGGAGCGGTTGAAAGAGCAAATGGCATCATATGTGTCGAATTTCAAAGAATCTAGTAGGACTCCCAAAAGGAAAATGGGTTGAGGAATTACCAAGGATTGTTTGGAGTCACAATACAACCACAACAAGATCAACAAAGTTTACACCCTTCAAGTTACTATATGGTGATGAAGCAATGACTCAGGAAGAGATACAATTCGAAGGTCCAAGAACAAGTGTCCAAATCACGGCGAAGAAGACCAAAAAGACAAGCAAAGACTTGCTCGAAGAAGAAAAAGAAACCAAGCAAAGATGAATCTCGAGAAAATATCAAGAAGAAACAAGCAAGTGGTACAACAAGAAAGTAGTGAAAAGAGATTTACTGACCGGGAGACTTCGTGCTCAAAAGGAAAAGAAACGAAGATACCGTGGGAAAATTTCAGCAAAAAGTGGGAAGGACCTTTCATCATAACAAAGTCAAAACGGGCAAGGATCCTATCACTTGGAGAGTCTCAAAGGAGAAGAATTGAGCCATACATGGAACATCAAGGACCTTCGCAAAGTATTATCCTTAAAGTTTTTTCCTTTTTAAGTTTTGTAAATAAGCAAGTTAGATTCAACTTCTTAGAAGCATTTTATCATTTCAATCAAGAGTGCACTCTTTTTCCACTCGGGGGAAGCCCTTCGCAGGTCGAGTGGTTTTTTAACGAGGCGGAGACTCTATTGTAAAATTCTCATGTCAAATATAAATGAGAAAGTAGTTTCCCCAAATGTGTGCATTCTTCACTTATCTTTTAATTTACTCAAAAAGCCGAAAAGCAAAAGCGCTTCAACATCGGCTAAAAGTTTTCACAAAAAATAAAACAAAGTAGGTATAATTTAAGTACAAAACTAAAATTATTACCTACAAAATTCTCTAAGGAGAAGTTTTGACTTCATATCGAAGTTTTAAGCTCCTACTTCGCAAAAAAAAAAGGGGGACGACGTTTTTAAAATTCTCTAAGGAGAAATTTTGACTTCAAATCGAAGTCTTCGCTCCCACTTCGCAAAAAAAAAGGGGACGGCGTTTTCAAAATTCTCTAAGGAGAAATTTTGACTTCAAATCGAAGTCTTCGCTCCCACTTCGCAAAAAAAAGGGGGACGGCGTTTTTCAAAACTCTCTAAGGAGAAGTTTTGACTTCAAATCGAAGTTTTAAGCTCCTACTTCGCAAAAAAGAAGGGGGACGACGTTTTTAAAATTCTCTAAGGAGAAATTTTGACTTCAAAATCGAAGTCTTAAAACCCACCAAAAAAAGAGGAACGACGTTTTCAAAACTCTCTAAGGAGAAGTTTTGACTTCAAATCGAAGTTTTCGCTCCTACTTCGCAAAAAAGAAGGGGCGACGTTTTCAAAATTCTCTAAGGAGAAATTTTGACTTCAAATCGAAGTCTTCGCTCCCACTTCGCAAAAAAAAGAAGGGGACGACGTTTTCAAAATTCTCTAAGGAGAAGTTTTGACTTCAAATCGAAGTCTTCGCTCCTACTTCGCAAAAAAAGAAGGGGACGACGTTTTCAAAATTCTCTAAGGAGAAGTTTTGACTTCAAATCGAAGTCTTCGCTCATACTTCGCAAAAAAGAAGGGGACGACGTTTTCAAAATTCTCTAAGGAGAAGTTTTGACTTCAAATCGAAGTCTTCGCTCCTACTTCGCAAAAAAGAAGGGGACGACGTTTTTCAAAATTCTCTAAGGAGAAGTTTTGACTTCAAATCGAAGCCTTAAGCTAATACTTCGCAAAAAAAGAAGGGGACGACGTTTTTTAAAATTCTCTAAGGAGAAATTTTGACTTCAAAATCGAAGTCTTCGCTCCCACTTCGCAAAAAAGAAGGAACGACGTTTTCAAAACTCTCTAAGGAGAAGTTTTGACTTCAAATCGAAGTTTTCGCTCCTACTTCGCAAAAAAGAAGGGGACGATGTTTTCAAAATTCTCTTAGGAGAAATTTTGACTTCAAATCGAAGTCTTCGCTCCCACTTTGCAAAAAAGAAGGGGACGACGTTTTCAAAATTCTCTAAGGAGAAGTTTTGACTTCAAATCGAAGTCTTCGCTCCTACTTCGCAAAAAAGGGGGACGACGTTTTCAAAATTCTCTAAGGAGAAGTTTTGACTTCAAATCGAAGTCTTCGCTCATACTTCGCAAAAAAAGAAGGGGACGACGTTTTCAAAATTCTCTAAGGAGAAGTTTTGACTTCAAATCGAAGTCTTCGCTCCTACTTCGCAAAAAAAGAAGGGGCGGCGTTTTCAAAATTCTCTAAGGAGAAGTTTTGACTTCAAATCGAAGCCTTCGCTAATACTTCGCAAAAAAAGAAGGGGACGACGTTTTCAAAATTCTCTAAGGAGAAGTTTTGACTTCAAATCGAAGTCTTCGCTCCTACTTCGCAAAAAAAAAAAAAAAAAAAAAAAAAGAAGGGGGACAACGTTTTCAAAATTCTCTAAAGGAGAAATTTTGACGTCAAAACAAAGTCTTTTGATCGCATTCCAAAAGAAAGCGTGAACAACAAACTTTAAATTAATAAAATTCTTTATTATAAAAAAACATGTATACAAAGGTACAACATCATCCAAGGTACTTATTCAAACTTTACATACAACATATTCAAAACTTAAAACAATCAAAATTCTTGAAGCAACACTAGTTCTTTGCTTAAACTTAGAATGTCTTCAACAACCTCGTTGATTATTTTATCACCAGTATCTTGAAAGCCATCCCCAAAAATATAGCTTGGAGATGCACTCGAGCAAGAAGACTGAAACAAAAAACCTTTATTACATCAAGAAAGAATAAACGTAAACTAGAAAGAAATAGCCCAAAAATAACACAAATCTTACTTGTCCAATATTGCTTGAAATCAACAACCCCGGGCATCCTATAAGAATCTTTTACCTTAGATTTTCCAAAACGCTTATCCACGAATTCATCAATATTTGCACTACCGTAAGCCTCGAAAAATTCCGAAGCCTCAAAAACAAAGTCACCCTTGGCAATCATGAGAGGCATCGCGACAACTATATCTTGCGCGCAGCTTGGCGTGAGAAACCTCGCGCAAGATTTTCCAAAGTCAAAATTCACCATAAAAGCGAGAAAAATTAAAAACTTATAGAACGACAACAACTTCGCTTAAAACAATAAAGTTTAAACAACCCATCAACTTAACAAATTTACAACATTTCTATCCAAACATGTTTCTTACATCCTCCCAAAAACACTCAAAGCTGAAAAATCATTCAACAAACTAATTTCTTCTCTCACTAACATCATCACGGCTCTTTTCCTCTTCCTCCCCGGATCCTCCTCTCCTCTTCCATCTGTTGCTTCTTAAGGGCCTCTTCTTCTGCGAGATATCAAATTCAAGCTATTAAAAACAAAAAGTCGACACACAAAATAAAATAGTAATAACAACAAAAAGAATAATGAAAAAAGCGGAAAATACCTTCTTGAGTTTTTCTTTAACCTTCTCAAGACAAGTGTTCTCGACCGCATTGGCACCAATATTCATTGAAGAACTTTTTGCAAAGCGGATGAGTCTTAGGTGAAATTTTGTTGATGGCATCTGCGAGGAATTTAAATGTGGGTGCAGCAAAAGCATCATATAATGGGTCATTGGCCTCTTTCATAAGGTGTAAAAGAGCCCTGACGAGAATACATGGCGCCGTGTCGGCGGCGGCTTACACAACAACATTAAGATCTTCATATTGTCCGCAAAGCCACCTGAAGAAAGGGTCATATTCCCCAAGGTCCCAAAGAAGGGTCTTCGAACAAAGACCCCATTTCTCATATGCAATCTTGCACAGCCCCACATCCTGTTAAACTTTCTCATCAACATCCGATCCATCTCCGCGCCCTTCTTCTCAAGATATTCTTTCTCCTTTTAAGATTAGCGATGGTTGTCTTCGCAATTTGAAGCTCTCCATCTTTCTCCTTTATGGTGTCCGAAGCCTTGTGAAGCGAGCGATCGATCTTATGCCATTCACCTACAAAGATCTCCCCTTTCTTTTTCCTTAGAAGCAACCCGAGATTTCAAATCTTCAATTTCTTTCAACAAAGATTTCTCGCGAAACGGCAAAAGCGGTCGCACTATCCTCAAGAGACTTTTGGAGTCCGCGGTTGACGAGCACCACAGTAAACACAAGGCGAAAATGAGAAATCAATAAAATGACTTATATACACAAGGAAACATTCACAAAGCACGCGAAAGTTACCTTATACATCAAATTAATCCCGCATCGACCAACTCAAGAGGATTCATTTTCGCCAATTCAGCTTCGGCATCGGGAGCGAATAAATGCATCATCGATACATTTAGACAACCGCTTCTCTCAGATTCTTCGGAAGAACGCGAAGTTTATCTATACCAACTCCGACAAATTTATAAGAGTCCAGGTTGACTCCGCTCTCAACACAAAACTTCGATGTATTATCGATAGACTTTGATATAGCTTCGAAGCAAGCTCCGCAACGTCCACCTGCTTGGTCGGATGGTCCCCAACCACGTCCTTCATGGCTCCAACATCAATAGTTTTTTCTTTGGAAGAAGTGGCAAAGATCGGGAAAGAATTGAGCTAAAAAAAAAAAAAAAAAAAACAAAGTCGGGAAAAGAAGGTTTTCCAAACTAAAAAGATAGAAAAAAAGACGAAGTGGAAAAACTTACAAACTCTTTCATCATCCTTCAAAGGGCAAGGAATCTTACGTTGAGCTTCAACATCAACCAAAGATTCAGATAAACGGCTTCTCATTTGCTCGCACGCCGCATCATCCACCACATCATCAAAATCATCAAGAGAGAACTGAGCGGTTCTTGTACCTCTCTTGTGAAGCTTTTCTTTCACAATTTTAATGGCTTCATCAGCCCTTTCTTTCAAAGTTTTCTCCGGAAAAAAAAAGGGATTATAAGAGAAATAAGATAGTATATCTAGAAAAACTAACAAAGCATCAAGTACGCATACCAACAACGGCTTCACCTCGCACTTCGGTTGGCCTCTCAACAAAAGTTTCCCGAAACCTTTTCGGGTTAAATAAATAGGCTCCGTGTGCGACTTCGCCAAAACATCGACCTCTTCCCTCCTCTCAAGCACTACGTATGCGGAAGTGAAGATGGATTTTCTGTGTGCACTAACAAGTGACTAATGTGAATATTTTTAGCTAACCTAGCTAATCCAAAGACAATCATGATCATCGGACAAAGTAGAAGCTGACTTATTTGGGAAAAACAGGAGTTGGATCCCTAAGTCTAGGTGAAAAAGGGGATGCGGTACCGGAGTGGGGGGGAGCCTACGTCATATTGGCATCAACATCGGCATCTTTGTTAGCAACACCGAGGTACCCAATTTCGCGAAGATCCAAGAATTTGTAAGTGTTCGGCTAGTGGAGTAAGCGGATACGAGTCAACCCGGTAGGAGCAAAAACCTTGCGAGATGTTTCTCACCTCTAAATCTTGGAGCGAAGTGCCAAGATGCGAAGCCTCCGGTCGAGCATCAATCTCACTATCGGTCAAATCTAAGTTATCAACTAAAGATGCCACTATCTTCTTAGCCTTCTTCTTCGAGGCTTCGGGGTGACGACTTTAGAAGGCATCTTCGACGAAGAGGATGGCTTAGCAAAGATCATTTCTTTTTCTCTTCAAATTTTTGTCACCTTCAACCTTATCTTTCTTGTCCCTCTTGCGAGCATAAGCGGGGGTGGTCGAACCTTATAAGTTATGTTAGCCAAATCGAAAATACGATTTAACCTAACATAGTCCTTACCAATAATTTCATCCATAAGTTTTCTTTCGTATGCGAGATACTTCCCAAGCAATTCGGTAGCTTTCTTTTCAACAAATAGAAACAAAGTCTTCTTCGGTCTTGAACTTCAAAGGCATAACGGTATCTCTATCGGGAAAAATATAATCCTTTTCTCTTACAACTTTACGATGGTAGCGAAGAAAGTCCCATCCAGCGAAAGGGCCAAATGCCGGCAGGCTACATACTCCTCAACCAAATCTCGTGTGGTTGTTGAGAAATAACTCTCCCGAAGCTTTCAAACACTCGAGCAATTTTTTGATTTATCAGAACTAGGCTTACACTCAAATTTCTCCCTATGCATCCATGCTGCCGGGGATAACTTTTCTTCACACCTTTTCTTCCAAGATTCTCTTCAACCATAGGAACTTTGTGATAGAACCAATAGTCATACCAACCATCGGCCCACTTATTTTTCGAAGCGGAGAAATTTGCTTCGACCTCGAAAGCGATCTTGAAGCTACAACATCCAAAGTGCTGTTTCCACGATTCGTTCCTCGATCTTCGAGACCGAAATTGAGTATGCAATTCGTGCAAAGCACGAATGCATCAATATCCGCTTCACTTCTTGACTTCGCCTTTGCCCGGATAAAAACGGACAACTTGACTATGGCATTTGGAGTTAGATGATGCATTTCAATGTTATATCTTTTGAAAATTTCCTCAAGAAAGTCTTGAGGTGGCATGCGAAGACCCGCCGAAAACAAATCTTTGAAAACAATACATTCATCAGGCTTAGGCTTCGGAACCTTTTCATCAGGCTCCGCCGCCTATCTTGACCGCCCTAAGCACGCCATCTTTCACCATCTTTTTGTAATCCTCGTCAGTCATCTTACTACGACCAAAATTAAAGGAAATCCTATCATCTGGAAGTAGCTCAGACTCTGAAGCAGAAACTTCTGACAACCCATCTTCTGAATTCTCTTCTTTGTGAGTTAGCTTCCTCGTCCAACTTCTTGTTCTTGAAAACCGGTCGGAACATCTTCAACAAGTGCCATTCTGAAAGAAAAAGATAACAATCAAAGATACAACAAACTTCGGAAAAGATTGAAAGGCCAAAATTCCTAGACTTCGATAGAAAAAAGTACCTAACTTAGAGGGAATCGTAGAACTCCGCTTCAAACTTCAGCGAAAGGTTTGACTTCAAAAATTTTTGGCTTCGCGTTGACGGGGAAAATTTCAAAAAGATGGCCCCTCTGAAAAGATGAAGAAAATGAGGGGGCGCTTCGCTATTTATAGACCTCTTCGGTCAAGCGGTCAAACTAACCGTTAAAAAAAAAATTATCACAACACTAGCGAAGATATTCGCGAAGTCACAATCAAATGAAAAGACCAACTTCAAAGTCTCGACGGCGTTTTTAGATCGAAACAAAGTTTTGAGAAAACTTATGATTCGTGGGTTTCATGCCTTTGAAGTCGGCCTTCGCCCACGAGAGGCTTTGTTGGGACCTAACTTTGATTTACGCCTTAAACTCTTGTCCCAAACTTTGAAGTTTTCAGGATGATTCACAAAGCTACATGTCGAAGACGACTTCGTACAACGTTGGCCGCGAGGAAAGAGACGTGACTAAAAAGGAAGAGACAAAGGTTGAAATCCGGCGAAGATGGTCCGCGAAGCTTCGCGCTGAAGTTAACAAAAATCATCCCAAGAAGAACAAGAATCGTCGCGAAGACACGAGCCAACCTCGAGAGAACCGCGAAGGTGGAGAGGATGTCTTCGCGGTAGAAAGCACTTCATAGAGAAACTTTTTAGGATTTTGAACATTTTTGTACAGATCTGACGAAGTCGGGGGGGCCTATAAATACCCCCGACATCCTTTTGTAATGACCATGTTGAATGGCCACTTTGTAAACCATATCATCATCAATAACATGTTGTGTTGAGCATTCACCCAACATCTCCCTATGGCGGGGGCAAAGTGAAGAAGAAGGAGAAACCCAAGCTCGCCAGGACGAGTGCGCCTGCTGCGGCAAGACAGGCCACTGGGCTCGCGAGTGCCACAAGAAGAAGCGCGGACGAGGCTGCGCACATGGCCCAGCGGAGGAGGACGTCGAGGTCGCGCTCAAGCTGCGGTGTGGTGTCGCTCGACGCCATCTTGGAGGAAAAACCAGCCACGCTGGGTACCGGAGGAGCAAGACCACGGTGCCAAGGCGGATGTACCAGCGGCGCGGTGGGTTCTCGAGGAGGAGGACACCGGTGCCACATCGCTCGTGGCCTGGCGAGCCGATCACCGCCAAGACGACATCAACATCATCCGATGTGCCCCAATCTCCGCTGCACATCGACGAACATAAACCTGTTCGTGCAGGTTGGGAGAAAAGGGCGACGGCGGGAGCACTCGCTGGATCCTCGACACGGAGCCACGAACCACATGACGTGGGGCGAGTCCATCTTCACCGAAGCTCGACACCGGGCGTCTTGGCGGGGGACTGTGCGTTTTTGGGACGGCTCGGTCGTGCCCATTGAGGGGCACGGCACCATCCCGTTCGTGGCTCAAGAGTGGCGAACACCGGGAGCCGGCAGGCGCTACCACATTCCGAGGCTTACGACCCACATCGTGAGTCTCGGCCAACTCGACGAGCAAGACTACAAGGTGCTCATTGAACATGGCGTCCCCGAGGATTTGGGATCGGCAAAGGCGTCTGCTGGCCAAGGTACCGCGCTCCATGAATCGATTGTACACACTCATCCTTCCCATCGACAAGCGGTGTGCCTCGCCGCACGCGAGCTCCGAGGCAGCCCGGCAATGGCATGCCGGGTTTGGGCATCTTGGTTTTCGGGGGCCGAAGGAGCTGTCCAAGAAGAAGATGGTGCGTGGGCTGCCGGAGATAGACCACGTCGAACAGCTCAAGGATAGCTGTTTGGCGGGCAAGCGGCGGCGTCACTCGTTCCCGACGGGCGAGCAAGTATCGGGCTGCACACCTGCCGACCTCGTGCACGCAGACCTCTGCGCGCCCGATCACGCCCATGACGCCCGGTGGCAAGCAGTCTGTTCCTACTCGTCGTCGACGACAAAAGCCGCTATATGTGGCTGGTGCTCCCGAGCACGAAGGACCAGGCCGCCAACGCCATCATCCGCCTACAAGCTCGAAAGTGGAGGCTGGCGCGGGAAGGAAGCTCACGCGACCTGGCATTACCCGATCGCGGGGAGTTCACGTCGCGCACGATCGGCGACACTGCGCCATGGAGGCGTGCGGCGCCACTTGACCGCACCGTACTGTCCCGCGGCAAAAGCGGTGTGGTTGAGAGGCGCAACCAAACCGTGTTGGGCATGGCGCGGAGCATGCTCAAGGCAATGCGCATGCCCGGGCGGTTCTCGGGGAGAGGTCGTGTTGACGGCGCAGTTCATCCCGAAACATCGCCGGCGAGGAGCGTGGAGGACATGACGCCGCATGAAGCATGGTATGGTGCTAAGCCGCTGTACATTTCCTTCGTACTTTTCGGCTGTGTTGCACATGTCAAGGTGGCCGGCGGGCATCGGAAGAAGCTCGGCGACCACGCGTACTCCGATGGTTTTCATCGGGTATGAAGAAGGAACCAAGGCGTATAGGTTCTATAATCCGAACACCAAACGCGTGCACATCTCGCGGGATGCGGTGTTTGATGAAGGACGAGCGTGGAACTGGGACGGGGAAGACGGTGAGGAGGACCAGGAGCCTTTTCACGTCGAGTACATGACGGTAATTGTTCGCCGTGGAGCTCCTGAAGCACAACCGGAACACGTGGACTCCGACGACTCGTTTGGGCGGAGCCCAGCACACTCGGCCGGTGGGCCGAGTGGAACGCCGTCAACTCCAGCACACTCGGCCGGTGGGCTGGGTGGAACGCCGACATCACCGAACGCAACGGCGAGCGCGCATGGAGGAAGTACACCGGCAACACCTACTTCACCCAGTCCAGAACCAGCAGTGGAGTTCGTCTCACCTCCATCTGGTCCTCTGGACCTCGACGACAATCATGGTGGAGCACCACTCCGATTCCGGAAGCTGGATGATCTTCTGGGGCTGGTGGAAATCCCCGACCTGGCTGTACCGGAGTTCGAAGTCGACGAGGACTTGCTCCTTGCTGTTGGGGAGGAACCTGCAACATTTGAAGAGGCTAGGCGTGAGGAGTGCTGGGCGCAAGGCCATGGCTGAGGAGCTAGCCTCGATCGAGCAGAATGGCACTTGGGAGCTTGTGAACCTGCCCCATGGTCATCAGCCGATCGGCTTGAAGTGGGTGTTTAAGGTGAAACGTGATGAGGCGGGCACCATCGTCAAGCACAAAGCCCGCCTCGTTGCAAAGGGGTATGTACAGAAGGAAGGCATCGACTTTGATGAAGTCTTTGCACCTGTCGAGCGGATGGAATCAATCCGCATGCTGCTTGCTGTTGCTGCACAAGAGGGCTGGCTTGTTCATCACATGGATGTCAAGTCGGCGTTCCTGAATGGCGAGCTGAAGGAGGAAGTTTATGTTCGGCAACCGCCAGGCTTTGTTGCTGCAGGACACGAGGGCAAGGTGCTGAAGCTGCAGAAGGCGCTGTATGGGCTTCGACAGGCGCCACGTGCCTGGAACACAAAGCTCGACAGCAGCTTGCGCAAGCTCGGCTTCACGCGGTGTGCCAGCGAATATGGCATGTACATGCGTGGCATGGCTGCATCGCGCGTGGTGGTGGGCGTCTATGTCGACGACCTGATCATCACAGGGGCAAACCAGGCGGAGGTCGAGGCGTTCAAGGAGGAAATGCGCCGTCTGTACCGCATGAGTGACCTTGGGCTTCTCTCATACTACCTCGGTATAGAGGTGAAGCAAGGTCGGAATGCCATCTCATTGGGACAGGCGGCCTATGCTAAGAAGCTCGTGGAGAAGGCTGGGCTGACAAGCTGCAAGCCCAGTCCCACGCCCATGGAGGCGCGCCTTCGGCTGACAACCAAGAGCACGACGCCGGAGGTTGATTCAACAATGTACAGGAGTCTGGTGGGCAGCAAGGTACTTGGTGCATACTCGTCCAGATATAGCTTTTGCCGTAGGCTATGTTGGGCGTTTCATGGAGAAGCCACGGCAGGAACACCTCGTGGCCGTGAAGCATTTGCTGCGGTACATCGCTGGCACAATGGACTATGGCATAGTCTACTCCAAGCTGCACAATGGCAACAATCGTCTGACGGGCTACAGTGACAGTGATTGGAGTGGTGATATCGATGATAGGAGAAGCACCGCAGGTGCTCTATTTCCTGGGAGTTGCCAGTCACATGGCAGTCCCAAAAGCAGAAGACGGTGGCTCAATCCACCTGTGAAGCTGAGTACATAGCTGGAGCTGCAGGAGCCTGCCAAGCTATGTGGCTCGTTGAGTTGCTGGGCGACATCACAGGGAAGAAAGTCCAGCAGCCAATTTTGAAGATGGACAATCAATCTGCAATCGCCCTGAGCAAGAACCCTGTTCTACATGACCGCAGTAAGCACATTGACACAAAATATCATTTCATTCGCGACTGTGTAGAGAGCGGCAAAATTCAGGTGGACTACACAAGCACAGAGGAGCAGCTTGCTGATGGTCTGACAAAGTCTCTTGGGCTTGCGAGGTTCTGTGAACTCCGCGATATGATCGGCGTCGCCAAGTTGAAGAATTGAGCATGAATTAGGGGGAGATTGTTAGATAATCCAAGCTCATTCGGTGCTCCATGTATTTCGTTTTTAGCTAAAGATAGAATAAGCACATGCAGAGGCGTAGCTTGTTTCTAGTTTTCAGTAGAGGTTGTAACACTTGCTGTGAGATCGTCCGTGGGATGGCACGGACCAGTCCTGTCCATAGCTTGTGCAAAGTTGTAGGATCATGTCTTGTATTTGCTTCCTATAAATTGTTCAATAGAAGTAACAGAAAAGCTGTGACATTCCAGCGCAAGTTTCAGTGTACTCAAAGGTGTGTGTTCACGTGAGTTCTTGCGTGTGTGTGGGAGTGTTCATCAGTCTTCTTCCTCGACTCCGGTGATCATCGCCGGCGAGAAGAAGGCGACAATATATATATATATATATATATCCAAGTTTTAAATCGCCGGCAAAGCCTCATAGCTGCGATCCTCTCAAAAGCTAAGCTGCAGCTATAGCGGGAGATAGCTGCAGCTACGGCATTTAGCTGTTTTTTTTTTTTTTTTTTTAAAGAAACACGAACATGCAGTAAATCGAAGCCCAAGTCTCCTAGCTGTAACGATGGATCCTATGCAAGCAGCAAAGATCTTTATCAGACAGGAAAAAAAAACGATAGATCCTATGACTAGTTGAACAAGCAGATCTTTAAATCCTTGACTGAAGACTATAGGGAAGAACAAGCGATAGCTGTCTGCTCTGCTGCACAGAAAAAAGAAGAGATCGAAGCTGACGCCGGCGCTGCTCGAGGCTTACCACCACCGGCGGCGCCCATCTCCGCTTGAAGCCACCGCTGGAAAGCCACCGCCAGTAGCACCTCGAAGCCACTGTCGTAGGCCACCTCTGCTCGACGCAGCTGCCCCCGTCACCGCCGCTGCCGGAAGAGCTCCTCGAAGACGGCACTTATGGGAGAGGAGTGGGATGCCGCGCCGCCATCTCTGCAGGAAGCATAGCAGCCGCCGCCATCAGAGACAATATGAGTGCAGTCTTTCCTAGGGTTGCGTGGTTTTATTGGGCTGGATATAGATGGGAAGGTGATGGGCTGCTGGTAGTACACATTTTATTGGGCTGCCTGGTCGTTTTTCTGGCCCGAGAAGACTTTTAGCGGCGACTAAATTGTTCCAATTAGCGGCAATCACCGGCAATCTCCGGCTATTAGCGTCTTAGCTTTCTTAGCGCTAAAAAGTGACAAATCTTAGCTGTGATCTTGCCGAGCAGCTATTGCCGGCTATAGCTGCAGCTATAGCCGGCTATTTAAAACTTGGATATATATACGGTTGGTAGCCAAGGTAAGTAATCCAAAAATGCTAAACATGATAACATGAGACATTATTGGATGAAAGAACATTATTTTTATCGCAGTCCTCGCTAGAGGCAAAGGCTGTATTTTGTTGTGTAAAGTGGTGCCCATGTGTTGAACTCAACCTAGCAGAAGATTAATTAAGAGTGTGTCTTGTGGAAGTGAGATATGTTCTCTCAAATTTGTTGGGAAGTGGGATATGTCTAGATGTCTATACCTTCTTCGCACTAGTCTCCAAATGTTGTGACCATCTGTTGTATGTGTGTTAGACAAGATGGCACAACACTTTGGGCGGCTGGTTTCTCAGTACCATCCTCGTGGTTCTGGTTCAAGCCCTAGGTGTGGCGCACCCTTGCGTTGTTTTCAGGGATTTTTATGAGTGATGTGAAAAAAATCCCTCGTCTGTCGCATGTCCAAAGCATGGGTCTATGGCTAGCTCATCTTATGGAGCTGCCGTGCTGCTATGTATGGTTGAAGCAACGGTTCGGGGGTTTTCTCAGTTGGCGTGAGAAGATCATCTTCTAAAGCCGGAATACCCGGTGGCTCCTTAGCCACCACAGATCGAGTCTTTCAGGATATATTAATAAATTACATGGGCTACAATGGTTGTCTTACTGACCCTTGTGTCCATGTCTCTTGCCAACCTTGCCATACCCACCCGGAATCCAACTGATGTATTGTTCCTGTCCCAGCATTCAAAAGGGGCAGCATGCATGCCATCTATGTAACTAATGATGGATACGAATATATAGATTGTCCTACGACTTAAAAGTTCTCCTGCTTCATGCATATCCAGGTGTTCCACATTTGAGAAATAGAGCTTCTTCTACTACTGTGTTCCATCTGCTCTCCAATATCGAGTCTCAGTTTCCCCTCGCATAACTAGTCAATGAAGGCATCTTGTTCCAGTATTAGCTGGAATATTAATATATGAAACTTCTAATTTTTGAGCCAGATGTTTTTGCTCTTCATTCAGAAGCAACTAGCCCTTGTACGACTCAGTTATCAGAAAAAAAAAAGCACTTTTTCTTGTTTTAGGAACAAAATAAGACCATTTTCTGAAACAATGTCATCCAGAAAGCCCAAATTCGCTACTTTTCTTTCTTAGTTCTTGTTACTATCATTCCCATTTTCTGAAGCAATGTCATAAAGGAAACCCCATTTTCTTTTTTAGCGACATTTCAGGCAGAGCAACTAAAGTTCAAATTGACTTCACCTATGGTTTACTTCATCACCATACAAATGTAGAGATTATAGTTATATATGGCTATGGATTTATTGCACTGCTGCACTGGTCGTGATGATTAGCTTTTGCTGAATAATATCTGGCTGCATACGTATGTCATCACTGCATATTTCTATTTTAATTTCTGAGAAGCAACCATCTTTTTCTTACCCGATCGGTATGTGCTTATTCAGTCTATGCTTTTTCAGCATGGGAAATACATCCAGTTTTGTTTGAAATGGGTATTGGGGAGAATATTTACTAGAACAAGGGTACACACTACATCGATCATATATAAAAGGGGTTTTTTATGAAATCTGCCTACATTGTGACCAAATTCTCCGCTAGCTGTTGTGATCATCCATGGTATTAGACATTGTGAACATCCAAATGAGATATATGTTTAGCACTCCTAGTAGCATCCTGGTAGTATAGGTTCGAGCCCTAGGGCACCCAACAAGCGTTGTTTTCAGGGATTTTCCTGAGTGAGGTACACAAACTCCCTCATTTGTCTCGTGTCCAAAGCACGGGTCTGTGGTCGGCTCTTCTCATGGAGTCACGGTCTTGCTGTGTATGGATGAGACACCAACAATCACGAACATAATTGCATTTCCACCATGAGCTACAATGTCTTTTTTTTTTTTTTACTGAATTCCAAAGTCATCATTTGTCCTTACTATATCCTATTTCGTGTCAAACCTCAATCTCAAGATCATGTTTAAATCATTATGTATATTGAGTTTTTTTAGCATGACACACATTCATTTCTTTTTTAGAAGCGATAAACCTTTGTATCATCCTTCGGATTAAATTCTTTGTTGTCAAACCGGGATAACCCCATTTCCATTATTTCAAAGAAATCGTAACAGAGTCATCATATATAGAGTTTGGAGTTGCAAAAGAGAAAGACTCAAAACGCCTAACCCAGCTATAGAACCAACAGAACAAGCAGAAGAAATTATCTGACCTAAGCACTCCAGTACAACAAACATGAGCAGCAAAAAAGTGTATTCCAAGGTCGCCTATTTCTTCGACAGCTAATCCATTACTTTTTCCCAGGCTGATGATCCTTTGCTTCTCTTCTGCTTTGTTTTTGCTATCAGTTGTGCTATCTGTCATACCTTTTACAATTCTACATTTTGAAAAAAAGGCCACTGAGACATCATGTATATGAGTACAAATCTAAGTTGGTCCTCTTATATTTGGAAAAAAAATTATGCCTCACTTGTAATAAGCATACATGAATTACATATTAATAATGCATGTTATTCTTCCAAAAGAAAAGCTTAATATAATACAATGACTGTTTATTGGGGAAGAGGATTTTAACAAATTAAAGTAGGCAGCTTTAAATATTTGAGTTTTCACAGTTCCCAATATGCATGTGTGTCATTTCTAAATTTCAGCAGTAGAGCAAGTGGAGGTGAAAATGCAGACCTAAAAGCAAAAGACATTTCATCTTGGAACTTTGCATTCCATATTCAAATGGTTTGTCTAGAATTGTAGATACCCATGTAAATTAGGTCTATGATGATACAATCAAATATTACATGGACACTTCCAACCATGCACTGCAACATCATCCTGCACTATTTTATTACACTTCTTGGTACATAACTAACTCAAAACTAATAAAAATTCTCTGTAGAGAATTTCTTAACTTCATAAAACTAGATCTACACATATGGTACTACCCAGCATTTATACAATACAAAGATAATGGAGTTAGCGAATGGTGACACCAGTCAAGGGCCTCTGGGGCTGCTGAGGCAGTGGCTAGGAATGCAAGAAGCAGCAGCTGAAGAAAGGGGGAATCCATTGGGTAAGATACCTAACTCAAAGACACAAAAGAGGAAGAGCACATAAAACAATTACACATTAAGGTATGCATGCATTCAGCAACGTTTGTGCAGCTAATTATTCAATTTACTGACTTAACTACAAAATATTTCTCCGGGATCACTGCCCTGGCTGTCCTGTATACTACCTCAACAATGTCTAGAGTTAAATGAAGAAAGATCCATTTGATGCAGGGAACATGATTTGTTCAATTTTGTAGTTCTTTTTCCTCTATCACTACAAATGTGGTTGTGTTCGCACATATATACTACTACTAGGGCTTTAAGCACTACCAGAATTCTGAATTGCCTTGGGGACCGAAAATCGCCAAGGAAAGGGGGGAAACCGCCAAGGAAATCATCCTTGACCATAAACTGTTAAGCAAATGCACTCAAGCATAGAGGGCAAGGGAAATTAGTTTCCTTGGCGGTTTCGACGCTCAAGGATAATTTACTTGAAGGCTAACCGCCAAGAAAATCAGGCCCTGACTTAACTTGTCAAATGGTCAAGGAAATGGTGGAGCCGCCAAAGAAAGAAGTTTTCTTGAGGGCCAATAGCCGCCAACGAAATTATGTAGGCCGCCAAGGTAATAGGTATTTCCTTGGCTGCCTTTTTACCTCAAAGGAAATTATGATTTTCCTTGGCTGTTCTTAACCGCCAAGGTAATTCGATTTCTGACTCTCAAGAAAATGCATAAGAGCAACAAAAAAAAATCCAATAATATATTCACAATGATGACATCCATATAAACATTTATTACACTAATCCATGTTTGTCTGGCTCAACACCATGCATTCCAATCATAAACACTTGCATCTTAATTGCACGTTACATGACACATATAAATCATATAGACCATATGAATTTACATCCCATATAGACCTTAAGGTTGCATATAGTCGTGCTTAATCTTGAAATACCACACATTACTTAACTAGCAGCTAATTTGAAGTATTTTAATTATTTTCCACCATTTATTTTGGTGTTCCAAGTTCCAACTAGAACAGTTCATCTGTTTGGACTAAAGAAATCTCAGCCAAGCCTTATGCTGTCCATCCTTGTGGATGTCAATTGTTTTTTATAGTCAAACGCACAGGGAAACTACATATTAATACGTTAATTTTCTAAACGCACAAAAGAAAACTACCGAAGACTCTTGGGGAAATCATACTAGCTTAACCTATGGTTTTGAGCCGTTTGGAAAATTCCCATTTCTAGTTTCCAAAGATCTCTCCTGCCTCCAGGCCCTAGGCCATTGGATAGGAAACAATGCATTCCCGATGAACTGATAGGCAAATTCCATCAAGAGTGGACTGACACAGAAATAAAAGACTTCTCTTGTGAGTCTCCCAACAGAAACTTCATCTCTGACTGTCATTTTCTAAATGTGAGTTAAGAGTATATATAACAGTAATAAGGTCAATTGTTATCTTTGTAGGTGTCTGGGATAATACTATTATTGGTGGGTGTATTGTAGTTTTTTTGCCAACCACCTGTCATGCACATTTGTTATGTAGTGTAGCTAGGCATCCTTCTTGGAAATACAGATATTTTTGTTGGTTCTAGGCCATTTGGTTTTCCATAAGTTTCCCCTACTATGTGATAAAAAACAACACCAGACAAATTTGTAGTGACATGAAATATCACAATGTTACATGTTCTGATCCATTTTGTATTCCAAGAAATATAGACACCACCGAAACTGCAATTGCCTTGGCGACCTAGAATTTCCTTAGGAGCCAAAACCAAACCACCAAAAAAGGGTAGTTTCCTCGACGGTACTACTCCACACTCAAGGAAACATATATTCCTTGTCGGTTTCCTTGCAGGTGAAGAGTAGCCGAGGAAACAATAATTATCTTGGCATTCTATAGTGCTTCCTTGGTGGTTGTTGCCCCTAAGGAAAGTGTTGGCGGTTGTAATCACTACTAGAAACAGGCACCTTGCCGAGTGTTAGGGCTTTTGCCGAGTGCCAAATATCGGGCACTTTCGGCAAAGACCCTCTTTGCGGAGTGTCGCGCTTGGTAAAGGTTGAGGCTCGGAAAAGGAGGCTTTGCTGAGTGTCGGGCGCTTGGCAAAGCCTAGCACTCGGCAAAGCCTCCTCTTTGCCGAGGGCGGCACTCGGCAAACTTGGTACTCAGCAAAGCCTCCTCTTTGCGAGGCGTTAGGCTCTCGGCAAAGAACAGCCGTCCCCGCCATTGTTTTTGCCGCCGACCGTCACCTGTTTGGATCTCGACGAACTTGGTTACTTTGCGAGCGCCAAGGCCAGGACCAACTTTGTTGAGTGTCACTTTTGACACTTGGCAAAGTATTGTTTTTTTATTTTCATATCCAAAGTTCTTGAGTGGACATGCTACAGTATTTGGTACAATATGTTCAAATTTGGAAAGGTTTTGGGACTTTTCTTGTATTTTTAAAATTTATCTCTTTTATGTGAATTTTTTTCATAAGCCAAATCTGAACTGCAAGTCATTCGAATAATGGGAAAAAGTGAATGGAAAAATGATATTCGTGTTATTGAGTCTAATGTGAGGCTTCATCTAGGGAGACCCCAAAATTTAAGAAACATGACCATTTACTTGTGGTGAATTGTTTTAAAATTCTATAAAAAGCAAACGAAGCCCAAAAATTATGAAATTTGTCGAGTTGTCGTGATATCGTATGTGTAGGCTGTGATAAAAATTGAGAAGGTTTTGTGCATGTTGTCACATACCATGGCACAAAACAGGACATCTCCACATGAGCTCTAATACAGAAAATCAAAACAACGCCAATTACAAAGTTTCATAACTTTTCCGGATCTACAAAATTTATTTTGCTCATTTGTTGATCCGACATAGTGGTAGTAATATTGTTCACAAATCTTAGATATCTCTCTTCTAGTTTCATAAACTATACGAGATATATGAGAGAGATTTATATTATACTCGAACAATGTTACTATCGCTTTGTCAAATGAAGAAATTACCAAAGTAAACAATGTAGGTCTTGAGAAGTTATACAACATTGTAGTTGAAAACTTTTCATTTGAATTTGTTTAGGGAGTCAAAAAGGGCTTTGAAAGACTGATTTACCGATGGCCAAAAAAAACACACACGACAAACGCCTCTTTGCTGAGTACCAAAAGGAACACCTGACAATTATGAATTTCGCGAGTGAGGTAAAACACTTGGCAAAATACATCTTTGCCGAGTGTGGCTTTGTCGTATTTTTTTTTGAGTTGACACTTGGCAAAAATGGTCTTTGCCTAGTGCCCGATAAAATACACTTGGCAAAGAGTGGGATTCTAGTAGCGGCACGTATGTTCTGTAGGTCAGTGTTAGGAAATAAAAGGTGCCATTCAGATGATCTAAATATGCAACCGATTCTGGTGAATGTTGGATCATTTTGTTCATTGCTCCGCGTAAAAATTTCGAACGTGTAGAGATGAGGAACCAAAGTCAGTTCGACCCTTGAGTGATGTACGTGTGATTGACAAACACTATTGTGTGTGATATGTTTGCCTTGGCTCGTGACATGCAGGTGATGAGGGTAGTGAAGGGCAGCCCGTGGGCTTGGCATCGGAGGACCCGGGAGGATCGTGCAGCGGCATGGGCGGCTCACATGGTGCTACGTCAAAGCAATGAAGCATGGAGGGCGTCGATGCGTCGGGCAAATCAAGTGGAGGCAATGGCAAGCTCAAAGTAGATGGCTCGTGTGGTGAGACCATGAAAAGAGTTGAAGGTGTCAGAGACTCAAAGATTGGCGGGAGGTCTTCGACACGTGTCATGTAGGTTTTTGGCGGGATTCCCCACAAAAACCACCAAGGAGGGGTTTCAGGCTTGGGCCTCAAAATCGGTGACGGGTGAGTCGGGCGCTCGATCATAGGACACCTGGTGTGTTCATGGATCTTGTGTGGAGATGAAGCGGAGGTTTCCTTGAAGCGAGTCATCATGCGTATATTTAGTCGATGATTACCTTTTGTCTTGAGCCTTGTACATAAGGTTGAATTGCCCAGTACTAGTCATTCCTCCCTCTCCTTGGTTTCAAATTCTTGCGATCCTGTCTCAGTTCCAATTCAAACCTTAATTTATTACGAAGATAAAAGAGCTTAATTACATACCTACTCCTTGACATATTCTCTCGTGACGCGCGCTCACACACATGACAAACCAGACCAGGCTAGGCCTCTTGTTTTTAACGAGGAAATAGCATGAGGGGCTACGTCGGCCCAAATTTGTAATTACCAGGTCGTGAGCGCGCCAGGTCAACTTGGTTCAGGTGAAACTCGTTTGGACGAAGTATCACTCTATTCCCAGCTACGCCTGATGCTTCAGATCGAGTTATGGACCGTTTCTTCTTCATTAGTCGTCAGTGGTGTGTCCCTGTCCATGATGAAAATCAACCACGGGGTTTACGTGTCTCTCTCATTTTTTTTAGAAAGGGACGTGTCTCTCTCATAAAACAATATGTATTTTGTTGTAAGCAGGTGGGAAAGAAAGAGGCGTGTGCGTGTCACAAAAAAAAAAAACTCATTAGAATTCTCTGACTCTTTCTATGTTGACCGATAATACACAACCTTTCTACAAGTTGTATATATATGTACCTGCACTAATGATACCAATGAACCACACACATCATCGGAGAAACACATGGGACTCTACTCTTCATCTCGTCGTGGCCCTGTAGCCTCGGCGCTACTGCTTTGCTTCTGCATTCTGTTCTCGGGAGTACATGGAGGATCTCGCAGGGTAAGCAAGCATGCATGCCTACTTCTTAATTTGATCACTAGCAAGAGAGTTTTAGTTTAAAGACGATTGATGTCTCTTTAATCTCCTGTGTTTGCAGCTTTATATCGTCTACCTAGGAGATGTGAAACATGGACACCCGAGTGATGTCATCGCTTCGCACCATGATATACTCAGCAATGTTCTTGGAAGGTACGTATATAGCCCTCTTTCAGTTATAGACCGACCATTCCTCGAAGATCGGTAGCAATGTTAAGCCTTCAAGCTAGAGATTAATTGTGTTTTTCTCGTGTAAACTCAGCATGGAGGATTCTTTGGCTTCCATGATTCACAACTACAAGCATGGCTTCTCAGGCTTCGCAGCCATGCTTACTGAAGACCAAGCCAAGCAGCTTGCAGGTGAGCCTTCCTGCTCGAACAACGAGGACCATGTCTCTCGTCGCATTGTTCCACATCAACCAAATTCGATATGTGACGCCTTTCTCTATGCAGAGTTTCCGGACGTGATCAGTGTGAAACCCAGCAGAAGGTTCAAGGCGACAACCACTCGAAGCTGGGATTTCCTCGACGTGAACAACCAAATGCCCAATGACCTCGTCAATAAAGGCAAATATGGAGAGGACATCATCGTCGGAGTTGTTGACACTGGTATCTGGCCAGAGTCGGCAAGCTTCAGCGACCAAGGGTACGGTCCCGTGCCGTCACGGTGGAAAGGCGTGTGCCAGCTCGGAGAGGCCTGGGGCAGCAGCAACTGCAGCCGCAAGATCATCGGCGCACGGTTCTACAGCGCCGGACTGGCCGAGGAGGACCTCAAGCTCAACTACCTATCGACCCGGGACGCCGACGGCCACGGCACGCACACGGCATCCACCGCGGCAGGCTCCTTCGTGGAGGGGCCAGCTTCCGTGGCCATGGCCTCGCCGCCGGCGTCGCGCGCGAGGCGGCGCACCCCACGCCCGCATCGCCGTCTACAAAGTCCTCTGGCGGCGCGGCGGTCTCGACGGCGAGAGTTCTGGCACCGACGCCGCCCTGCTCGCGGCCATCGACGACGCCATACACGACGGGGTGGACGTGCTCTCGCTGTCGGTTTCTGGTTTCGGCGACAATTCCTTCGGCGCTCTGCACGCGGTGCAGAAAGGGATCACCGTCGTGTACTCTGCCGGGAACGATGGGCCTAGTCCGCAGACTGTCAAGAACACGTCTCCCTGGGTCATCACCGTTGCGGCGAGCAAAATCGATCGGTCGTTTCCGACCGTGATCAAGCTGGGAAACAAGCAACGGATCGTGGTACGTGCCGGATACAAACAGCAAACTCACAAGCCTGCCATGGTTTAGTTTCTTGCCCCCGGCCTGAGCATTTTTTTCTTTTCGTTCTTGCAGGGACAATCGCTCTACTATGAAGGGAAGAACATATCCAGGAGCATGTTCAGAAGTCTTACAGACGGTGGCCAGTATGTAGAAACCATTAATTTCACTTGCAAATGTGGCATAAATTCAGCAACTGGTCAGAAATTAAACTTGTTGCCTTGTGTGGTTAGGTGCACGGCAGGTGATCTAAACGGTACTGATTTCAAAGGGAAAATTGTGCTTTGTGCAACACCAAATTCACCCACGGTGGATGGCCCGTTTGCGATATTCGGTCCAGCCATACAAAACGTCCGAGCTGGAGGGGGATCTGGCGTTATTTTCGTTCAGTATACGACAGACATTCTCACAGCATGTGGAGGCATTCCATGTGTTCTTGTGGATATTGACACTGGCAAAAAGATCAGGAAATACATCGACACCGCCAGGTACATCACTTTCAGAATCCTAATCACGATTACTGCACAATAGTAGCTGCTCCTGATCATGCTCTGCAGTGAGCTGAACATTTTCTGAGATGAATTTCTGGTTGTTTCAAGCAGCTCTCCAGTGGCAAAGATTGATCCGGCCCGAAGCATTACAGGTAAAGACATCCTGGCTCCAAAAGTGGCATCATTCTCTTCGAGGGGCCCATCACCCGACTATGCTGATATCATTAAGGTAACACAAAGGCAGCCTAACATAAGATATATAGCCATGACCTGCCATCTCATTCTGCTCTTGCTTCCTCAACAGCCTGACATAGCTGCACCTGGAGCCAACATCTTAGCAGCAGTGGGGAACTCCTATGAAATTTATTCAGGGACATCAATGGCTGCCCCTCACGTGACCGGCATCATCGCGCTGCTGAAATCTCTGCATCCAAATTGATCTCCTGCTGCACTGAAATCCGCTATGATGACTACAGGTACTTAACAGCTAATTTAGAAGATAATAACTTCTAAAGACATGACTTGTTGCTAGGCAGTGTTACATGTGTCTTACCCCTGTTTCATTTTGCACGGTGAAGCATCTGTAACTGACAAACACGGAATGCCGATACTGGCGGAAGGGTTGCCTCGAAAGATCGCCGACCCATTTGACTATGGAGGTGGGCACATCAACCCCAACAGAGCAGCTGATCCCGGCCTGATTTATGACATCGATCCGAGTGATTACAACTACTTCTTTGGTTGCACCGTCACCAAGACTTCAGCAAGCTGCAATGAAACACCAGCACCAGGGTATCTCTTGAACCTGCCATCCATCTCGGTTCCAG
Organism: Hyparrhenia diplandra; assembly: GCA_015847255.1. Lineage (NCBI taxonomy): Eukaryota > Viridiplantae > Streptophyta > Magnoliopsida > Poales > Poaceae > Hyparrhenia > Hyparrhenia diplandra. The sequence continues at coordinate 118,624 of JADLZK010007140.1, read as the reverse complement.
ACCTCAGGTATCCAATTAGCATACCCAGAACAGTTACAAATGTAGGCGAGGTTGATGCAGTTTACCATGCTGCAATTGAGAGCCCAGCTGGAGTCAAGATCGAAGTTGAACCGCCGGTTCTTGTATTCAATGCCGCAAACAAAGTCCATACGTTTCAGGTGAAGATATCACCTATGTGGAGGTTACAAGGGGATTACACATTTGGCAGCATTACTTGGTACAGTGGTAAAAAGACAGTGCGAATTCCAGTGGCAGCCCGGATCACAATTCATGATTTCTTTGCGGATGTTGCCTAACTGAGGTGAAACATGCACTAACCTCATAATGTTCTTGTACCTTTTGAAATAGAGCAACACTATCATAGTGTTCCGAAAACTGCACAGAAACAAAAAAATAGGAAATACCAAGTTCCATTTTGGCTTTACTTGTAAAATTCCTTTTGTCATTGGGATCAGACAAATAGCTACCATTATTGCTTAGGCTAAATTTGAATAAATTCTGTGCCCTCAGAGTTGGATCATCATCAGAAGAAAAATGGTTTTTGCTATGTTCTTCTGTACGAGTTTATACCTATACACACCATTTGGTTGAAGAAGGAAAATCACCAAACTAAAGGAAATTCGATGCATTACTAACCTCCATTTATAAATACACTAGGAAATATGTCCGTGCGTTGCTACGGGTGCACGGGTGAAATTTATTTTGTTTCTTCCTCTGTCATTTTTCTTTAACGGAAAAGTTGAATTTTATCACCGGGACGACAATTATTGTCTAGTACCTGTGTATGTAAATTAGTCCATGCGTCTCCATCTCAAGAGGTCGCAGGTATGTTGCACCAAGACATACAGTTGGGTGTTTGGTTGATGGTTTTTGCGCTGATAAGCCAGCTTATGCTGTTGTGAGAGAAAACATTGTATTATGGCTGATAAGGTCCAGTCTATGCGTCACAACATGCCGTATTAAGCAATATAAAAATATGAAATGGGTACCGTGTACATAAGACGTCGTATCGTGTATTTGCAATCGAAAAATATGAAATGGGTATCGTAAACATAATAAGAAACAATAGTGTATATTACGTAATAATAATTCATGTAAATGATGTAAAATTATTTAATAATTTTCTTTGGTTTTATACCGAGGAAAAAAAAAAAAAGACATGCGTGTTGTATGGACCAGCACTCGGAAGCTGCAACTATCTTGTCTTGGATGATAATGAGCAGATAGCGATGACCTTCCGTCAGCCTGGCGCGCCGCCTGGTGCCTCCTCCTCTGTGGTGGCAGGGCCGGCCGTAGAGCTCGCGATGAGGACGCCGCCCGGTTCCTCCTCCGCACGACTATGCCAGGAGCGGATCTCGCCGGACCCGAGCATGATGGTGCCACGAGAGGATCTCGCCGATGGCGGGCAACACGGTGCTAGGGGCGGAGTCCGTGCTCCCATGGCTGCTCGCTGGGGACAGGCATGATTTGGATTCATCTCCTATTTGAGATAGCAAACTGGAAACTTATTTGCGCTCCGCGTACACGTACTCGGTTTGCGGCTATACGGAGAGCGATAGGAACCGAGCGGTGGACAGGGATCTGAATCGGTTTTAGGCCCACGGACGACAGGACAGGCAGACGAAAAAAGGTGAACAATAAATTTTCTCTTTTTATTAGTAGGTATATATATATATATATATAGATGTTTGCCGATTCCCCACATACACCCCGATTCCCCTAATGTAAGACATTATATATATGGTATCTAATTTTCAATGACCAAATTTCGTTTTTCTCCCACGTACACATACACCGACCACACACAGATGCTACCCACGTACACATACACTGACCACGTACTCGTACACTGACCACACAGATGCTAACTACTCATCTAACACACATACACGCTAATTAGCTAGTATAATCACATACACGCGCTAATTAACCAACCTAACACGTACACACATGCAAAATTAAGTGTATACAATTACACACAAAATAATATAGTATAATCACAATATGCCAAGTACAAAGCTATAAAATAATAAAAAAGATTCACATATTAGTAAGAGATCACGCATGTATGAATGAAATCTTGAAAAAAATAAAACTTTCCTTATTTATCTGGTTTTATAAAATTCCTAATCATTTGGGGTACCATAGCAAATCCCCCCAAAAAATCCATGACATCCCAAATTAATCCAATCATCTAGGATTTGGATTGAGCGAGGTCCAACCATCCTGCCAATTTCTCCGTCACTACCATATCGAGACCTCATCACAATGTAAGGATGGAAACATGGACTTAATGGAGAGCTAGAGGAGGTTAGGGCGAGTTATCTGCCAACCATTTTGGGCTGGACCAGCCCACCTAAAGGCTCACCCGATGCCCCTTATCATCCACCTCCACCCGACGCCCCCTCATCTTCCTCCTCCCGACGCATGGCCCTGCCGCAACCACCTCATCCCCCGCCGCAGGCGCTCTAGGGCGCCCGTGGAGCCCGCTTTCTCCCTCCCCCCTTTGTTCTTCCCCCCCCCTACCTCTCTCGCTTTTCACCGGCCATGGCGTCGAGCTCCAAGTTCCATCAATGGCGACGGCGCCCCGCCCCTAACTGGCCTAACCGCCCCGACCACGACCAACCGCACCTAAGCCGCTCGGCGACCATGCCGACCGCTGGGCCTACCTACCTCCCCCCAGTCGGCCATTCTATAGCCCTACCGGAGCTGCTAAAGAAGATCCCCGCTCGGCAGAACCCCCCGCCCTCCCTCACCGGAACCCTAGACCACGTGCTCGCCATTGCTCCGTCGTCATCTTGGGCCGTTGTCGTTCTTGGTCTGGCCCACTTGAAGAGTGGTCGGCGGACGCATCCGCACCTTTTTCCTGGTGCCGCGTCCATTTCCAGTAGTGTGTGAACTTCTTGGTTCGGACCATAGGCGGGTTTGGGCGTAGGGCTATTAGGACCACGGCCCTAGGCGTGGCCCAAATTCCCACCCCTCTTGAATTTCCATGGCCCATCGTTAGCCCAGCAGCAAAGTTTTCAACCAATCTCGAACATCATCCTACCTGAGGACCTTCTCATGCATTCTCTTGCTTGTGTTTGCTTGAAGGCCCATCTGGTCGTGGGCCATCACAACTGGTTCCTCTCCAAGTGCTCCGGTATCCACTGAGGACAAAACCTGAGAAGACGCATGCAACCTTGGATGACTCTTTAGATGAAAAATTCATTTGCTTCTTGTTAGGATTCAATTCAAGATGCATCCTCTAATCTAAACTCTGTCTTATTAATGTTCAAATCTTCCGATATAGTAAAAATTAACCGTGATATCTTTTTTTTAAAAAAATACCATGATAATTTATTGAGTATATCAATTTCTATAGTCTGTGGAGTTGCGCGATGTATTTATGAGCTTGTTTCTTTGCAGATTTGCTCCTGGGCCCATATTTCATACACAGATAGACCCATTTGTCATCCACACGAGGGGGCAAATCTCCAAACATGGTTTGGAGGGTGACCCAAGTTTGCATTTTTTTTTAGTTGTATTATTTATACTGGTATTAGACCGGCTATGATTGGTATATATTTTAACTCGATAAAGGCAGTATATACACTTTTATATATAGTGGCCCTTGGCGTCAAAATTGATGAGTTCTTGAGACCATGCATACTCCGCGCTGGCGAGGCGGCGGACCATGACAACGCTATGATGGAATGGCAAAGGAGCCCAGCTTGCAATGCGACGGCGGCCGACCATTCGACTGCCGCGACAACCAGAGCCCCCGCCTGGACGGCCCGGGACCGTGGGCCTTCGGTGGACGCATCAAGGATGCGAGCTTCCCACAGCGGTTTCGACCGCCGAGCAACGTCGCGAGCAATGTCGCTAGCTGGTACACGGCAGATTCTGTCCCCTCTATGTGGCTCGATAACTACTGGCTTGCCTGCCAGGCCAGTGGAGCGACCGATGACACTTCGTCATCTAATACCTCCCAATCTGCTTGGGGCACAACGTCCGAGCATGGCTCGAGTAGACATGCCTTTAGGGCGTCCACAACAACAGCAGAGAAATTGCTAGCTAGATGACCGGCAGAAACAATAAAAAAAGAGAGAGAGAATGCAGAGCTGTGAACGTTGTGAGAGAGATTTTGTGGGAAAACATGCGAGACTATCTAGGACTCAAGCGCTAGCGCGCTGCTTCGTCCCGGTTCTGACCAATAGCATTTCGTGTGTGCTCCTCCTAGCTAACTGACCTGGTCACCATTGGGGACACCCTTAGTGATGCAACCATTGTCGTCAGAAGAGTGTGGTTTGGCTTCTGAACAATAGACTGAAGCTAGAACTCCCTGCAGTTTTAGCCTGATTCATTTCATGGGACCGTCGGTTCAAGCTTTTGTTCCTTTTGAGATCCATGGATATACAGAGGACATTAAAATTTCAGAAACGGATTTAGTAGAAGCCTGTAATAGCAAACTTGCAATCAAATACACAATTCGGCGGTGAAGAAGCAAGGAATTGGAAAACAAGATGATGTCATTTACATGGTTGTAAAACAAGATGATCTCCCAAAACAAGCTTGTTACGGTCTACAGATAACAGATATATCTAATAGAGTACTCTATCTAATATATCGAGCTGTAGTCAGTAGAAGGCATGGTGACGCCGGCTCCAGCTGCTATGGCTCCTCTGGTACGGGTGATGGCGGCGGTGCTGTGGAGATGTGCGCGACTCGGCGTCAGACACCGGCAGAGACGGAGGTGGCGTGCTGGGGCTGTACTCCGGAGTGGCGGCGCGCCAGCTGCGCCGCGGAGGACTCTCTAGCTAGTGTGTAGTTCAGTGAGTTAGAACACCGTAAAGGACTCAGTGGTGAGTACTCTGGGCTGCCAGGCATGTACTCCGGAGTGGCCACGCGCCGGCCGCGCCTAGGTGGGGTCTCAGGCGTGTAGTCCGGCCATCTAGTGTTGAAATAAATCTTAGCATAAAACATTCATAATAGAGGATCTTATTCTTAGTCTATTACATGACCACATCTGACTATTGCGGAAACATAAACTTAGATGGGATTAGTGCTAGACCGGCATTGGCATTCGCCATTGGAGCCTCCAGTGGTGATGCAGTCGTCGGCGGTGGTGTTGGTGTAGAGGAGTCACCAGCCAAGGGTTTGGGAACCCTCTGCAGGTGACGATCTTGATCTCTCGGGTACCGGTAACCTTCGGGGCGCCACCGGCACTGACCTGGAACGGGGACGAACCTTCCCGAACCCTCCAGCGCCTTTAGTGATCGGTTTGTGTTCTCTCGTAGAGAGGAATGGAGTGAAGGAGTAGCGAGGGGCGACTCCACTTAAATAACAGCGCTGTGGGCCGGGGGGCCGATCCCTAGTGAATGGTCTTAGGGATGCCGCCCGATCGCGGCAAGACTTATTCTCTGGTGGATAGCTATGACAGGTGGACAGATTACTAACCATCAATTAATCTCGTAATTATCTTAATCACTAATTATTAATTAATTGGTCATTATCTCGAATTAGCCGAGAGCATATCCAACATTCTCCCACTTGATCGAATGGCTAATTCACTTAAGTAACTAGTGTTTAACTTATTCTTATGTTCGCACTCAGTACTACAAATGAAGGCTAGACCAATGCGTCGTCGGCGACAATAATAACCACTGGGACACCATTACCCATAGTTCACTGTAATACCTCGATAGAACGCTTACTTATTTGGGAGTACATGGCCCTATTACCCAGTCTCGTAGGCTCTCCACCAAGCCCATGTTTAAAACATGTTGCTTGAATATGTTATGTGGCAAGCCCTTGGTAAGCGGATCCGCGAGCATCAACTTAGTACTTATATGCTCAACTTTAATAGTCTGATCCTGGGTTCTATCCTTCACAACATAGTACTTTAGGTCCAAATGTTTTGACCCATCAGTAGGTTTGTTGTTTCCGGGAAAATATCTTACTGCAGCTTGATTGTCGCAGTACATGTTAAGGGGTTTTGAAATGTCACAACAATTCTTAAGCCCGGACAAAATTCTTGAGCCAAACAAATTGGCTCTGTTCCCTCAAATAAAGCAATAACTTCAGCTTGCATCATCGACGATGTTGCAATACTTTGCTTAGCGCTTTTCCACGAAATCGCTCCTCCAAATGAGGGTAAAAATATAGCCTTGTTGTGGATCTCCTATTATCCACACGCCCCTCCTAGATCGGCGTCCCGAATATCCCACAATTTTAAGAGAATCAGATCTCCGATATGTGAGCATTAAATCTTTGGTGCCCCGACAATAACGTAAAGCTTTCTTGACACCTTTCCAAAGGACCAATCCTGGATTTTTCTGATATCTGCCAGGCATCCCGGTTACGTATGCCAAGTCCGGGCGCCGCACATACTTGTGCATATTGTAAGCTTCCGGCGGCCGCCAGCATATGGCTTATTCTTCATCTCATTTATTTCTAACTTAGTCTTAGGACATTGGTATTCACCAAACTTATCACCCTTAGCAAATGGTACAGGTGTGGCAGCACACGCACTCCATGTTGTACCTCGCAAAGCATTTTCTCAATGTATGCTTTTTGAGATAATCCCAATACTCCATTGGTCCTGTCTCGGTTTATCTCAATGCCAAGAACATAAGAGGCCTCACCGAGATCTTTCATGTCAAAATTTGACGACAAGAAATTCTTTTGTCTCATGTAACATATTCTTATCATTACTTGCTATTAAAATGTCATCAACATAGAGTATTAGGATGACAAAAACGTCCCACCTTTTGACTTAAAGTAGATACAATTATCCTTTAAATTTTCAATGAATCCGAATTTCTTTATGATATTATCAAATTTCAGATTCCATTGATGTGGCGCCGCTTAAGCCCATAAATGGATTTCTTTAATTTGCACGCCATGTGCTCCTTACCTTTCACAGCAAAAACCTTTGCGTCTGTGCCATGAAAATAACTTCATCTAAATCACCATTTAAGAATGCAGTTTTAACATCCATCTGATGTAACTCTAAATCATAATGGGCTACAAAGCGCCATAATAATTCTGAATGAGTCTTTCTTAGATACGGGGGAAAATGTTTCATTATAATCAACCCCTTCCTTTTGTGTGAAGCCTTTGGCTACGAGCCTAGCCTTTAAATCTCTCAACTTTCCCTTTGGAATCACGCTTAGTCTTGTAGACCCATTTACAGCCTACTGGTTTGACCCCATCGGGAATTTCCATTAATTCATAAACTTTATTAGTGCTCATAGACTTAAGCTCATCTTGCATAGCCTCGATCCACTTATCAGAATGCTCATGTTCTATTGCCTCTTTAAAAGAGGTGGGATCATCTACTTTCCCAACATCATATAGATCTTCACTTAAATAAGTTTCATAATAATCTGGGATAGCAGATCTCCTCTCCCGTTGTGATCTTCTTACAGGTTCATTAGGAGCTACAACTGGTTGAGGCTGAGGCTGTTCATGTGCCTGAATTTCATTCTCAATTATTGGCACTTCCGGTTGAGGCTCATCAATTTCAATATTTGAGTTCTCAACTGGAATATCATTACTAGTAGCATGAGGCGGAGGTGCACTAACTTTTGGTACAAAATCATGCATTATTGGAGTTGGGTCTTGAGTCATAGGTACAGGTAATTCAGCCCGTATCTCCTCAAGATCAACCTCACGCCTCTGCGAGCACCCACTGATTCCTGCATCCTCTAGGAACACAGCCTGCCTGGTCTCAACAAACTTAGTATGACGATCAGGACAGTAGAAACGATATCCCTTAGAATTATCAGGGTATCCAATAAAGTGACAGCTCACAGTCTTAGGATCTAATTTCTTTAACTGAGGATTAAATAACTTAGCTTCAGCAGCACAACCCCACACACGGAGATAATTTAGTGTAGGCTTTCTCCCAGTCCACAACTCATAAGGTGTCTTGGGAACTGACTTACTAGGAACCTTATTTAATATATGCGCTGCTGTCTTTAATGCTTCCATCCATAAACTTACTGGCAAGTTAGAATAGCTAAGCATGCTGCGCACCATGTCCATAAGAGTACGGTTGCGACGCTCAGCCACTCCATTTTGCTCAGGTTCGCCTGGCAATGAATACTAGGCTATTATGCCATTCTCCTCAAGGAACTTAGTGAAAGGTCCTGGGATTTGGCCAAAAGGAGCATGTCTCCCATAATATTCACCACCTCGATCTGATCTTACAAGCTTAATCTTAACATTATGCTGATTTTCCACTTCAGCCTTATAAATTTTGAATTTCTCTAGTGACTCGGATGATCGATCGCGTATGGGGTAAATGTGTCCACAATGGGGAGAAGTCATCGGTGAATGTAATGAATGAATCAAAACCATCCACTGAAGTTACTGGGAAGGGTCCACAAATATCGGTATGAATTATTTCTAAAAGACCCGTACTCCTAGTAGCTCCTTTCTTAATTGTCTTAGCAAATTTCCCCTTAATGCAATCGGTTACCTCGTTCGAGTCCGAAAAATTTAATGGTTGGAGTATCTCTTCTTTAATGAGACGTTCCATTCTTCCCCGTCGAAATGTGGCCCAAACGACAATGCCATAATTTCGACGAGGTCTCGATATCACGCTTTGCGCTTTATTTGACTTATCGCACACATTCATTACGTAATCGGGTGATATCATATAAAGCTTATCAATGAGAGGAGCGGAGAAAATCTCAACAGAATCAGGGTGATATTATTGCCAAACCGAACAATGTATCCCCAAGAATCTAAAGCTCGAAACCGAAATAAGGTTCCTTTTAAGACTAGGAACAAAAGTACATCATCAAGCTGAAGATTGAAGCCATTAGCTAATTCTAAGGAGAAGCTCCCAACGCCCTTGACTTCAACTTCATGTCCATCAAAGAACTCTAAGACTTCGCCCCCCCTTCTTATAGTTCTCATCGCATCAATACACTGTAATGAATTGGAAATGTGCACAAAGGGCACCCGAGTCAATCCACCAAGTATCGTGGAATAATTTGCTAAAATGACTCATCAACAAATGAGACAAAATCATTACCTTTACGAGCGCACCATTCCTTGAAGCCCGGGCAAGTATTCCTCGGATGTGCTTAGGCGAGCCACGTAAATGACAAGCATTCGGGTCACAATTTCGAGCATTGTTCTTACCATTATTCTTACCAAAATTCTTACCATTGTTCTTGCCATTGTTCTTATTGTTACCATTATTCTTATTGTTACCATTATTGTCATTACTCTTATTTGGCTTGAACCTCTTCCTAGGCTTCTTATCGAACTAGACTCGGCTTTGATTCTTACCCTTGCCAAAAGCAACAAGGTTAGCTATGTCTTTCTTTCTCAGATTTACGCCTTTCTTCCTCCTCAACACAATAGTCGATGAGTTCAGAAATGCTCCACTTCCCTTCTCGAGTGTTGTAGCTTACTTTGAACGGGGTGTAAAGAGCGTGCAAAGGAGGTCATAATGAAATGCACAAGAAAGCCCTCGAAAATGGACATATCAAGTACCTTAAGCTTAGCGACCATGTCACACATGCTCATAATATGCTCCCTAATTCCACTTTTCCCATCATAGCGTGAGGTACACATTTTCATGATAAGAGTACTGGCATAAGTCTTAGTGGAGCTCTTAAAATTTTCCTCAACAGGGCAAAGTACTCCTTAGCGGTCGACTCCTCACCATTTTCTTTCTTATCGTGGGGATTGCTCCCTTAATGGCGGAGGAGATCGTAGCCTTCAAGATCATGCCACCCATCCTGTTGCTATCTTCCCACTTCTCAAACTTTGAGTTGTAGGCGTTAAGCTCATCAAGAGATGCATTTGCACCGTGAGCAACAGGCTTATCCTCACGTAGTGCGTGATCGTTCTTTGAAAGTCCGATCACCACTAACACCCTATCCTTCCATGCAAGAAAATTGGTGCCATTGAGGGGTTCGATGTTGCTTATCGTGCCCGCAACATTGCTCAATTGAAAAATTATATCAAAATGTCTTAGTTAATACTTGTATGGGAAATAAATCTTAGCATAAAACATTCATAATAGAGGATCTTATTCTTAGTCTATTACATGACCACATCTCGACTATTGCGAAACATAAACCGAGATGGGATTAGTGCTAGACCGGCATTGGCATTCGCCATTGGAGCCTCCAAAGTGGTGATGCAAATGTCGGGCGGCGGTGGTGTTGGTGTAGAGGAGTCACCACCAAGGGTTTGGGAACCCTCTGCGGTGACGATCTTGATCTCTGGTGCACGGTAACCTTCGGGCGCCACCGGCACCGACTGAAACGGATGAACCTTCCCGAACCCTCCAAATTTTAGTGATCGGTTTGTGTTCTCTCGTAGAGAGGAATGGAGTGAAGGAGTAGCCGGGGGCGACACCACTTAAATAACAACAGTGGCCAGGGGGGGGGCGATCCCTAGTGAATGGTCTTAGGGATGCCGCCGATCACGGCAAGACTTATTCTCCGGTGGATAGCTATGACAGGTGGACAATTACTAACCATCAATTAATCTCGTAATTATCTTAATCACTAATTATTAATTAATTGTCATTATCTCGAATTAGTCGAGAGCATATCCAACGACGGGTAGAACCTCGAACGCCCCGCCACCGCCGCCACACATGTCCGCCGCCACGATGCAAGGCCCGCTGACGACGCCGAGAAGCGTGAAGAGGCGGTTGGTCTAGAGGCGAGGACGGGAACATCGGCGACTTCGGCGGATCTCGAAACACGACGGGGTGGGGTTCTTTTTGGCGGCAGCGCTCGATGGTGAAGAAGGGCAATTTGGAGGATGTGGTTGCGTTGGATCCGCGCCCGCAAAATAGCCCGTGATCGCGTGGACGTGTTCGATGTTGTGAAACTTGTCATCAGCGGTTAGGACCTTCCCTCTCCGTCTCTCATGATTACGTAGTAGATGAAAGAAGTAGAACAAGTAGACACAAGATAGGGAGACTATTCTTTATTCATCCGAAATATTGGTAATTACAACATAGAGCTCCCACATATATATAGTCCCGCCAAGGTCTAAGAGTTTCGGTAAGAGCCCACATACGAACGGACTAGGATTAGGATTCCTCCTTCTCCTTTCCTTCTAGGATAGAGTCCATGTGTTTTACAACACTCCCCTTGGACGATTACCATGATATGCATATGCCTCATCAAAAACTCCATCCGAAAACCCAAAGGGAAAAAACGGTTCTTGGAGAAAAGAGTACATCGCATTCGTTAATTGCATTGCACATGTTGTCTCATTAAAAACCTTGTGTGAGAAACCTTCAAGTAAAAACTCACATAGGGAAAAAAGAGTACAACATTTAACCTTCTTGGTCATATATTCTTCAGATATACTATTCTTCATGAATAGGTATTGATCTTCATAATTATGCATAAACTTCTGTGTTTTTAGCAAATATGATCTACTTGATCTTTGTAATTCTAGTGGTTTACCTTAAAGGCAGATTCAATAAAATATGCTCCCCTCATAAAGCCAAACTTTGAACTTCATTGTCCAAACCACATCTTTTCATAAATGTGTGTAAATAAAAGTTAGCTTATAATTCTTCTATGAATTATATGGGAGGAATATGCTTCATGCATAATGACCACCAATTAGTTGTGCAAAACAAATAAATATTATTCTTCAGAGAAATAGATCCTTTCAGAGGATTATGGGGTTAAATAAATTAATATTCAATATCTTCTAGATAGTGTATCAAACTTATACTAGAGTTTAGATACTTATAATTAATCCTTAGTGGATTTTCAAATTGTATTCTATAAATCTTCGAGATTTTGATTGTACAAATCCAGTCTTGCATTTGGCATTTAGGGGATAATTCAATTGCCAAAACCACCATTATTTTTATACCTTCTATGGTATTCTTAGAGGATATCATTAACTTCATGCTAGCTTTTCATATACTTTCTAAGTGTTTTCATGACACCTTCACGGTATTTAAGATTCCTCATTTTTTTTTCTCTCTCGGTCTATATTCACTTCAGGGGATGCATGGTGTTTATTCAAGAATTGACTGGTAAATCCTTCATGGATTAATTCCTTCAAGGATGTACTTTCATTCTTAATGAATTAATAATTCTCTTCTATGAGATACATTCTCTACGCATGAGAGATGAGTGATATACACAATGACATAGTGTTATTCACAAGAAAATCATTTAATGATTGCAATCCTTCTAGGACATGCTCTTCATGAGACTTGAGTATTCATTCAGGAATATATATATATACCTTAGACTTTAATACTTAGTATGAGATTTCTACAAGTTGCGATTTATATTCTTCGGAATTATATGGATTTTCATAATCCACTATTAACTGCATATTCAATATTCATTCGTTTCATTTGCCGAGATACTGTGTAGAACATTCATTTCTTCTTAACAGAGATTCAACCTCAATTGCATTTTTCGTTGACCCGATATAATCGCTACAAGCGATTTTGCCATGGACTTTATTTTCCGGATCCGGGTTCTCATAAGAGAAACATTTGCAATTATAGAGGTAATGTTGTCGACAATTATTTCTTTTCTCCCAACACTCTCATAATATGAGAGTACTATATCTCTGTCATTTCCCAAACAAGAGATGGTATATTGTTCTGCATACCCAACACAAGTGAGGTGCGCGCTTATTGTGTTGGATGTCATCTTCATGATGATCCTCTTCATGAGGTGCTTAACCTTCTTCGTGAGGCGTTCTCTTCATGAGAATGGAGGAGTTCCATTTCTTTTCTATTTAATGTGTATACACTAAAACTAGAACCCACAAAGGCCCCCGTAGATTTTAGATTGATAGTATATAACATTTAGTTTACTACTAGTAAACACAACTTCTGGTTCATAACTTCAAGTTACTCCTCTCATTTCAAAAATATCCGCATATGCTCGCTTCAGGCTTCACAAGAGCATTAGTCAAACTATTGTATGACTTAGTGTGTGATACTATTCCTGCTTCAAGCTCCAAGGAATATTTTCTCTTAAGATCATTTTCCTTCTATGGAAATAATATTTGGCATTCAAAATATAGGCTCTCTCCCCCCAATGCCAATATTAGATCATTAATAGCATACTTCAAAATATATCCCCTATCATGGGTTTAATTCAAATTCATATATCTCCAACTACAAGTGGAGGCCCATTTATGTATGCTATGATTAAATTTTTATGGGAAATATTCACACACATATTTCAATATGGGGGTTATTATTCATTATGCAAATGAAAGCTAGAATACTTAAAGTGCATTTAAGAATGTTCAAAGATTCCTACAAAATCAGGGATGTTCTCCCCTAATATGCACAAAACATAGTTTAGAAAACTATTTCATTCTCTAGCTTCTTTATTATTTAGCCTAATAAATTGATCCAAGTACTCATACAATTAAAAATATGGATCATATACTACGAAAATATAGATACGCAACATACAAGTTCACATGGAATTTCTTCTAAAATTTTCTAATTGCCATCAATGCAAAAAATCCCTTGATGCCTATTCTTCATAAATCCAAAATCATCATAATTATGTCATCCACCATCTTAGTTCCACAATTATTCATTCCATCAAATAGGTTAGTCTCCATTGAGCAAATTTTATAAACTCACTCCCCCGATCTTAGGTTGCTTGGTCGTAGACCAATCTATTGCTTATGCATACGATGCATCGAAAAGCAAATAATTCGTTAGTTCAACGGGAACCATATAGACATAGCATACTAGCTAGCCATTGATTATGGGGAAGCGCAAAGGTAGCTACTAGCTACAATTATAGCTGTTATGCTAATATTTATGCAAGAGTGGAGATACTTGTAGCTCTACTAGAGCACAACTTAGTGAAACACATTCATGTGTAATGTGGAATGTCGGTATTCAATCCAAGAAAGTAGATGACAACAAAATACAAAGCTACAAGCTTGCTTGCAATTAGTGTAATGAACTTCAAGTCCAAATACATACACTTAAAGATAGATTAAGGAATGTTGTGTCTAATAAGTATATATATTACCCACATTTTCTTATGCCTTTACCCAAAATTCCTCCCCCTTTTCATGCCATAACTACTTCAAGTAGCAATTTGCTTCATGCATCATCTATGAATAGTCACTTCTAATGCTTCATAGAATCTAATCATACTTCTAGTATTCATTGATTATGGCACAAAATTCATATATCTATTGTACTATTCAGTGTACAACAATAAACTTAGGGTAGGATACAACTTAGGATTATACAATTTGTTGGCTAAATCGACCCTTCCAAGATCAATTAATATATCAGTATAGTCCATTGTTCATGTGCTTTTTAGAAAATTCAGTTTTCCATCTACCTACATGGTAGTATTGCACAAAGAATGATAACCTTCGTGGTTAACTAAGGCTTCTTTGTGGATAAAATTAATGCAAAATTTATTTTGATAGGCAATAGACAATTGTTTATATGTGAAAACATATAAATCTAATTTATTCCATGAGAAATTCGCACACATTACTTCAAGTAATAAGAATTGCAACTAAGAATATAAAGTATTTCATAGTAGTCTTCAAGCTAACAAATTAACCATTAACCACTTAATTCAACGGAATTAAAACTTAATGCACCACCACCACTACTATCAATTCTTCGGGATATGAACTTAAGATATAATATAAGCAGATATAATATAAGCACATGATTTAAGTCCTTCTTCAAGAGAAACTTTATATGTTCCAAATAATATACATTCTCGCATGTCTTAACTTCTATACTTGACAAGCGGTAGCTTCATGCTTTATATTCAATAGTTATGATATGTAGTCACACGCCTTCAAGCAGTGTAACATATGCAAGCCACATATTCAAAATTATTACAACTTAATATCCTAGTTTATAAAGCTGTCTAAAAATTCTAACTCAATTTTCATGAGTAGTTTCGATGGTAAATTCAAATACTTCAAGTATTACATTGCTCTTTGATATTCTTATACACAAGAGTAACTTCTTCGAGAATATAGATTGATAAAATATATTTACCATCTTGTCTTCTAGACATGTAATACAAAGCTTCAAGCTATTTTTATAGAGCAGCGTTAAGCATACAAGCTTTAAAATTTGACATTCAATGCAATATGATATTCTATAATCATAATTTAGGATTTTACTCATGCAATGAGTCCCACAATGCATTTGTTACTTCTATCGGCCATATACTCATTCTAGAGAGTAATTCGAAATATATATACTCAGTTTACTACACTTCAATGGCAGTAAAATATCCTACATGGATTTAATAATGACCGTAACAAATACTTTTACTTTCGAGTAATTTTAGAATATTGCTTCTTCTTTTAAGGCATGCAAAATACCGTAACTTGGACCATGTGCATATAAGTCTACTACATGTAAACGAGTAGCAAGGTGCAAAAGATAGTGGATGGTTACTCAAGATATTCTTAGAAGCTTCCTAGCATGCGGATTTTTACCAAGCATTCATTCATCCAAAAAAAAAAAATATGCTAGGAAAATAAATTTGAGCCTCTCAAGGGTGTCAAGTCTAAGGTCTGCAGGATTTAGAGAGCCCATACACCTTATACCAACAATTACACAATATATAAATCATATCGGGATGAACATTTACTGTTCAAAGCATACACACAATTTCCTTTCAGAAATTTAAGAACTCGAGGTACATGAAGCTTCAAGCTTGCTGGTTAGCCACGGCGACGAGCTCCATGTCAGCATCAAATTAACAATCTACCAATTGTCATGTATGTTCAAACTGCGGGTTTAAAACTTCCAAGGTTACGCAAGAATAAGAACGTATAGTATATTAGCATGCATGTCGGAACTACATGTTCCAGTGCCTTATATACCAATTGAATGATCAACTGGATCAAACACAATATAGGTACATCTTCATGGCGTACTTTTATTTCTGCAATGCAAAGTTCTTATCCGCATATAACGGCCTCGTCGTCGGGACTCGGTCCTAGACGAGCGGTCAGCAGCGTACAAGCCGCAAGGAACATGGCGTTTGTAGTGCATACATGCTAGTAGCATGCACTTACTGTTTGCAGCGTGCAAGCTGCGTGCAATAGGCCGGTGCTGCCAACTGCCAATGGCTTCATGCCAAGGATCATGAGCCATGCGAACTATGCGGGATGCTTTTACATAATGACTTACGGGCCAAGGTTAGCTAGTTTGGATTCGGAACCATACATGACTCATATGCAATCCGAATTAGATTATAGGATGTAAATAACTCAATTCTTGATGGCTTCTTGCCGATATAAGCTCCTGGCTGTTTTTCGACTCGAATTAGTGTTGGTACGCCAGGATGGATCTTACTTGATCGGCTGTGGTGGCTGCCAGCCCATCGTACAAAGTTTCTTCATGCATATGTACTGTTCATGTATATACATGTATGTTCGTACCTCTTGTATTCATGTAAGTGCATAATCAGGCTTGCAGGCCTATTGTATGATACGACTGCACGCCAGGATAGACTAACCGCTATTGGCGTGCGAGCCGCGGCGTCATACTCCTAGACATGATTCAACTCATCAGGAAGCACAAAATCTACACGCTTGACGCAGCCACTGCTAGAGATCGAAGGTATCATGAAGTGTCGGGGTGCGACGACGATGGCGTACAGACCACCTTTTGTGCGGGATTGCGACCAGGAACATGCAGACAGTAAACGGCGTACGAGCCGATCGATTACGGTTAGCTACTCAGCTGCAGGCACAAACAGCACGTCATGGACAATGGATGCAGAACCGTGTACCCGCGTGTGCTCATGCAAGAGCTCATGATCGATAGACTTGGTGGCGTTCATGCATGTACTTGTTATTGCTCATACACAAAATTTGAAGCAAAAAAAATAATTGAGCTTGATCGTGCAAGATCGGTTTATATATAATGCAGCGATCTTCGTGTCACTAGCATGTACCGTGCATATATGATTGTACTTAAGTGTGTATGTACGTACTTCATGTACAGATTCAAGATATGAGGGCATAGACTAGCTCGAAGGCTAGCACATTCAAGCAATCTGCGAGATGCGATTTTTTTTTTCATACCTTTGATTCTTGAATTCAGGCGAAGGCTGTCGCGAAGGACAGTTCGGCTAGGCCGTGGGGACCTGCCGGCGTGACGATGAGTCGATGCAGTGCAGATTAGTAGCAGGCAGAGGTAGCAGATCCATTCCGCTAACAACGTCGGAGATGTCGACGTCGTCGAAGTAGTTGCGTCCGGGTGTCGGCACGAGCGACGGTGCCGAAGATCGGCGGCGACTTCAACGACGATGTCGACGAAGAGCTTGTCGTGCTGATAACGTGTTGTGAAACTTGTCATCAGCGGTTAGGACCTTCCCCTCTCCGTCTCTCATGATTACGTAGTAGATGAAAGAAGTAGAACAAGCAGACACAAGATAGGGAGACTATTCTTTATTCATCTGAAATATTGGTAATTACAACATAGAGCTCCCACATATATATAGTCCTGCCAAGGTCTAAGAGTTTCGGTAAGAGCCCACATACGAACGGATTAGGATTAGGATTCCTCCTTCTCTTTTCCTTCTAGTACAGAGTCCATGTGTTTTACAACATTCGACTCCAACTCAAATTTTTGGCGGGGGGGGCGGCACCGTACCTTGCGCTAGTCTGTTCACCCCAATCGAATGGACACGAGTGGTTGCTGCACACAATACCATGGACTATAGAAATTTACATGGTGCGGTTTCTAGGACAGATGCACCGATCGGTAAAAAACCTTGGGGAGGTCTGCATCCAATAAAATAAATGCAGCCACTAGGTTCAGCGGGCTGTTTTATATAATTGTTGTAGGTGCTTACATGATAGACCTATTAGAAGACTTATCACAGACTAGTATATTGCCCGTGCTAACGCTAACGGTGATATTAGGGGTAATACAAATCAAATTACTAAAGGTGCTATATAGATTTGCTAAACATTATGGTTGAAGAAAAATTGAAAAAAGATACAAAGACACACAAAAAAACTACTGTGGGGATCTCCCCACAGTCTTGCGTTAAAAAAAAAAAGACACAAAAACAAAAAAAAGTCAACTATGTGTGCGCCAATGCATCCGCCTTTGAATCATTCATCTACTCCAAGCATCACAAATGCAATTAAACTGAAGTCTGCTATAGCTTGGAATTAAACTCCTAAGCCTTTTCTGACCAGCTGTATCCCTGCAAAGAAAACAAAACATGCATAAGGTCATCTGTCTGTTGATCTCAAAGGGGCATACATGCTAAACCTCTCAACGCAGCTGCAAATAGAATAGAAAAGTGTCATAGTGATGTTCTTCAAATATAAAAGTGAAGAACTGAATGAAACACAACAAAAATCAAAGTACCTGATATTTTGATGTTCTGAATTCCTTAGCGCCAAACCAAATTCCATCAGATGTTAGATGAGACTAACTTGTTAAGCCCTTTCTTGAACCTGCAACATGATGTACCAACTACAAATTAGACAAATAAACTATAAATCTGAGCCATACAGTACGTATATATATTAAAACCAAAATGAATTAACAAATAGAGCAATAAAGGAGGGAGGAGAGGAATGGCAGAAGATATATAAGTTACAAAGGAACGAACAGGGCGCAGGTCATTAGTCATTCAGGCAAAGGAACTGCCTCAACTAACAAACAGATTGCCATTGAAGTTGTCGTTATTAAAGTTAAAATCAATGACATTGTTCTTTGGAAATCAGAGATTTATGTTAACTTAATATTCACCACGGAAGATAAAATCAGAACCCCTCCCATTCAGAAACAAAAGTGAGATGGATAATATGACAAGTGATGTTCTTTTTCAAAACCAACTCCTCAATGCTTCCACATTAGTGAGTAAAGATTCATAGTCCAGAACTCATATTTCAATTTTTTTTCAAGGTTTGTTCACGAAATCATTATTACATTTATTTAAAAAATCATGAGCCAAAGTGAACACCTTGTATCTCAGATGAAGAGGATCCTTCAGCCGGGTAGCATGTACTGAGCGAGTTGATAGAGGTGGCGTCTTGGGACATGGACCTACAATCGCTGCTTTAGAACTGGTGGTGCAATATTAACACCAATGGTTGCCTGAGAAGGACCCTGTGGTTTTAAAAAATATCGAGAACATATTCTTGTAAATGAATAATCCAAAAACAAGGTCATTGAGCACCAAAATAAAAGGAGTGTTTTAAAATGTAAAATGTTTTGGAAGTGTTGAAACTACAAGAACCTAAATTTGGGTACTATGAAGCATGAAAGCTAGGGTATGGACTGAATGAACCAAGAAGCACGCAAGTACTGTTTCTTCAAAAGAAAAGAGTAAACCAATCACATACTTCAGCTCAAGTGAAACTTTAGTTTACAACACCACTCCCAACACTTATGCTTTGTTGAAATCAACAGAGTGAGTTCTACAAAACAGGGCCGTGACTGCTGTGCTGCAAGATGATAATCGCAAGTAGCTGATCAAATAGAGAAGAAGCAACAACTCCAGATGATGGGAAATTCAAAAATTGCTTTGAGACGTCACCTTGGTCGGCGTGATGGCCGCTTGTATTCGTGCCGTGGTACAGGCGTTTCTCTTGCGGCTACTCATCACGCAACCATTGCGTCACAGGTGCCGCGGCGTCCGGGATCGTCGGCGTGCACACGCTACCCCGGCCTTGCCCGACCCACCTCCGACACCGGCAGCTCCGGCCCGGCGGCGCCGCCAGGGACCCGCCACCTCGGCCGAGAGCCCGACAATTTCAGCTCCGCCTGGCCGATCCGCCTCGCGTCTCCGAAAACCACATCCGGGCGCCGGCAGCTCCGACCAGCCGCGGCTGTTCATCGCCACGCCACGCCAGCCTGCGCCACCTCGGCACATCCCCTCGCCGATCTGCGTTGCGATCTACACCAGTGAGGAACCCTAGCCGCGGGATTCGGAGAAGGGCCTAAGGCGCCCTAGCATAGAGGAACGCCGCCGCCGACTTCGGGACTTCGATTTTTTTTCATACAAAAATCGATGGAGAAGTTTGGGTTGCGGTCATGGGATTCGATCTCTCACCGCTGGCGTGGGAGGAGCTGCGTGTGCGGCGCGGAGAGGAGTGATGTAAGACCCTGACAAACTTTTCATCTCGCCCTCGGTTCGTGGATCCGTTGGTTGGTGATCGCCGGTCCGAAAATAGAAAGAAGTGGTGCCTTATAGTATAGATTCATACAAAAATCGGATGGAGAAGTTGGGTTGCGGTCTGGATTCGATCTCTCACCGCGGGCGTGGGAGGGGAGCGTGTGCAGGCGCGGGAGAGGAGTGATGTAAGACCCTGGACAAACTTTTCATCTCGCCCCTCGGTTCGTGGATCCGTTGGTTGGTGATCGTCGGTCCAAAAAAATAGAAAGAAGTGGTGCCTTATAGTATAGATAATCCAGATTCGGTTATGTAAATATAGAGCCTTCGAGGATAGTACTAACAGAGATGGGGTTTGTGAAAGATATAAACTATGCAACTATGACCTATCACTCTTCGAGATAGTTTTCATTTAGCGCTATAAAGTCTATAATTCAATTTTATCTAGATTCATTGGGTAGGGAGATTAATAGATGTATACAAAATTTATATCCGAAAAGCGCGAAGTATAATTTATTACAAACTCAGGTTCAAGTACGGAAGCAGTAGTTTTGAAAACCAAATAGTCTTTTAGCGAAAACAAATATAAGATAGTGCCAGAAGATAGTCATCCCTACAACAACATGAGACAGGGATATAGAATTGCCTTGCCCCGCCTTACTCTTCATCAACCGGAAATGACAAGTCTTACAATAACCGTGGGTACACATGCTCACCCGCAACAACGGGAATAAAATCCAGTACAAAATACTCAGCTAGACTTACCCGTCCCAAAATAAAACAAAAGACTCCAAGAATTATGCTAGGTTTTATCTCGGGGTTCAGCCGACTCACATTAATTTCGAAAAATAAAGTTAATTAGTGAGCCTACTCATGCTACTTGTATTTTTTCAAGTTAAAAGGTTATTTATTTAAATATATAACCGTAGGTGTTGTATAGTCAAGATTAATCATTGCTCAGCCGGGAAATAAATAACGAGATAAGTAACTTGATCATTATTACAACATCGAAACATGATAATATAACATGAATTGTGATATTAAGACTATGATGTCGCGGAAGCATCCCGGGGTTCTCACTATCCGGGAGAGATGGCGATTCGAATCGATTGCAAAACCAGCTAGCGAATACCCCCGTCATAAACCGGATCTACTTTGCAAAGGCGGACCCAATCACTCCCGGGACGTTAGGGGCGTAAAGTCTCTGCCTGCCGGCTACCCCCTCCTTCTCGGGCCACCAAGTGAGCGCGAAAGAACGGGGACGGCGCCTGCGTCACGCATCTTCTTACGCCCAATCAATCCCAACCAACCACGCCAAAGGAGGAGCGATACAGCGTGCAAAGCCGGCCCCTAACATTCCCACGAAGCCAAGGGTGACGACCCAGCGAGAGCCTACTATATGAACATGTACTTTCAACTTCCGACCACAGCCCAACAAAGGGTAAGTCCTTAATCGATCGATGGAAAGACCACAATATCCATCCAATCTAAGCATGTTTTAATGTGTTCAGGTTCTCGGCAACACTTGACAATCACCCATGTGATTGTTCACAACATTTTCTCAAGTGACCGGAATCACATTCTACCGCAATCATGATACGTTTGAGCATTAACCTAGACCACTACATAGGATAGGGAAACTTTCAACAAGGATAATAATGCATCAACGGTTTCAACCATTTCCCAAACTTAATGCATGAAACATATAAAAGGCGCAAAGTCAAATTAATTGGAGAAAGTAGGGAAGTCGAGAATGCTCCGGGGCTTGCCTCGAGAAACGTCATTGAACGTGCTCTGGACACTTAGGAAGGTCGCCCGTCGACTCTCCTCCTCGCCGATGGCTTCTCCCCGACTGCACTCCCGGATGAAGAAGCTCCCCTGTCGGCTCCTCGATCAGCTCGTCCAACACTTCCCGATCCCGTGATGATGCATATGATGGAGAAAAGAAATGATTACAATTATATAATTGAGGTCTTTCATAAAGTAAAGTGCTAATGATAGATGAATGATTCATGATGTATGTTATTAGTAAGTGCATATCTCTTCCGTAGAGACACAATTAATTCTACACAAGAAACCCTACTAATCTACATCAATCAAACACCCTAACTCATTAATCAATTTGGAAAATGACAGCTAGACATGCTTTGTCACTAAAACAGATCCTATAGGGAGTTCTACAACTCCAAATTCAGCGAACCAAGACTCTATGAAAAGCTAACAAAATTTCCTACAAAACATTCCATATCACCCTGACCTGAAACTGACCTTAACAGCCTCAAATATAGAGAAAACAGAGGCTCCGTTTCCTACTCGAACATCACATACAACCACCATAACTTGCAACCGAATCATGCAAACTTTATCAAACTTGACCAGCAGGTAAACCAAGTCATTATCTACCAAATAAACCTACTGGACATTTCAAAAGATAATCTAAAGCTCATAAAATGATATGCTCTATCAAACTCTACACTTGCACACTACATTTGTATAAATGCTAGGAATAATAAATTGACAAAACTGCCAAGCTTACCAAACTAAGCTTACCAACAAATCCTATTCATGCTAGGAACACACAATAAAAAAATACTAACACACATTACCTTCACATAAACATGTATTTCTAAACTATTTTCCATGCAACATAATTATGGTAAATACATAACTACTTCAGAAAATTCTACAAAAATAACCAGAGCACCTTCTTGACATACCACGGATACCATAAAATCTCATGGCAAGATCATGCACATACAGCCCTACACAAAAATGACAACCTAGTTATAAAACTAGGCATGAAAATACTTTGTACTATGAAAAGTGTCGGACAACAGATTTCTGAGTATGAATAGCTTCTAAAACCTATCAAACACAAACACACCAAGTCTCACATCCAAAACTCTAATTTTTATTTTTCTATGATTTTCTAAAGATCACCATGCAAAAAGCACATAAATAGAAAATCACATTTCTTCTACAGAACATACCATGCATGATATTTTTCCTAGATTCTACTCACAAAACCAAGAACATTTTGCACAGGAAGCATATTTTTATCTTGCACCAATTAAAAGATATGGATTTTTCTCATTTTCCATGCATTTCTAGCCATAAATAAAACTCTATATAAAAGTTATCAGAAAATAGAGTTTCATAATTTTATACTGTAGTCTATCATCTAACAAGCATGACAAAATTTGTCCCACTCAAAAATTCATCAAAACGACCAAGTTATGAATTTTCTAAGCTTTACATACAAAACTGGAAAAACGAAAAAAAAAAAGAAAAGGAAAATCGGGCGGGGCCCACATGTCAGCGGCTCAAAGCAGAGCACGGCGGCGGATCGGTAGCGGATTTTAAGCCGACGGCGACCAAACTAGGCAACCAGCTACTCTAATCGACTCTACGCGACGAGACAAATGCATTGGTGCCCTTGGTTTGCATTGAAACGGACCAAAACGGCGACGACGGCGTCAGACGGCGGCCAGGGCGGCGGTCGTCGGGCGGACCGGCCATTTTCCCGGCGAAAGACGGCAAAACCAAAGCCCGCTCTTGACTCTAGGACACCTAACTAAGACATGCAAGCAAGCTGAAGCTCCACGGAGCAACAACGGTGAGAGGAGACGAACGCGAAAGTCGCGGCGCACGGAGTACCGGGCGAAATGATGGCCGATCTACTCAACCACCTAGCTCACAAGCTCAAGCACATCCAGGCGATCCTAGAACACGAAAAAGAAAGACCTAAACGCTGCTAACGTGGCTCGTGGGCACGAGCTTGTTCCCAACGGCGGCCATGGCGGGCTCGCCAAATGGGCGGCCGGGACGGAAATGGGGTCCCCCCCGTCTTTTACCTCCTTTTTGACGATGGCTTTAGGTAGAGCAGCTCATGGCGGCGTAGGGATTCATTTTGGGGTGGATTGGTGCGGTGGCGACGGCAGAACACGGGCGGGCGGCGCTGGGATCGACGGCGGCGGTCTGGCGGCGCTCCCGAAGCGAGTGGAGTGGGTGGCGGCGGCTTCGAATGCAACTAGGGTTAGGGGCGGTGTGGGGACGTGGTTTTTAAAGCGCATGGGCGAAAGGGCGTGTGTCCAAGCCGCATACATCGGCGGCGGCGCGTGGCCACGTCGCCCGACGCTGTCGGCCGGGAGCCGCCGATAGGCCTCCTCCTCTCGTTTTCTCGATAGGGTCTCGGTTTTGGCCTGTACATCGAGATTTGTGCAGAATTTGGAAAAACTCAAAACACCGATTTTGTAGAGAATTTCATAATCTACAAAACACTCAATATGAACTTTTTCTAATTCGGCCTAGATTTGGAGATAAAAATTAAAAACAGCAAGGTCACTTCATCCATTCAAAAAACAGAGTTTGAATTCAACTCAAATTTGACTCAAACTTGTGGGCACTATTTGGATCATTTGCAAGCCTTTTCATAAGAAACTCATAAAAGATCTTTTTGATCCACATAAAAAGTACTACATTTCATCTATAGAAAACTTTTGCTAGAAACACTTCTATCAAGCACTTTTGAAAATAGTTTCAAAATGACTCAAAGAGGTTTGACACTCTAGGGCTGATTTATAAATATTTTTCCAAATTGAAACTCAAGCTCAAACATGGTCCAAAATTATGTCAAAAATATATCTAGGCACAATCTAGGTCCAAAACATCATTATAGTAAAGATCCTATAGTAGCTAGGTCAAACAAGAATGAAATGAGAGCAAATTAAGGTAATTGCTACTAGTAACATGATGATGCATGACAATGATGATTATGCTATGCAAATGATCATGCTTTTAAGATGCTTAACACCTAGGGTGTTACAGCGTTCTTGGGTCCAAGCGCGTAGATGGTCTCCATGACCATCTCCGAGTATGGTGGCAGCGAGCGACCATCGAGTCTTGACGGTGGAAGCGTGGTTGGATCAAACTGGTTTCCGGATACCAGTTTGTCACAAACCGCGAGGATTCCGCAGCGGTAACACTTGTCGGGCGCCGAGCTCGACCGGGCGGCGGCGTTGGATGGAGGCGCGATGGGGTAGAGGCGCTACAAGCTGCCGCTTTCCACAAGGGGCGCACTCGCGGGCATGCCGATGGCATGCGGGATGGCGGCGGCGCGCGTATGCATGGGTTAGGGTTGAGGAGACCAAGATAGAAGTTGTTGGGTGTTACCCTTTTTAGTTTTTCTTATTGATTCCAACTGATTACAAGTCCCTTGTATTTATAGTCCAGTGGAGACTTGCATCTAAAAAGATCCCTTATTTTAATTTCTATTTTATTCCTATCTTTATTCCCTAAATATCTATTACTTAATGACAAAGTCGATGATGACGATGGCGGCGGGCGGCGCCTGGCAGGGCTGCTCTTGCATGCGCCATGCATGCACCCCCCTCCCCCCCTCTCCAATTTGGCACATGACATGAACTATGTCTCAACGATGTTTCCCTTATTTTGCAACCATAGTTCCAAATTCTTTCCTTTATTTCCTTGGGTCTTACAAGATCATCTTTAGAATATATGACCATATCTCATTGCTTTTAAATAGTTCTTAATATTTGTAGAGCACTTTTGGCAAGCCACAAAATACTAGAGCACCATATGATTGTCCAATCTTTCTTGTTTGCTTCACTCGATTAAATAAACCATTTAGCCATACGACAAAACACCCATAATTGAATTGACTTTAAGGGTATTAAGAAATAGCAGTTTGATTTAAGATATGGCTGATTGAGTTGCTTGTTTAGGTAACAAGTAGGTATTTGAAAAGACTATTTTCATAAGCATATTATTGACGAGTTGGCTAAGATTCATGAAATAGCTATTACACATAGTTTCTGAACTATGCATAATTTTTAAAAATCGATTCGAACATTTGAGTCTCCCTCCATCCTTCCCTCCCATAGTAACAAAGGGTGTGCTTGGGTCAAAGTTTGCCACCGACCGGAGCTTGGAGGCATGGGAATTTCAGATCTCAAAACTCTTGCCCGGTCCCTTCGCATGAATGGTTTTGCCATAGTAACATTTGAGATGCTTGTTTTAGGAGGGCCCAAAGCGGCCGCCATGACGGCCCACGACGGGGCCCACACCAAGGGCAGTGCCGCACCCCCTCGCCCGCTGCCGCCACCCCTCCCTTCCCCCACTTCTAACTCTACTTACCGTCATCAAGTTAGGATTATCTTAGGCTTTTTGGTGTGTAAAAGGGAATATTCCAATCATATAAGGAAGACCCTTATTAGCAAATAAATAAATATTGCTTGTAAGAGGTATTCCAATCATATAAGGAAACCTTATAGGAGATTGCTTAGATTACAAGTCCCACTAGCCGGGCTATATAAGAAAGGGTATGTAATCTCTTTGGGGATAAGCAAGCAATAAAAATAGTTCGTATCTCTACCTCTCTCTCTACCCGCCGCCCGACCCCCCAGCGTGCGCTTGGCTGCGCCGCCGCCCATTGCCGCGCCGCCACCCGCAGCCGCCTCCTTTGCGCTGCCGCAGCCACCGTCGCCGCCGCCACCACGCCCTTCTCCCACACGCCGCCCGCCGCCGCCGACACCGCTGCCCCTACGCTACCTTCTCCGCCACTACGATCGTTGGTGATGTGTCGCTACCGCCCAATTGAACCGGCTCAGGATGTACTGGTATCCGGAGACCGTGACGATTCCCACCACCCATGGATTCCGAGATGCAAGAGTTCACCAAGGCGCCGGGGAGCTCCACGGCGACAACCGCTGCGCCAACATCACCGGACGCTTTGACGAGATCGGCGCGCCTTTCGTCGTGACATGGAGTTCGCCTACACCGCCCCGATGATCCCCCTACCTCAGCCCGTTCAACGACCCACGACGATCATGGCCGGAGGACAGCCCGGTCGGTCGCCGCCCGGCATCACGCCGCCCCGCGCTGCTGCCGCCGCCGCCCTCCGCTGCGACATCACCGCCGACGGCGACCGACTTACCATCCTCCACCGAGGAGCATGACGACGTTGTGAACCATGACACACCGCCGTCACCGACATCGTCCTCGATGACGACGCAGCACCGGCTGCACTCTCCTACCACCACCGACACCGCGACACGCAGGACTCATCGATAGAGACGACGTCATCCATAGCGCCCACGGAGGCGTCACCCCCGAGGCGCCCGCTCCGCGGTGCCACCCGCTGCACCACTCCCCTGTGTCACCGGACCTAACCCCCCCTCTCGCGCCACACGCTTGAGGTCCCGGAGTACAATGGCGGCGACAACCTCGACCTCTAGATACAGCGGGATGGAGCTGCTGTTCGAGCTCAAGGAGGACATCGACCACGACTTCTACGTTCGGTATGTCGCCTTCCATCCGACAGGCCCTACTACGCCTGCGGATCAAGAGACGTCGAAGAGGTCCATACTCGAGTGGGACGCGTTCACCCACTACCTACGACGCGACGGACCCCCCGTCATCATCGACACCACGGCGGAGTACGCGCCCCTCGCTCATGAGGGCAAGGCGGGCGACTACATCTCCGCCTTTGAGAGCTATACGATTTGCATGGATCTTGAGGGGGTAGGGCCACCATGCCAGCCCTCTTCGTGGGAGGTCTATGCGACACGCCAGACGATGCTCGAGTGGTTGAGCCTCGTTCGATGGAGGAGGCCATCGACCTCGCCCGCCGCTATGATGACGAGTCGCCACGCCCGGCGCCGGCATTGCCTGGTGCCCACCGCTACCGGCTAATTCCATGATGTCGCCGACATCGACAATGACATCGACACAGCACCGGCCGACCAGGTGCGGGGCGGCAGCGCCTAGCGGCCGCCATGGACGCTGATCGATGAGCTGGCGTCGCACGACCTCCTCATCCGAAGCTACACACGGGCAAAGACGACCAACAAGGAGCTCGGGATCATCGCCAACGCCATCGAGCTACAGGCGACGGCACTAGAGTGGAGCCTCCACTACGACATTGTGAGGTAGTTCCACCACAACTACATCCCCGTAGCCGGACCTTCTACGACTTCCTACTCAGGAGGGCGCCCCACTGCATGGCGTAGCAGTGGGCTTCCACCTCCCCAACCGGCCACGTGAAGATCAGGTGTTCCCGGTGGCGTGCTTCTCCCTACAGCACGCCCGGACATCGGGCTCGAGGACATCATGGTCCTCCTCTTCGACAACGACGGCGACATCTTCCTCCCGCGCCGACCACGTCGTCGTCGATGCTCCATCACCACCGGCGCCCGGGTTGGGCCGCTCGTCTGAGACGGCCGTGACCTCCTCTATGGCCATCTCCGCACTCCCCTAGAGACGTGCCAGATGATCGAGCTCTCTGGTAGACTCAATGCCTCCGTCATGCAGCGTGCATGGATGGAGCGTCCCTTCGTGCAGCCCCCGCTAAGCTATAAGTTCAGCGTCTACTTCGGCAGCCTGCACCTCGACTTCTCCTTCGGCCGATGATGACGCCGGCTTCGCAACGACGACAACAAGAAGTCGGGACCCCTCATTCTTAACCGGTCCCGACATCGCCACTTCACCGATCGGCATCCCCTTCGGCGGCTACCTCTTGTGGGTTGGTCGAACGGTGGGGAAATGTCATGAACTAGAATTGGGCCAGCCTTGGGCCGGGCTAGGAGGGCCCAAAGCGGACGCGGCCGCCCACAAAGGGGATAGCGCTACGGGTAGGGCTGGCGCCCTTACCGCCGCTGCCGCCCCTCCCTTCCCCACTTCCGACTCTACTTACATCAAGTTAGGATTATCTTAGGCTTTTTGGTGTGTAAAAGGGAATATTCCAATCATATAAGGAAGGCCCTTATTAGGAAATAAATAAATATTGTTTGTAAGAGGTATTTGAATCGTATAAGGAAACCTTATAGGAGATTGCTTAGATTACAAGTCCCACTAGCCGGGCTATAAAAAGCAAGGGTATGTAATCCCTTTGAGGATAAGCAAGAAATAGAAATAGTTCGTATCTCTACCTCTCTCTCTACCCACCGCCGCCGCCGACAGCCACAGCGCCGCTGCTGCCGCCGCGCGCCGCCGCCGTCACCACGCCGCCCCTCTCCACTGTCGCTGCAAGCCGCCCGAGGCGCCACCGCCGGGACACCGCTGCCCCCTACGCCACCTTCTCCACCACGACGATCGTTGGTGGCGTGTCGCAACCGCCCAATCGAACCGCTCTGCGACATCTACACCTTAGCAATTTGCCCGATACCAAGGTCGGCATGCAAATGCGCACCTCCAGACTAGTTTCTATAACGCTGTAACGGGTTATGGGTAACCAAATGGAGCCAATTGGTGTGCTGGTATAAACTCGTACAGAAGAACATAGCAAAACATTCTTTTTCTTCTGATGATGATCGAACTCTGAGGGCACATAATTTATTCAGATTTAGCGGTAATGGGACTTGGTATTTCTTATTTTTTAGATTAGAGTTCGATCATCATAAGTAGAAAAAACAGGTTTTGTCTGATGATGATCGAACTCTGGTAGTTGTTTGTCTGATCCCAATAACAAAAGAATATTATACAAGTAAAACCATAATGGAACTTGGTATTTCTTATTTTTGTTTCTGTATAGTGTTCCAAACACTATGATAGTGTTATTTCAAAAGGTACAAGAACATTATGAGGTTGCTGCACTCAGTTATGCAACATCAGCAAAGAAATCATAAATTGTGATCCGGGCTGCTACTGGAATTCGCACTGTTTTTTCACCATTGTACCAAGTAATGCTGCCAAATGTGTAATCCCCTTGTAACCTCCACATAGGTGATATCTTGACCTGAAACGTATGAACTTTGTTGGCGGCATTGAATACAAGAACGGACGGTTCAACTTCGATCTTGACTCCAGCTGGGCTCTCAATGGCAGCATGGTAAACTGCATCAACCTCGCCTACATTTGTAACTGTTCTCGGTATGCTAATTGGATACCTGAGGTCTGGAACCGAGATGGATGGCAGGTTCAAGAGATACCCTGGTGCCGGTGTTTCATTGCAGCTTGCTGAAGTCTTGTTGATGGTGCAGCCAAAGAAGTGGTTGTAATCTTTCAGATCGATGTCATAAATCAGGCCGGGATCGGCTGCTCTGTTAGGGTTTATGTGCCCACCTCCATAGTCAAATGGGTCGGCGATCTTTCGAGGCAATCCTTCCGCCAGTATCGGCATTCCGTGTTCGTCAGTTACAGATGCTTCACCGTGCAAAATGAAACAAGGGTAAGACACATGCCTAGCAATAAGCCATGACTTTAGAAGTTATAACACTGCCCAGTCTCATAATCATTAGTTTCGAAGTTATCGTCTAAAAAGCTGTTAAACTAGTTCCAACTTCCAATGAAGCGAGGTACTCAAAAGCTGTGGTTGACGACCTAATTACCTGTGGTCATGATGGCAGATTTCAGTGCAGCAGGAGACCAGTTTGGATGCAGAGATTTCAGCAGCGTGATGATGCCGGTTACGTGAGGGGTAGCCATTGATGTCCCTGAATAAATGTCGTAAGAGTTCCCCACTGCTGCTAAGATGTTAGCTCCTGGTGCAGCTATGTCAGGCTGTTGAGGAAGCAAGAGCGGAATGAGATGGCAGGTCTTGTTAGTGCGCAGTGTCTTGTGTTACATTCAAGTCTAACCTTAATGATATCAGCATAGTCGGGTGATGGGCCCCTCGAGGAGAATGATGCCACTTTTGGAGCCAGAATGTCTTTACCTGTAATGCTTCGGGCCGGATCAATCTTTGCAACTGGAGAGCTGCTTGAAACAACCAGAAATTCATCTCAGAAATTTTATTGTGCAGTAATTCATCACTATGGTCTTGATTAGGATTCTGAAAGTGATATACCTGGTGGTGTTGAGGTATTTCCTGATCTTTACACCAGTTTCAATGTCCACAAGAACACATGGAATGCCTTCACATTCTGTGAGAATGTCCATTGTATACTGAACGAATATAACACCGGAGCCCCCTCCAGCCCGGACGTTTTGTATGGCTTGACCGAATATCGCAGCCGGGCCAATCGCTGTTGGTGAATTTAGTGTTGCACAAAGCACAATTTTCCCTTTGAAATCGGTACCGTTTAGCTCACCTGGCGCGCACCTGACCACACAAGGCATGAAGTTTAATTGCTGACCAGCTCCTGAATTTTTGCCACAATTGCACAAAATCAAGTAAAATTAATGGTTTTTACATACTGGCTTCCATCTGTAATACTTCTGAAAATGCTCCTGGACATGTTCTTCCCTTGGTAGTAGAGCGATTGTCCCTGCAAGAATGAAAGAAATTGCTCAGGGCAAGAAACCATGCATGGCAAGATTGTGAGTTTGCTGTTTGTATCCCGTACGTACCACAATCCGTTGCTTGTTTCCCAGCGTGATCAGGGTCGGAAACGACCGATCAATTTTGCTCGCCGCAACGGTGATGACCCAGGGAGACGTGTTCCCGACAGTCCCGCGGACTAGGCCCGTCGTTCCCGGCAGAGTACACGACGGTGATCCCTTTCTGAACCGCGTGCAGAGCGCCGAAGGAATTGTCGTCGAAGCCACCAACCGACAGCGAGCACGTCCACCCCGTCGTGTATCGCGTCGTCGATGGCCGCGAGCAGGCCGGCGTCGGTGCCATGGTTTCCCCGTCGGCACCGCGCCACAGGAATTTGTAGACGGCGATGCGGGCGTGGGGCGCCGCCGCCTCGCGCGCCGGGCGGCGAGGCCATAACCATGGAAGCTGGCCCCTCCACGAAGGAGCCTGCTGCGGTGGAGGCCGTGTGCGTGCCGTGGCCGTACGTGTCTCGGGTCGAGAGGTAGTCCAGCTTGCGGTCCTCGTCGGAGACTCCGGCGGTGTAGAACCGTGCGCCGATGATCTTGCGGCTGCAGTTGCCGCTGCCCCAGGCCTCTCCGAGCTGGCACACGCCTTTCCACCGTGACGGCACGGGGCCGTACCCTTGGTCGCTGAAGCTTGCCGACTCTGGCCAGATACCGGAATCAACAACTCCGACGATGATGTCCTCACCATATCTGCCTTTATTGACGAGGTCATTGGGCATTTGGTAGTTCACGTCGAGGAAGTTCCAGCTTCGAGTGGTTGTCGCCTTGCACGTTCTGCTGGGTTTCACACTGATCACATCCGGAAACTCTGCATATAGAAGAGAAGGCACAAAGGCATGTATAGAGAAAGGCGTCACAGATTGATTTTGGTAGCTGTGGAGTAGGAATATATGCTGACCTGCAAGCTGCTTAGCTTGGTCTTGAGTAAGCATGGCTGCAAACCCTGAGAAGCCATGCTTGTAGTTGTGAATCATGGAAGCCAAAGAATCCTCCATGCTGAAAAGTTATACGAGAAAAACACAATTAATTAATCTCTTGATGGCTTAACATCCAATGCTACCAATCTTCGAGGAATATAAACCGTGATCAATTTGCGTAATATAAGCTGATAAACCATGATCAATTTGCGTATGTTTCACCTGAAATGAACTCTTACAACAACAACAATGAAGCACACGTACGTACCTTCCAAGAACATTGCTGAGTATATCATGATGGGAAGCGACGACATCATTCGGGTGTCCATGTTTCACATCCCCTAGGTATACGATATAAAGCTGCAAATAAAAAGCAGGCCAGAGATTAAAGAAACATCAATCGATCGTATTTAAGCTACACCTCTCTTGCTAGTGATCAAAGAATTGAGTTGCCAGGCATGCATTCTTGCTTACGTACCCTGCGAGATCCTCCATGTACTCCCGAGGAGAGGGTGCACAAGCAAAGTAGTAGCGCCGAGGCCACCACAGGGCCACGTGATGAAGAATAGAGTCCCATGTGTTTGTTTCTAACGTCGAGAGTACAACTCCAATGTCCTTGATAAGTTCGTTACAGTCTTATATAGACGTACTGTACAATAGTACTGATACACTTTACAACTAGTGGTTCCGGTGTCACTCTCTGGCCACTATCCCTTGTCAGATTCTGTCTCCGGCCTTTATAGAAAAGACGATTAATAATTGAGTAAAAGCATCTTTTGCAATGGTCATATCATATATTGACAGGACGGGATACACCACTGACTAATGAAGAAACGAGTTTCATGTGCACGTGTGAGCGCGCGTCACAAGAGAAAGTGTCAAGGAGTAGGTATCTAATAAGCTCTTTTTATCTTCGTGATTAATTAAGGTTTGAATTGGAACTGGGTACTGGGCGATTTCAACCTTATCTACA
Source organism: Hyparrhenia diplandra (assembly GCA_015847255.1). Taxonomy (NCBI): domain Eukaryota; kingdom Viridiplantae; phylum Streptophyta; class Magnoliopsida; order Poales; family Poaceae; genus Hyparrhenia; species Hyparrhenia diplandra. The sequence continues at coordinate 85,331 of JADLZK010007140.1, read as the reverse complement.
AGGCCCAAGACAAAAGTAATCATCGACTAAACACACGCATCATGACTCGCTTGAAACGTTCGACCATGACCGCTTTGTGGCTTTGTCTCCACGGAAGCTATCTACTTCTAGCTGCCAGGAAAGGTTTTTCACCGCAAGAGGAGTGAGACAGGGAGACCCTCTTTCTCCACTCCTTTTTGTTCTAGCTGTAGATTTTCTTCAGACTTTACTGAACTTTGCCTGCAACTCAGATGACCTGCATCTGCCAATCCCTTTGACTCATGACAGTGATTTCCCTGTGCTGCAATATGCAGATGACACCTTGATCTTCATGCAAGCTGATACTGATTAGGTACATTTTCTTAAAGAGTTGCTCTCCTGTTTTGGTGAATTCACTGGTCTTAGAGTCAATTATGATAAATCTAGCATGATCCCTATTAATATTGATGAAGGTAAGCTTCAGGATTTGGCTCAAATTTTTGGGTGTCAGAAAGCAACTTTACCTTTCGCCTATCTTGGTCTACCTTTGAGCATTCATAAGCCTTCTGTAGCTGACTTTTGTCCTTTAGTCTCTAAATGTGAGAGGAGATTAGGTAGCATTGCCAATTTTCTCAATGAAACAGGGAGGTTGGAGCTTGCTAATGCAGTGTTTACTTCCTTACCAATGTTTGCCATGTGTACCTTCAATTTACCTAAAGCCATGAAAAAGCAAGTGGATAAATACAGACGTCACTGCATTTGGAGGTTCGGACTTGAACAAATAAGAAGCCCTCAAAGGCAAAGCATGGCCAATCGTCAAGATCCCAATTGATCAAGGTGGCTTAGGTGTTCTAGACTTGTAGACACAAAATGAATGCCTTCTCCTAAAGTTTTTGCATAAATTCTTTAACAAGCTAGATGTGCCTTGGGTTCAGATGGTCTGGGATAAGTATTATGGTAATGGGAAACTACCCTCCTTCTCTACAAATTTCAGAGGTTCTTTTTGGTGGCGTGATATTCTTAAGCTTTTGATCAAATACAAGATCATCAGTAGGGTGACTGTTAAAGATGGGAAAAGCTGCTTGTTCTGGACTGATAATTGGAATAATCAAATTTTTAGTCATCAGTACCCACACTTATTCTCTTATGTGAAGGATCCAAATGCTTCAGTGGCCATGGTCATTGCAACATCAGACTCATCCTCTCTCTTTCATCTTCCCCTGTCTGCACAAGCCTTTTAGCAGTTTCAGCTTTTTTATGAAGTGGTTCAGACCACTACTTTGGAAGATAATACGATCAATGGGGTTACATTTGGGGTACTAATTCTTTTCATTCAAAGAAAGCTTACAAACATTTTATTGGAAACCACCGGGTTCATATATATGTTACAAATGGCTTTGGAAATCTTCCCGCCAAAGAAAAAGGAAAATTTTCTTACGGCTGCTACTCAAAGACGGACTTAATACTCGCCAACTTCTTCAAAGGAAAAAATATGTGGTTGCGGATTATAATTGTGCTCACTTTGTGCTCGGAGCTCTCGGAATCTCTCGGGCATTTGTTCTTTGATTGTCCCCTTGCATTGGCCTGTTGGAACCGCTCGGGTCTTCTTGTTCCTTCAAGCTTGATCACGTAAGAAATACTTGAAGCCTTCAAAATTCAATTACAAGTGCCTTTCTTCATGGAAGTGATTGTAACTATGTGCTTGGTGTTGGTGTTTCTTAGCGAAAGCGGCAAAGTCCGCAAGCGCACGGAAATACCGTTGTAGCACTTCACCCGGTGATAAACAGGGTATCGTATAATTCGCAAGGACGGTTGCGTTGAGGCCTCCCTGGACCTGTGTTTACCCAAGGCAAGGTTAGGTTCTACGAGGACCGAGGTCTCCCTATGGGCTTAGATTTCCGATCAGTGATTTCTCGCGTTGTTATCTCCTTTACTTGGGCACCGGCCCTCGCCCAAGCCGGGCGGAGTCCGGCAATTAGCTCTACGTCACACCCGAACGTGGAGGGATTACAAGGGACGGACAAGGCTGTCACAACCCTGCCGCCTACCCTCACGACCGTGGGATGCTTCGCAAAAAGGTAGGTGAACGCTAGCCCAAACACCACGTTTGCACTATTGGTCACAGTTCTTGATGTTGTCCAAGGTTCCCGGTCAAAGAGTCCCTTCACCAAGAACTAACGCTCAAACGAGACAATCTACCGATCCCGTAAGACTATAACAAGTTAAGACAATGTAATCGGAAAGACAATAAGCCGAGAGATGAACACAAGCTTGCTCACCAAAGTGTAAGAAGCCCGTAGAGGTACAAGCGTCGTGGTGCCGACAAGTCCGCACTCCGACCTCCTAGGAACCGCGGATCACCGGCTACTCCGACAACTCCGAGTAGAAGGATCCAAGTTCCTTCTAGCTTTCCCTCTCTCACTCTCTAGAATTTACAAGGTAGGAAGAAGGCTAAGCTACTCCTCTTGCTCAAGTGTGCTGAATTCTCCTTGGAATTGTTGTTGTGAGAGGTGGAGGAGCCTTCCTTTTATAGCTTGAGTGGAGGGGGTCTTTGGAAATTAGCCACCACCACCATAATGTCCAAACCGACCAAGAATAGGCGGTTTGGAGGTTCACTGAACCTGGTCCACGGCGCCACCGACATTCCTCGGAGTTATTGTACCGCCTCGCACCGGCCCGGCCCCACCTGTCAGGAGGAGGGTGCGGGCGCACCCTGGTCGGCCCCAAACCGGCCCAGCTTTGACGTGTCGACGTGTTTCGTTGTCTTGGGCCTGGTTTGGACGTGGAGAGCCTGAGTTTGTGGCCTGGCCGAGGTAAGTTGGTTTGGACTTGCCATTTGTCACTTTTGGGCTTTTTCTATTTATTGTATTTTTATTCTTTTTCCTTGTATTTTGGCCCAAAGTGCACATGTCTTGTCTTGTACCTGCAAGAACCAAATATACACCAAAACTATGGAATTTGTTAGTTTATAACCCCTATCTCTAGGTGGTTTTGGTGTATGTTGACGGTGTTTAATATGTAGTTGGTTACCGTCAACAAACTCCCCACACTTAGCCATTTACTCGTCCCTCGAGTGAAGGCGTAAGGACTAGAGTGGTTCAATCTCCAAGATGTAGACCTGCATACAAGTTATTCCAGGCCTTGCTCCTTTGTGAACAACATGAAATCGTATCTTCTTGCTACTACTCATGTGCAAAGACTTGGTTGATTTTTGAATTTTTAAAGATAAAGTAGCAATGCTCCATGGTTGATTCTCACATAGTCACTCATTTTTGTGTTTCCTTTCCAAAGCTCTCTTACTCTCACTCATCCTATCTTTTTGCGGGGTTTTATGGATCTTTGAGTGGAGTGGTGCATACGTACCTCTGTATGTTTTGTCGGGTCAAACTCGATCATTGGAGGGAAGGGCCATACCCCTAGACCGAAATGTGCAAAAGTGTGTGGAAAATTAATTGTGGTATTTTGTTTTTGTGTTTACTCCTTGGCTCATGATCATCTTTTCTCTTTTTGTATGCTTTTGGAGAGACACAGGCTACTTCTTTCTTTCTTTCCTTTTTTTTTTTTTTTTTGGAGATGTGGGCTCTACTCGCCCTCGGACACTTGTCCATTTTTCATCTCTTTATTCTTTTTTTTTTCTTTTTCAATAGCCTGAATCTCTTTTACGCATGATACTTTTCTCGATACAGGAGATGATCATGGCATGAAGGATGGAGTTTTTATTTTGTGGATGGTAAAGATGCATGTTGTGCGCAATTCTCATTGTGAGAACCGGCGTGTGTATGTGGGTGTACGTGTTTTTTTCGATCTTGGGGTATGAGCCTCTCTCAACGCTTGATCAGCGAGCCCCCACAAAACTCAATACAAAGCGGGTAGTAGCTATAGTGGATATTCATGATAATGTTCAGGCGTTGGTAGGATTTGTCTAAGTCAAACCAGAGCATGCTTTATTTTGAATTTTTAAAATAAAACCAAGTCTCATTGCATAAGAGAGCAAGTGTCAAGTCATTCTACCATATCTCAAAGCCCAATTGCTTAGATAAACATGAGTTCCCTAACAGGTAGTTGCTCAACAAAGAATGGTTTTGGCGAGGAATAAAATGTATGCATGCCATTTCTCAATTGGTAGACTAGAGATGGAGTTTTGCCAACTTGGGTTCAAGTTTTAGCATCATGTTAAACATGGGTGGTAGAAAGTATGCCGCAAGTCAAATTTTGAATTTATACATTGCGTATCCTTGACTTGTGAGAGATGGTTGCCTCCCCCACACTTGTTTTTGTACCTATTTTATTTTCTTTTTTGCACAAGACAAAAACAAGTGGAGACATACACAATATTCCAAAGACAAGCTTTATTGAATTCATAAATATATTATCATACAAATGTAGAGCGCACTTGAAGGAATTACAAAATAATTTGGAAAGGGAAATGCTGAAATTTAAAGTTTGCTTGTAGCGTAATTTATTCGGGGAAGTAGAAACGCCTTCTAGTACGGATCAGCGAGGTCCGCTAGGCGCTCTACTCCCATTTTCTTAGCGGCCTCTCTCACCTCCTCATGAGTGCTACAATGGAGGTCTGCTAACTCCCTCTTGAGGCGAATGTTAGCGCTATGTCTTTTCAAATAATCTGCCTAAGAGAACATGTACAAAATCGAGAGTTCTTGGATCTTTTTGCTTAGGCTACTTGCGGTAAGCCCTTCTTTTTGGGAACTATTTCGTCGCCGCCAAAGAAGCCTGCTGGTTGCCCTCGATTTGTGGCCTAGGGACCTTCTTCTTCCATTCCCCGTTCGGCATTTGCTCTAATGTGTAGGGGAAGCATGAGCCGAGCTACGGGAGAAAAATCGGAAGGATTTCTAGGTGGAAGATTGGTGTAGGCCGCCTTTTCTTCTTGGTTGCTCATGGGGGCAGCACTCTTCCCCTTTGACGCCATCTTCTTCTTGGGTGGAGACTTGCTTGAGGAGGGATGATGGTAAGAGCTGTCTTGGGGTTCTCTCTCTCTCAAAGGTACTCCTTTGCAAAGTTCATCGCCTTCTCCTTGTTAAATGGCACAAGTGCCATTGGTGTTGTGGCTTGGGAGAGTGCTTTGGTTGGGAGGATTGGGAATGGTGAGCTCCAAGAAGAGTGTGTGAGGAGAGGAGAGGAGAGGTGAGGTATTTATAGGACAAGGATCACCCTCTGCCTCGACACAATTCGAATTGGGCGTAATAAACAACATCAATGCTATTCATTTGCGGGGTAAAGGCAAAGGGACGAAATCGGGAGCCACCCGTGCCCGGGGGTGCGGGCGCGCACCCGTGGTGCGGGCGCACCCCCGGCGTCCCCCGGTCGAAGTTTTCGCCACGTTCGTCGTGGGTTTGAAATTTTGAAAAATCGCCGTTTGCAGCGTGAGCTCTAATCCCGATTTCCAATCCCGTGTTTGATTTCTTTTTGGATTTATTCTTTGAAAATAGAAAATTGTGCAATAAATAAAATACAATTAAAGTAAGCACAAATCAGCATGAGCTTAGTGAGGGCAAAAGGTAACTAGCAATAAACATAACCTCACAAGCTTTTTTTTTGTGTATGCTGATTATTTAACTATTTTCAAAGCATAAATCTATCCTATCAAGCTCTTGGTTAAGATCGGGCGGGGGTTCAAAGAAAAGCTTGAGACGTTGTCCATTTACCTTTTGGATTGAACCGGCGTCATCTTGATTGTAATTGCGCCAAGTGGCGATGTGTTGATGACGATTATGCGGTCCTTTCCACTTGCTTCTCAGCTTTCCTTCGCGAATAATTTTACCCGGAATTGAATAAGAGTACTTTATCGCCCGTGCTGAATTCTTTGATCTTTATGCGCCGATCATGCCATCTTTTTTGTGCGCTCTTTGTAGAGCTTTTGCACCGTGGTACGCCTTCTCCCGCCATTCTTCCAAAACTTCGAGAGATTTGCCTCAATCGGTTCTTTTTTTCGCGAGTTTGACGTCCATATTCCACTTTTTGATGGCCCAGTGAGCTCGATGTTCGGCTCAACGGTAAGTGGCGAGTTTTGCCATATACCGGTGGTAGGGTGACATGCCGATGGGGGCTTTATATCTTTGCCGATATGCCCGAGAGAGCATCCGGTAGCTTGTTTTTCCAGCCTTTCCCCATCTCATTGACCGTTTTTACGGTATGTTTTTGATCTGTTTATTTGAGGTTTTCGGCTTGCCCGCTGGTTTTTGCGGATGGTGCGGGGTAGCAATGTTGTGCTTGGCGCCAAGTTCCTTCGGGAATGCCCCGAATGATTTGTCCACGAAGTGTGATCCTCCGTCACTTATCACCATGCGTGGAGTTCGAAAACGCGGGGGAAGATCACTTCATGAAACATCTTGCGTGCATGTTTGGTGTCGGCAGACTCTCCATGGCATGGCTTCTACCCATTTTGACACATAATCCATTGCCACCGGGATGTACTCGCAATCATGGGGCTTAGGGAATGGCCCCATGTAATCAATGCCCCACACATCAAATATTTCTATTTGAAGGTTGTAGTGCGAGGGCATCGCATCACGAGCAGTGATATTTCCAGTTCTTTGGCGGCTTGAGCATCTTCGATAAATTCTTTTGTGTCCTCATACATCGTTGGCGAAGAAAATCCGCCTTTGCCATTTTTGGCTTGTGTGCGAATACTCCCAGATGGCCAGCGTAGGGTGATGCATGACATTTCTCGATGATTTGCATCCCCTCTTCCCTTGGTACACATCTTCTCGGCAAGCCATCACCACATACTCAGACAGTGCGGTTCATCCCAAAGGTGTCGTCGGCTTTCTACTTGCAATTTCGCTTGTCCTCTCCGTGGGTACATATCCCGCAACCATAAAGTTGACAATGTTCACATACCATGGATTGGAGTCCGACACCTTTAGTAGCATGTCGTCGCGCATGTAGTCATTGATTGGAGGTTCTTGCATGTTAGTGACCTGCATACGCGACAAATGATCCGCAACGGTATTCTCTACTCCCTTTTTATCTTTTTATTTCTAGATCGAATTCTTGGAGCGTAAGAATCCAAATGGATCAAACGAGGTTTCGCATCTTTCTTAGTGAGCGTAAATTTGAGTGCGGCGTGATCGGTATAAACTATTATCTTAGCACCCACTAGATAAGAGCGAAATTTCTCGATAGCAAAGACTACCGCAAGGGAGCTCTTTTTACGTAGTGGCATAATTAAGCTGGGCTCTGTTAGGGTCTTGCCGGCATATCGCGCGCATCTTTGCTTTTTGTCTTTGGTTTGGCCTAAGACCGCACCAACGGCATAGTCGCTAGCATCGCACATGATTTCAAATGGCAACGACCAATCCGGGGTCGGATGATCGGAGCGAGATGAGTGCTTTCTTGAGGGTTTTCAAAGCGTGCATGCACTCATCTCGTGAAATCGAAGGGTGCATCCTTGGCTAGCGTGTTCGTGAGGGGCCTAGAGATTTGTGAAAAAATCTTTTATGAACCTCCTATAGAAACCTGCATGGCCTAGGAAACTCGCGAATCCCTTTGACATTCACGGGGAGGTAGCTTTTAAAATAACGTCTATCTTAGCTCTGTCTACCTCAATTCCCCTCTCGGACACTAGGTGTCCAAGAACGATGCCTTCCCTAACCATGAAATGGCACTTTTCCCGATTTAGTACCAGGTCCTTTTCTTGGCATCGCTGCAAGACCTTGTCTAAATTCTTCAAACAGCTTTCAAAAGTCTTACCATAGACTGAGAAGTCGTCCATGAAGACTTCCATGATTTCTTCGATCATGTCTGAGAACATAGACATCATACAATCGGCGAAAGGAAGCGGTGCATTACACCCAAATGACATTCTACGGTAAGCATAGGTTCCGTATGGGCATGTGAAGGTGGTCTTGCTTTGGTCATCGGGGGTGGATTGGGATCTGGTGGTACCCGAATACCCATCAAGGAAGCAAAAGAAAGAATGTTTCGCTAACCGCTTCCAAAGATCTCATCGATGAATGGAAGCGGGAAGTGATCTTTCTTAGTCGCCTTGTTAAGTTTTCTATAATCGATACACATTCTCCACCCTATGACTTGTCTTTGTGGAATGAGCTCATTCTTAGAGTTCTCAACGACCGTCATTCCTCCCTTTTTAGGGACCACTTGGACCGGGCTAACCCAATCGCTATGTGGTACGGGATAGATTATCCCGGCATGAAGAAGTTTGAGAACTTCCTTCTTCACGACTTCACGCATCGCATTATTGAGCCTTCTACGTGGTTCGCGTGATGGGGTATCGAAGGGTCAATAGGTATACGATGTGTGCGGGGTGTTGGGCTTACCCCGCTCGGGTCTTGTAAGGAATACCCGAAGACCGATTTATGTTTCTCTAAAACGGCTATGAGTTGGGTCGTCTCCTGGTCACTAAGTTTATCACTAATGATAACCGGAGCTTGTGTGTCACCGTTTAGGAATACATAGCGTAGGCTTGGGGGCGGGGTTTAAGCTCAACCGGAGGTCGAGTCGCCTCTTCCTCTTGGGAAGTTCTATGGTTTCCCAAGTCCCCCTCTTCTTCTATGAAGAATTGGGCCACGTTCTAGGTCTATTTCGGGGTTTTCATATAGCATGACTCCTTTGACCTCCTCGGGCGTGTCATACTTATGGAGGGAGTCCGTTCACGAAGTTTTTGGCTCGAGTAACCGGTATGGACATTGATTTGCCTCCTAGCTTGACATCTAAATCCCGGATTGTGGTAGATCAAGAATCTTTTCCAAGGGATGCCCGATTAGGATGTCAAAATCTTGGATATCAAAAATATGAAAATCCGAGATAATTTGACATTCCTATGGAGAAGAATCTGTCGGTGTATAACCTCACGACATTTTACGATGGTTCGAGGTGCTATGCGCAATGTCCGTCTTTGTGTGGGTTCTAGGTGCATCCTTGTCACATTGTTTGTGCAAAGGATTTGGACATGATGTTTATGCCCACAATTTGGGTTATACATGCCACTACGTCCCCTTGGTATTTGCAAATGATAGGCGTAGAGGGATGGTTCAATCGAATTTCTTGAAAAGAGGGCCCTTCCTCCCCGTAGCCATTCTCGTACTCATGATAGCGGTTAGCTCCTTAATAGACTCCTGGAGAAAGAGTTCGTCTAGGGGTGGTTCAGGGCCAAGTGGGACAGGTGGTTTCTTCCATTGTTCATAATTCGAGGTATTACCGAATTGTTCAAGAGGGTCTTCCTCGAAAAAAAAAACGGGAGATCCGTCCATGCGGTCTCCTTTGGTTCTCGGTTCGTGAGGGTCTCTCTAAAGATGTTTCGGGTTCGCAAGAGCGAAGAGACTTCCTCGTGGTTTACGCTTGGGTTCTACTCGGATGGGTTCTAGCGGAGGAGTATTCTCAAGAATACGGTTTAGGAGAGCTTCTCTTTCATTTGTGGTTTTATGAGCGAATGACCCTCCGGCGGCTAAATCAAGCGATAGTGCATTTGCTCTATCCAAACCTAGCCAAAAGTGTTGTAACAACACATGGTTTGGGATGGACGGTCCGGGCGAATGCCGTAAGAATGGTAAACGCGGTCCCGTGCTGCACCTATGGTTTCACCCTCTTTTTGTTGGAAGTTGAGGATCTCTTGTCGTAGGGCTGCGATTACGGATAAGGGATAGAACGCTACGCTTGAGAATCTGGTTGCAGCTCTTCCCATTCTCCATTTACCAACCCTACGTTATGGGCGTACCATTGAGTCGCCCTCTCGGTGAGAGAGAACGGAAACAATTTCCACCTCAACGTGTCATGTGTCATGCCGCAATAGTCGCAGCCGACCACGCAGCTGCTCAAACTCCCGTAAGTGATGATAGGGGTTTTAGGTATTCCGAGCCCGAAAAGGCTCGGGCCGAACCATGGCTATAAAGCCGGGGCGAAGCTCATAATCGGAAGCTGTGATTGGCCAGCGGTTGGAGTGGTTCTACGAGCTCGCCCCTTAGGAGCGGATAGGATTTGAATAGTGGGTTGCTCCATGGGTAGGAACTGTTTTTGGTTTTTCTTATAGGAGATATTCTAGACACACGGGTCGACTAGGTCCGAAATACAACTACGACAACCGTCCACAGCAACGGCGCCGAAATGCTTGTTGGTGTTTCTTAGCGGCGACAAAGTCCGCAAGCGCACGGAAATACCGTTGTAGCACTTCACCCGTGATAAACGGGGGTATCGTATAATTCGCAAGGACGGTTTAGCGGCGAGGGCTCCCCTGGACTGTGTTTACCCAAGGCAAGGTTAGGTTCTCACGAGGACTGAGGTCTCCCTATGGGCTTAGATTTCCGATCGGTGATTTCTCGCGTTGTTATCTCCTTACTTCGGGCACGGTCCTCGCCCAAGCCGGGCGAGTCCGCAATTAGCTCTACGTCACACCCGAACGTGGAGGGATTACAAGGGACGGACAAGGCTGTCACAACCACGCGCCCTACCCTCACGACCGTGGGATGCTTCGCAAAAGGTAGGTGAACGCTAGCCCAAACACCACGTTTGCACTATTGGTCACAGTTCTTGATGTTGGCCAAGGTTCCCCCGGTCAAAGAGTCCCTTCACCAAGAACTAACGCTCAAACGAGACAATCTACCGATCTCGTAAGACTATAACAAGTTAAGACAATGTAATCGGAAGGACAATAAGCCGAGAGATGAACACAAGCTTGCTCACCAAAGTGTAAGAAGCCCGTAGAGGTACAAGCGTCGTGGTGCCGACAAGTCCGGCACTCCGACCTCCTAGGAACCGCGGATCACCGAAGCTACTCGACAACTCCGGTAGAAGGATCCAAGTTCCTTCTAGCTTTACCTCTCTCACTCTCTAGAATTTACAAGGTAGGAAGAAGGCTAAGCTACTCCTCTTGCTCAAGTGTGCTGAATTCTCCTTGGAATTGTTGTTGTGAGAGGTGGAGGAGCCTTCCTTTTATAGCTTGAGTGGAGGGGGTCTTTGGAAATTAGCCACCACCACCATAATGTCCAAACCGACCAAGAATAGGCGGTTTGGAGGTTCACCAACACAGTCCACGGCGCCACCGACGTTCCTCGGGTTATTGTACCGCCTTCGCACCGGCCCGACCCCACTGTCGGGAGGAGGGTGCGGGCGCACCAATCGACCCCAAACCGCCCGGCTTTTGACGATGTCGGCGTGTTTCGTTGTCTTGGGCCCGGTTTGGGCGTGGAGAGCCCGAGTTTGTGGCCCCGGCCGAGGTAAGTTGGTTTGGACTTGCCATTTGTCACTTTTGGGCTTTTTCTATTTATTGTATTTTTATTCTTTTTCCTTGTATTTTGGCCCAAAGTGCACATGTCTTGTCTTGTACCGCAAGAACCAAATATACACCAAAACTATGGAATTTGTTAGTTTATAACCCCTATCTCTAGGTGGTTTTGGTGTATGTTGATTGTTTGATATGTAGTTGGTTACCGTCAACAGCTGGTCCATCCGGATGCTTAAGTAACGATCCGATCTTCAAAGGGATTCCTGCCTCCATTTGTCGCGCAAAGAATTGTTCAAGTCTTTGAGTTTGCCTTAGTTATTCTAAGAGCAAAAGCTTCCTACAAACCAAGGATTCAACAATGGAGCCAAGCCTTTGTGTAATTCTTTTTAGTTTTTTTCGTTTCTTTATTTTGTGTCCTGAGATTTTTGTATGGATTCCTTTATTTTCAAGTAATAAAAGCACAGTAGGAGCGCTTTGCTCCTCCTATTTCCCTTCAAAAAAGCCATCTACTTCGAGCTTGCCATTATTGCATCCACTTGACTTGGTTGACGATCGATCGACACCCAAAGACCATCTTTGTCGAGTCCCAAATCAAAAACATACAAAAAAAACACTCGACAAAGTCACACTCGGCAATGATGTATTTTGCCGAGTGTTGTTTTTTTTGGCACTTTCGGCAAAATGCATATTTGTCGAAGTTTTATCTGGCACACAGCAAAGAGGCATTTGGCGTGTGTGTGTGTTTTTTTTTTTTGCACTCGGTAAATCAGTTTTTGAAAGCCTTTTGAGGCCTTCAACGAATTGAATTGAAAAAGTTTTCAAGTAGAAAGTTGTATATCTTCTCAAGATATATATTGTTATTTTGGTAATTTCTTGGTTTGACAAAGCGATTGTAACGTTGTTCATGTAATATACATCTCTCTCATATATCTCATATAGTTTTATAAAACTAGAAGAGAGATATATAAGATTTGTATACAATGTTACCACCACTATGACGGATGAACAAGTGACCTAAATGAACTTTGTAGATCTGGAGAAGTTACTTAAACTTTGTAGTCGCAACATTTTGATTAATTTAAAATCATGCTTGTTATGCAAAACTATGTTTGAATTTCAAAAATTTTATTTTTTTAAATGATCTCGGATGGAGAAAACTTCTGAATGAAACTTGTTGATCTCTAAAGGTTATGAAACTTTATAGTTGACAACTATTTAATTTAAAATAATCTTTTAGTGCAAAAATATGTTTGAATATCACAAATTTTGCAAAAGCGACCTCGGATGGAGAAACTTTCTAAAAGAAAATTATAGATCTCAAAAATTTATGAAACCTTACGGTTGATAATTTTAAAATTTGAATTTGGCTAGGGACTCAAAAAAAAATTTACGCTTCGGTTTAGTACAATATTTGGAGAGCGAAACAAAATATAGACACAACTGACATTGTGGTGCCCTGTAGGGCAGGGAACATGCGAGGGAAAGGTTGGGGTTCAAATCCCGGTGGCCACAAAGCCGCGAAAAATTCTTGAAAAAGTGACTCTGACAGAGACGGGCGGGACGTTGGCCGTTTGGAGTCTCCTCGAAAAAATATTTCTTTTGTTGTTCTTTTCATTTTTTATTTTTTTGATTTTTTGGTACTTTCGGTGAAGCATCCTTTACTGACTTTTTTGCTGAGTGCCGCATACGTTTCCAATAGTATGCCAATTCTTGGTTCGGACCATGCTCGATTTGTTTCGATATTTTCTTTGCCGAGTGTTTTTCGGCACTCGGCAAAACACTCTTTACCGACTTTTCTTTTCTGAGTGCCGCGCACATTTCGATAGTGTGCGAACTCTTGATTCGGACCATGCTCGGCACTGCAAAGGCACGGACCAAGACCACGCTGATGGAATCGCGAGGAGCCCAGCCTACAATGCGGCGGGTCGACCAATCGACTATGGCGACGACCGAGCTCCCGCCCGACGGCCCCGGACCGCGGGCCTTCGGTCGACAGATCAAGGATCCGAGCTGCCCATAGTGGTTTTCGACCACCGAGCAACGCGTCACAAGCAATGTCGCCCGGTATATGGGGGATTCCGACCCGCTATGGCTTGATGACCACCGGGCACCGGCTTGCCTGCCGGGCGGTGGAGCAACCAATGAAAACTTCGTCATCCAGTACCTCCAAATCTGCTTGGGGCAGAATGTCCGAGCATATGGCTCGAGTATCGGAGGAGACATGCCTTTCGTGATGCAACCATTGTCATCAGAAGAGTGTGGTTTGGGTTCTAAACAATGGACTGAAGCTAGAACTCCCTGCAGTTTCAGCCTAATTCATGGGACTGTCGGTTCAAGCTTTTGTTCCTTTTGAGATGCATGGATATACAGAGCACACTAAAATTTCAGAAACGGATTTGGTAGAATCTTGCAATAGCAAACTCGCAATCAAATACACAATTCCTTTTTTTGAAACAAAACGGGGTGGGGTTGATAGGGTCCGCCCGATCTTCCGTGAGGTGCGTGATAAATCGATTGGTGGAGAACTTCGGCGTTGACGGTCCGGCTTGAATCAACACAAACTCGACCCTGCAACCGCTACACCACTGCTCCAATGGTTATCAACCAAGCACGACTTGATTGACCTCGCCAAGAAGGCTTTCCCCGCAGCGAATCGAGAACACAAGCAAGAACAGGTTTAACGCGAATCTGAATATTGCAAATATGAATGACGAACAGAATTGATTGGAGTTCAAGCTCGGAACACAAAAGGACTAATCGCCCACAGGTGTGAAGAACAAGAACGAGGGGCCTTGGATTCTCAGAAGCGGAATAATCTTCACGGTTACAATGAATCAATCAAGTTTCTCGATGGAAAACTCAAACTAAACAAAACCCAAGTGACTAGCAGCGGCGGTGTTTTATAGTCTAAGACGCGACCTAGGGTTGAGGGCGGCCAGGGGTTGGGCGTCCACAACTTGGGCTTAAGGCCCGACACGATACATGACCAAATTGGCCCAAAATAGGTGACGCAGCACCTTGCCGTGGTCACACAGAATGATCCACGGGCCATCTGGAGCTGGGACCAGATCCAAAACGACGGTGTCGTCGTCCCCTTTCCATAGAGTCCAAGATCGCCCCCGTTTCGATATCGTATGAGGGAGTTACGACCCGAAACATTGGCGGCGTGTGTCGCGCTGAATCCGAGTGTGACGTGGCGGCTGAGTTGGAGATGAGTTGTAACTTGGGGAAGACCGTGGCGTAGACTTGTCCAGCGTGGTGATGTCCTCATCGGGGGGCAGAGGGTAGGCGCCACACGTTCAAACTGGCTACTTGGTGAGGCCTAAGCCTACCACGCCAAAGTTAAAAGGTCATCACAAATTATAGATATAACAGAGCGCGGTGTGGGGTTTTCTTTCTAAAGATGATACCATTCCATGTGCCCCGGAGTCTCCATAACATAGTTTGAAAGATGAAGGGCCAAAGCGCAGCATCCAGGCCGGGTGGAACACTGGCATTCCAGATGTCTACATCGTCGAGGGTAGGAACATGGTTCAGCCGTAGTTGCGCCCGCGCCTTCCTGGTCAAACAACCAAAGAACACGTGACGTCGATCCTCAATGCCTTGGTCAAATCGCTGCGTAGCGGGCATGATCCGTGATTAGCATGGCCAGGAAGTTTTCACGCGTGTTGAGTCAATTTTAAAATATAGCCACGAGAAGATTTTCACCTTGTTAGGGACCTTGGGCGACAAGATGCACCGCCCATGTAAGTCGGGTTCCATGTCATTCGCCGTCAGTGCATGGTAAGCATCTCTTGTGGCATATTTTTTGCTGGTGAGCTTCATGAGGCAGTGGTCGGGTTCCTCGTCGAGCTGGATCTCCTATAGACAAGAAAGCAAGCCGTCTAGCTAGGCGCTATCTGCGTTAGTAAGCCATGGGCGTAAGCACAAATCAAAACCTGACCTGAAAATACTCTGCACGGAGACGTTAGTCCGAGTGGTATGCGAGAAGAGGGCACAATGACAGATGAAGAGCGGGCCATCAGGAAGCCACTAGTCGAACCAGAAAGAAGTGGAGGCGCCATCATGGATGACCATGGTGGTGAGCCAACGATAGGTGGCAAGTTCATCGTTGACAATTTTCCAAGTGAAGCTATTACTCCCCCGAAGTCGACCCAGTCCGGAGCATTGGTGTCACTAAGAAGCCAATCCTTCCAAGGGGAGTCAATAGAGGAGAAGAGTTTGTACACGAATTTCATGAGCAACCACCGATTCTGAATTTCCAGGTCCTTGATGCCGAGGCCGCTCTGGTTTTTGCTCAACTTCATGGTATCCCAAGCAACCAAGCATTTGGAGCCATGACACTTGTCCTCCCTAGTCCAGAAGAATGCACGACGCCGACTGTCCACGGCCTGGATGACCGTTTTAGGGATTTCCATAGCAGACATGTAATGGAGGGGCATGGACATGAGGACAACAAATGAGAGGATTAGTCCTGTCGGCCCTATTGAGGAGGGACACGCTCCAACCGGAAAGGTGCTTGTCCACGAGTGAGATTAGAGGGAGGCGTCGATAACACCTATTTTGTTGGGGAGAGAGGGAGGCCCGGATATGGTTGGGGAACGAGGAGACCGAGGTGCCAAAAGCCGAGGCAAAGCGTGTCGGTTTCATCATTAACAGCTATTGGGAGGAAAGTAGTTTTGTGGTAGTTTATGGAGAGCCCCATGGCTTCTTCAAAAATGCCAAGGACATGCTTGGCCTCGATGGATAGCTTCTAGAGAGTATTTGAGAAAGATGAGGGTGTCATCGGCGATTGAAGAACTGGGCGGGGGAGTTAGGAAGGAGAGGATGGGTGAGGGAAGAAGACAAGGAGGGGTGGTGGAGGAGTCGGCGTAGCACATCAGCAACAATGATGAAAAGATAGGGCGACAGAGGGTCGCCTTGTCTCAAGCCATTACCACACTGAATCCATTTCCCAGGAACCCCGTTGAGGAGCACGGCAGTCTTTTCGGTGTCAAGAAGGCTGTGGACTGTTGACGGTAGTTATTGTCAACTTTTGTCGATGTTTTACGACCGAGAGCCCGCCACGGGGTGAACCGGGCGGTTTGTTCGGGCCTCGATGAACCTGGAGCCCGCGGTATGTTGCGCAGATTGACATGGAGAGCGGGGTTTTATCTTTGGTTCGGGCCCTCGATCCTTGATCGAGTAAAGACCTTTACGTCCAGTCGGCGTGAGCCTGTTTTTGATTGATGGGGTCAACCGAGAATCGGTTGTGAAGCTTACAACACTTGATGCGTGCAAGTTGCCTCCTCCTTACGAGGTGCCCTTTGGCCGCCTTTTATAGTCAAGGGGCCAAAGTGCTTACTACGGACCTAGTCGGACTCGAGAGAGGGTTGTCCGTAGAGGATTCGAACACCCAAACTCTTTACATGGTAATCGACTAGGATTCTATCCTGATTACAACGAGAAGTCTACCGTAGCTATGCTTCCATTGCCTTACGTGAGTTGTTTGTGGCCGCTGAGCTAGGATAGAATCTGCGAACAACTCAGAGAGCCCTTAGGTGATCCTGTATCCACAACTTTTTACTATGAAATAATAGAACACATGAGGACAAGAACAAATAAAAGATACGAGTTTACACTAGTGATTTCTACAAGTTTTGTATACACTCGGATTTATTGGTGAACTCTCGAAAGCCCCTGAAAATCAGAGAGAAAAGAGGAGAAATCAAGACACCGAAGAAAGGGACCAAATCAGGGTGACTGGAGTAAATTCTAGGGGTCAAAATGTGAAGAGAAGACACCTCGCCAAGGCCAGGGCCCACACTTACGATTCTGGGACCAAAACCAGGGTGGCACGGGGGCGGGGGGTGCCACGCGGCACGTCCCCGTGAAACCACGTGTCGAGCTTCGGAATCTTCCTACAACCGACCTATGGAGTTGATCTAGTCCGTCCAATCAAGTCGGTTTGATCCAAGGTTGAGATTCATCCCATGGGACTATAAAGAAGGGGCGGGGTTACCCCCTAAAACCCTAATTCGATGCGAAGATTAGTTGATCCGAGTTCCAGATCAAGTCCGAGCCATAAACCCTAGTTCCTCGAAATAGTTCAAGATCTAGAGAGATTAGCTACTTAGCGTAAGATTAGAAGGAGTTTCAAGCATAGGAATGCTTGAGCTTGAGATTTTATCAAGGTGTTCATAGGTACATTGTTATACTCTTTGATATATTTATATCTTTTGGTATATTCATCACTCATTGATCATCTATGATATCGTTCTTTATCTTTATTAAATTATCATTTGATTTGCTTATTGTTTGCTTTAATATGTCTAGTAGAGTTATTTATTTATTATGGATTGCATGCTTAAGATTGTATAGCCCTCATCTTGTAACGTGCAAGATAGGTGTTATAACTTATGTAAGCGTGGTGCTTATATATGTTATATTTACAAATGCCCACTATATGCCGAGGTTTGGGGTAGTTCGTAGAGGTGACAAACTCTATTGAGTCTTCTATAATCCTCCCTATGTATATAGTTAACGGTAGATCGTGTGTCCCAAGAAGGTGAAGATCTCATTATTGAATCCTTCCTAGTTGATGATCCTTAAGTTTGTTATGAAGTAATAGTACTAGCTATGATAACTAGATGTTTGCACTAATTAGAGTCGAGCAATAACATGTGATGATAGTTACACATAAGTTTTCCTTATATTGCCCCATGTGAGTCCTTGGACTAGAATATTCTATTGAATCTTTATCATTTCATGATGCCTTGATCCCTGTATTTATCATTTGTCTTCTTGAGCATTTATCATACATATCTTTATCTTATTTATTATTATTTCATGTGACATTAACCCCATTTGTTGAGTAGAAGCATTATCATTATTGGTTATAGACATTCCATATATTAGGACTATATTAGTATCGGCATTAAGTAGTGATAGTTGTTTTCCCCGTGGATACGACAACCCTTACAATTTAAAATGCTACAATGATATAGATTATTTTGTCCGCTTGCATAGTCTTGTTCTATATTCTTCATCTTATTCTATTCCTACCTAGTCATATCATTTCATGTCATGTTATGCTTTCTAGTTGTATAAGATAGGAATGAGCAACCTTCTTTACTAGAGGCATAGGTTATCCTTTGACTAGTGTATAGTGGCTTTATGATTGTTATAATACCGCCTTTGTTTTGGGTCATTGCTTTTATAATCGCGTCGCCTAGCTTTAGTTGGAGTAATTTTAATGGTGTGTTGCTTTTGCTATGCTAGTGAGCTATATTAGTGATGTCGTTAAGCGGTGTCAACACGGACCCGATCGCACCATAGGCTTGTCTCTAACACAATCAAATGCTTTGTGGAAGTCCAGCTTCAGAATGAGTGTCGATGCTTGGCGGCGGTGACAGGAGTGAATAAGGTCGGTGGCATAGGCGAAGCTATCAGAGATGCACCGACCAAGGATGAATCCAGCCTGATTAGAGCTGACAAGTTGGGGGATAAGAGGCTGTAATCTTGTAGTGAGTACTTTGGACAGGCATTTGATGGAGGTGTTTTGGAGGGCGATTGGTCTAAAGTCGCGGGCATTGCCAGCTTCATTTTTCTTGGGCAGCAGGATGAGGTCGGAGAGGTTAAGGCGCTCAAGGTCAGCTGTGCAATGGTAGAAATCATGGAAAAACTGGTGGATGGCGGTTAAGGCGCTCAAGGTCAGCTGTGCTGTGTAGATGGTTTTGAAAAAATATGGGCCAAAGCCATCCGGCCCAGGACTAGAGTTATTGCGCATACGGCAGATGGCCGTTCTGATCTCATCGTGCTCGAACGGCACGCAAAGGTGCTCTAAATCCATAGAAGCCTTAGGGTACAAGGAGTTCGGGCTCATAGTCCAGTGGTCGGGCGCACATAGCCCATCAGGTCACGGTAGAAAGTGTGGAAGATACTAGCTTGGTGCTCGTGATTGAAAAATCTCTGACCCTCATGCTCAATGACCTGGATACGGTTGCGCCGGCGTCTCTGAGTGGCCACGACGTGGAAATAACGCATGTTCTCGTCACCTTCGATGGCATACTTCACCTTGCTACGCTGTCTCCAGACAGTGAGTTTGTTCTTGATAGTGGAGTGCAGGAGCTTGACAATGACAGTGCGTAAGGCGAGCTCATGAACATCCAACGTGCGCCTTTCCTCCACATAATCAAGTAGATCAATAACGATTCTGCAATCCTTTTCTTGCTGTGAGATGTGCGAGCATTGATTCCTCCCACGTTTGAGGGAGACCCGGGTTTGTTTCAAGTTTCCGACAACAGCGGCAGCACTGTTCATGGTCCGGCACATCCAGGCTGAGGCGACCGCGTCCATGAATCCGAGACAATTAACCCAATAATTTTCAAAGCGGAACAGGGATGCGTGAGGGATGGAGGTGGAGATGCTGACACGTAGCGGGACGTGATCAGAGGTGGATCTGGTGATGGAAGCCAGGGTGGTGTCAGGAAGGGACTCATCCCACTTAGTGTTGATGAACACCCTGTCTAGTCGTTCTAGAGTGGGGGACTCCCGCTTGTTGGACCAGGTGAAACATCTATCAAGGAGGGTAGCTCGATTAGGCACATCTCGTTGACACAATCGTTGAACGCCTCAGCCTCAGGTAGCCGAAAGTTGTTATTATTTTTTTCATGGGCATACCGCACCATATTGAAATCGCCCGCGATCATCCAGGGGGTGGCCTGAGGAGGAGAAACAGCCTTGCACTACAGCATGGCCCTTTATACAAGGCATTTAAAAATGCCTTCAAAAGTGCTAAAAATGCCTTCATAGACTTTTTTAGGCATTATTGAAAATGCCGGCTATAAGCTAGACTTAAAAAAGTCTTTTGAGGCATTTTTTTCAAAATGCCTTTCAATGTCAATATTTAAAGGCATTTTCTAGATGCCTACAATGCATTTTAAAGGCATTTTGTACAAGCCTTAAAACATTAATGAAGGCATTATTAAAAACGCCTCCAAACCAAGGTAAATTAACACAATCCATTTGAGAATGAACCAATGTGAGCACAAATTAATAATATATCAATCCAAATATTAAAACCATTCATAGGGACAAGTTCTATCTTCAAATATTCATCAAATAGAGAAGTAAACATGATCCTCATGATCCTCAGTACTATATAACAGAGGTCATTCATGAATGCTGAATTCTTACTTCTTAGTCCTATTATTTATTTAGGTTCTCATTTATCAATGACAAGTTTCCAGCTCCCTTTTAAAAGATAAAAAACATGACATGCTCACATCAAAACTATATACATATGCTAGTATATATCCAACTGAATAGATATCGCCCCATTGCCAGCCTTCTTACTGTCTTCACTTGGCAATTGCCCCTGTTAAGAGAATAGAACAACCTCAGTGAACACTACTAGTTAAATAGCACTTCCATCATAATCAGCGGCGGTGGCGCTGTACACATTTTGGTAAACTATGCTTTTGTTTGAAAAATTAAACCTCCTTAATTTAGAGATGAAGCTCAACTAGCAGTACAGGTTCATACTTATTTTCAGAGTTGCAGCACATGTGCTGAGTTGCTGTACAGGTTCATACTAACAAGAAGCAATTATTATTTTTTCTATGGAATCATAATTTCTGAAATGAAATTTATTTTTATCCTATAAATATGTCTTTGCATTTACCACAAATGGATTCCCATAAGAGTACTTCAAAAAAAATAGAAAACTAGAAGCAAGAGATGCTTACTTTTAAGCAACTTGTAGCATCAGGTTTTAATGTCGATTTTTTGGTCCTGCAGTCCCTCTTGTAAGTGTCAGAGTGACTTTGTCCATGAAACTACAAAACTACAATAGAAAATTTCAGATTTCAAGCTAAATTTCAGTAAGTGCCAGTGTTTAAGATAGTGTGCTACCTTAGAGTGCAACGTAGTGCCATCTCCATAAATGATCTACAATGTGGTTACAACAAAGTAAACTTCAGAGTTTCATGATAGGAAGTAAACAAAGGAATGAATTGCAAACTATTCTAAACAAGCATGCTAGGAAACACACTAGCAAGGGAAAGGGATGACTCATAATCTTACTACAAAGTGTAGAGCAATCAAACAAGCAAGAACAAGCAGAAAAGTTCATGATGGGAATTATTGACTCGTATTTTTTTTTATACCGCAATACCACACATCAAACAGCTGACCTGATTCCTTATAGTCAGCAATCAAAGTACGTATCCCCAGTGTGAAGGATTGGCTACCACCACATCCAACTGAATAAATATCGCCCCATTGCTGGCCTTCTTACTGTCTTCACTTGGTGATTGCTCCTGTTTGCAACCAAACAAACATATCCTAGTAAGTATCATTGTTTCAATAAAATAAAAGACCACAAAAATCAGTAAATGTCACTACACAACATTCTATTGTGAAGCCAGTATTGCTAACATAAATCACTCAGTAATTAATAACTTAACGTGCTGATGGGCACAAAACTAATGTTCAGACTTTAGAGAAAACATTTGTAGACCAACTCAGTATTTGAGAAATACTGTAGAGTAATGTATGTCTAGATTCTACAAGAAAACAACTATATGATAGGCAGAGTAAATGTTTGCTCCATAACAAGAGAATAGCCGCTACATCAGTAGGTGAAACTGCGGGTGGGGCATAAAGGATCAGATCTCCATAGCATTAATGTCGAACAGAAGTATTTGTATTCTACTAAGTTCAGGCATTAAAAAGATTTGACATCAAGCATGAGTTGCTGGTCTAATGAACAACAAACAACAGAGCATTTACTTTCTCTACAACTTTAGAGTGTAGTGAAGAATAGCAAATAATATATAGCATAGCTCAGAACTAAATAGTAACTAAATAACTTCCTAGATGTTGTATCTTCTCTTATGCACGAGGCAGTAGGGTTGTATGTTTATAAACCATGTTCACAAGTACATTATGAATATTGGTCTGGGTTGTATATACCTAAGTGTTTTGCCTGTATAAAGAATGAATAGGTTGCATAGTTGATTCACTCTAGCAACAACTGAAATTTGACGGCTGATCTGGAATACAACTACTCTAGTAATGTGAAGCAGTAGCTACCATGCCAAAGAGACCTATCATCGAACACCAAGAATGCAAGAGCAAACTAATCAATCGATTCTGAATTACTGATATACCTTGCACTGACATGTGCAGATCAATCGATTCTGAATTACTGAATATACATTGTCAATGCTAAGGAAAATATTGTTACATGCAGTCCACAAGCTATATTTCATTCTGCCTTGGCTATTTTCTTATCTACACTACAGGGCAGACTAATGACATGTGCAGATCAATTTGTCAATGCTAGGATTCACGTCCCCATGTAGAAAAATGTGAAACACTGTTGTCACCCAGAAAAAATGAAGAGAATGCATACCACATTCGTCAGATGTCAGTCTATCACTCGCAGCCAACACACCAAGCAGAATCAAAGCTGTACCAGTTCAGTTGTATCGTTAATTAAAAACCAAAAGCATCAGTGGTTTGGCAGTAAGTACTCAAGGACTCGGTTGGGGCTAGGTACAATTGAATTTCAAACCTGATAGCAGGGATGATGGAATTTCAAACCTGCCAGTGAGGTTAGCGATGGGAGGCTGCTCGATTCTCCGCCTAGGAGGAGCTGAGGATGGGGGCGCCGCCATGGCCACCGTGCTCGTGGACCAGCGGGTCGGGGAGGGTGGAGCCACGTCGCCACTGCTCAGGGGAGGCGCAGGGTCACGCGGTCGCCGGTGGCAGCGCCGGCGCTGGCGTTGCTTCTGGTGGCGGGGAGGCCGCTGGATCCGCCGCCGGTGGGGAGGGGCGCCGCGCCATCGCCGCTGCTCCTGGAGGGGCGGTGGCGCACCGTCGCCGGTGTCCGTCGTCCCCGCCGACTCGGTGGCGCAGATGCGGTGGAGGACCACGTCGCAAGCGAGCTCACGAGAACTCGTGAATGCCTCAGGGTGGGGAGTAGTGGAGGTCGCCGCACCACGCCGCCCAATAAAGCCGCAACGCCACCCCACAGCTGCGCCCCCTCCTCGCAACCCCGCCACCTCCTCGTCTCCCCGCAGTCGCGCCGTCCTCCCTGCGCCGGAGCAGGAGGCCCGGGCTTGATCGGAGTCGCCAACCGCCACACCGCCACTGCGTTTACCTTTATTTTTCCCTCGATGCTGGGGGAGGCCGATGCGTTGGAGGCCATCGACGTGTGGGGCTGCACAGGTATCGTGCGTGGGAGGCCCAAATGATAAGGCCCAAATAACGTAGTACAGGACTATAGAAGGCATTTTCAAAAAAATACCTCCAAATAGTAGAGTATTTAAGGCATTTTAATAAAAATGCCTCCAAATGCTAAAGTTAATAAAGGCATTTTCATAAAAATGCCTCTAAAAAAATAGTTTTAAAGGCTTTTTCATAAAAATGCCTTCAAGTACAAGGAAATTGAGGCAATTTTAAAAAATGCCTTTAACAAAATGCCTTTAATTCAAGGGCAAAGTCTAAATCACACCCCCACCTTTGGGAGGTGGTATAAATCACCCCTGACCTTTGAAATGGTCTAAATCACCCCCTGAACTTTTGAAAACCGGTCAAATTACCCCTAAAGCAGTTTTAAAAAATCATAGAAAATCATAGAAAAATCATAAAATGGAAAATAAAATTGTGCTAGACTCCAAATGAGTAGATCTACGCAATGAACATATAATATGGTATACTTTAATATATTTTTTTACAACTATGAGGAAAAGCATAAATCTAAAGCTACTGACAAAAAAAATGTACTAAAGCATACCATATTATTTGTTCATTGTGTTCTACTCATTTGGAGTCTAGCACAATTTTATTTTCCATTTTATGATTTTTCTATGATTTTCTATGATTTTTAAAACTGCTTTTAAGGGCTAATTTGATCGGTTTTTAAAAGTTCGGGGTGATTTAGACCATTTCAAAGGTTAGGGGGTGATTTAGACCGTGTGTGATTTAGACTTTTTCCTCTAATTCAATGACGTGTTGTAGTGTTGAGCTCGTCCAGGGGTGGGGCCTATCCTCGGGAGTGGAGGCGGGGGGCGTAGACGTTGGTAATGTAGAGTGAGAGGGGGGGGTTTGGGGGGGGGGTCGGTGAGAGGTGAACGCAGAGGCTGTAGGGGTGGAATGGGTGGATGTCAACCGGAAATGAGATCCTGACCAAGCAGTTAAGATCCCACCAGAAGAGCCAGTAGAGGGGTTGAAACTTTAAGCGTCTAAAAATATACAATTCAGCGGTGAAGAAGCAAGGAATTGGAAAACAAGATCATGCCATTTAGGCGATTCTATAATCAAAATGCACATCATTACATGCAGAGTTAAGACCACATTTGCCAAATTTAGGCAAAATCACTTGATTACTTGCGTCATACATAGAAAGGCAATAAACTCCGTTTAAAAAAAAAAATACATAGAAAGGCAACATCTTGATCTCCCAAAACAAGCAAGAAGTCAGCCTGTTACGGTCTACAGATAACATATATATCTAATATCGAGCTGCAGTCAGTAGAAGGCACGCTGAAGCCGGCTCCAGCTGCTCTGGCTCCTCTGGTACGGGTGATGGTGGCGGTGCCGTGGAGATGTGTGTGACTCGGCGTCGGACACCGGCGGAGACGGAGGTGGCGTGCTGGGAGTGTACTCCGGGTGGCGGCGTGCCAGCCACGCAGTCGAGGAGTATCTGGCGTGTAGTTCAGCGAGTCATAACACCGTAAAGGACTCAGTGGTGAGTACTCTACACTGCCAGGCATGTAGTCTGGAGTGGCCGTGCGCCGGCTGCACCAGGTAGGAGTCTCAGGTGTGTAGTCCGGCGAGTCAAAACACCATAAAGGATTCAGTGGTGAGTACTCTTGGCTGCCAGGCATGTACTCCGGAGTGGCCACGCGCCGGCCGCACCTGGGATGAGTCTCAGGCGTGTAGTTCGTCGATCCAGAACACCATAAAGGACTTAGTGGTGAGTACTCTGGGCTGCCAGGCATGTACTCCGGTGTGGCCATGCGCCGGCCGCACCAAGAAGGAGTCTCAGGCGTGTAGTCTGGCGACCCAGAACACCATAAAGCACTCAGTGGTGAGTACTCTAGCCTGCTAGGCATGTAGTCCGGATTGGCCACGCGCTGGCCACACCATCGAGAACACCGTGACGGACTCACAGGCGTGTACTTTGGGGACGCAGTGCAGCGCGAAGGGTTGGAGGGAGTGTAGTCTGGAGACGCGGCCCGCTGCGATGACGGCGTCAGGGGCGTGTACTCCGGCGACACGGCACATGGAGAGTACCCCGGAGACGAGGACGGGCAGCAGAACATCTCCCCATCGCTGATGACGTCGAAGTAGCTCGGTGAACAACTCCTGGAAGGAGTCTCGGGCACGTACTCAGGAGTGGCGGCCGTGTAGTCTGGAGACGCAAATCGCGGCGACGGCGCCAGGGGCGTGTACTCGGCGTCGACCCGGCGCGTGGTGAGCCGCCGGGAACGACGACCAGTGGATGAACCTGAACCTCCCTCTGCCGTTGTCACGCATGTCCGCCTCCACGATGGAAGGCCCGCTAGCTGGACGACGTCGAGAAGCAGGAAGAGGCGGCCGATCTAGAGGCAGAGGAGGGGAACATAGAGCGACTTTTTTTTTTTTGACAACAACATAGAGCGACTTGATCGGGGAGATCGGGAACATATATAGAGCGACAGGTTGGGTTTCATTTTGGCGCTGAGGCAGCGGTCGATGGTGAAGAACGGATAGTTTGGAGGATGGGGTTGCTATGGATCGGCGCCGGCAAAATAGGCCTTGGTCGCGTGGCCTTGGCCGTGTCCGACTCAACTCAAATTTATGCGGGGCGGCGCCATACCTAGCGCGAGTCTGTTCACCCCAATGGCCCAATCAAATGGACACGAGTGGTTACGTTGCTGCAACATTCACTACCTGAAAACAAGTGTTGCCACTACCGTATAATGATCCTATTAGAAGAAGAAAATGTATGTTCATGTTCTTGAATTTTAGTATTTGAGCAATTATTTTTGTACTCAAAACCAGCAACCCATATTTTGTGACGGTGGAATTTAACTCTCACTAAAATGATCACTCTCTCATGAAAATAAGTTTTCATGGGGGTACTTAAATACTCTCACAAAAACAACTAATTTTCATGATGGACTGTAGAGTACACTCATAAAAAAATAAGTCTTTGTATCTAGACTTACATCACTCTCACGAAAATAATATTTTCATGAGTGTGTTTTTCACTCTCACGAAACAATTGTCCCTCTGCCGAAACATCCATTCTCAGGTAGTGAATGTTCTAGAGCATTTCCTGTCTAATTACCTGTAGCTGGGTTTGTTTCAAGTTTCAACAGGGGTAGTTGGTACCATCTTGTTTGTTTTCTTTATAATCCTTTTGTAGTTGATATATTAACCCCAAAACCTGAATTCTGCATAAGGTATCCTCTTTTTCTCCCCAATCCTCTTGTTTTTAATTGCAAGTTTCTTCACCAATTTTTGTAGTGCTTAATACTGCTTTTGGTTGGTCCTTTAAGATATCAACATATGAATATGCACTATGCAGAAGATCACCTACACGTGCTCTGCAATTAGAATGCAGGACAGTGCCCTGGGTATCACATACCCCCTTCCCGATTGCTTGTTAGGTCCAATGATGTACCGTGGGCCAGCTCTGTACTTCATTTTGGCTACATAATGTTTTCTCCAGTGTACACTACACTACTACAGGTCTATATATACTTCATAACCAAAGCTTAATTTTGTTCCGCAAGCCAAGTTTCTTTGCCTTGGAGCATATTAGAACCTGTAGCTTCAGGATTTGAGAGTGAGATAGGAAGAGGGAGAGAGGGTCTAAGAGCTATAGGAATTGGGAACATAGTGGAAAACCTATTCTGTTTGTTTCCTTCTCTAACAACAGAGAAGGAAGCTTGTTTCGGTGTTTCCGATGCCTCCCATTCCTATCGTTCTTAAGCACTTCATCCTTTTCCGTTTTGCTTGCCGTTAATTGTTTTATTAGATAGCCAAGCTCCTCACTTATTTGGATGATTTGAACTTGATAGGGTGAGCACGGAAAAGGAAGGAAAAAGGGTCTAAGAGCAATGGACTTGGGAACATGGAGGAAGGTCTATGAGTTAGAAATCTATTTTGGACCTTTCCTGATGCCTCCCATGCCTATCATTCTTAGGTGCGCCTTCGTCTTCCTTTTGGTTCACAAGACACAGGTTGAGTGGTTTGTTTTCATTACTCATTTGCATTTTCTATTTTATGTTTGTTCTGGAATGCCTTAGTAGATGCATAATTAACATCATGATTTTGCTGGAACCAATGATGGTGGACAATGAGAAAGAGCCCGATGAAGTGGAACCGGAAGAAAGCGGGACCTTTGTGGGACCTGAAGAGATTAAGAAAGCTACACCTGGGCAACTCAAACCTGTTGCTAGCATCCTGCTGCTGAGTGATGAGGCAAAAAAGACAAGCAACACTGAATCTGAAGCCAACAACATGAACATCCACCTCACTTGGACTCATTGATGAGGTGGACCAAAGCTCTGATGTGGAGATTCTACTCGATGCCCGTGATGTGTTCAAAACCCCTCAAAGGAAGAGGACTTTGAAGATCAAAGAATAGCTTCATGACAATTTTCTAAGGAGGAGCAAGAGAGTGGTAGAGAAGAGGAAGGGCTTCAAGACTGCGGAAGGACAGTCCAAAAGCATCAAGAAGAAGCTCTTTGAGAACAAAGCCAAGACTGGAAAGAAAGCAAAAAAGAGCAAGAAGTCATCCTATGAAGCTGATGCTGAACCCACCCCACTGGTCGTCATCCCTCCTAAAGCTGCAAGTGCTGCTCCTGCCCCTCACCTAACAAAAGACATCCTCCATGGTATTGGAGAAGGGTTCCTGCAGATCAACCCATGTGTGGTGACTGCTGCTCTATTGGCTACAAATGTTCTCGATGATTAGAGTGTCACAAGTGGAACCTTTGGCACTGGTCTTCATGATAGTGTCCTTATCTTTTATTTTTCCTTCAGGTCTCTCCCAATCCGGTGCACATGCGGCCATTGAATAACAAGTGTGTAATCCTCCGGTGTTCTATCACCATGAGAAACCTTTATCGGCTCTATGCTTCAGTTGATGTGGAAACTTTATGTCAATCCTTAATATATATACTAGTTGTGTGTCCTATACATGTGGTGCCTTTTAAATCCTTACTTACTCTTTGGAAATTCTTTTGGTTGCCCTTGGCTCAAGGATTTTGCTTACCTGCACCTGCTGTTGGACTGTATTGTGTAAATACAGAATTGTCACCCACCTAACTTTTGTTTTCCCAATGGATCACAACTCAAATAACAATCAAAGATCGAGCAAAATTATCTTTTGGAATGTTAGAGGTATAAACTCGAAAGAAAAATGGGACAAAGATTAGAGATAAGATCATTGAAAGTGCGTGCCAAATTGTCTGTCTGTAAGAAACCAAAAGGGAATTCTTTGACTGCTTCTATCTAAAAAATTTCTGTCTTAGAAAACCCAGATCATTTTGCCTACTTCCCCTCGGTGGGTGCCATAGGAGGAATAATCACTATATGGAATAGAAGCCTTTTTTGATGGGTCTATAATACAAGCAAATTCTTATGCAAAGGATCCAAATTAGACTCAAGACTGGACAAGAAAACCTTCTTTGTTAGTAACATCTATGGTCCTTCCCAAGCTAATCAAAAAACAGCCTTCATTACTTGGCTAATGAACCTTGACACAACCTCCTTTGATGACTGGGTACTTGGGCGAGATTTCAACGTGTATAAAGAACCTACAAACGAGGAATAAACCGGGGAGGAGACTTCAATGAAATGCTCATGTTCAGTGAAGCAATATCAAATTTGGAGTTGACACAAATTGTTTTCAGTGGAAGGAACTTCACCTGGAGCAACATGCAAGCAGACCCCTGCTAATCAAATTAGACTGGGTGTTCACTTCTAGTGATTGGAACCTGTCCTTTCCTGGCACCTATGTTCAACCTCTCTCCAAACCAGTATCTGATCACATCCCATATGTCCTTCACATCTCCAGTTGCATCCCAAAATCAAAACGTTTCAGACTTGAGAATTTTTGGCTCCAACATCCAGGTTTTCTTGAGACAGTTTCCACATACTGGCAAAACTCACCTGCTTATGGCAATGCTGCAAGAAATCTATCACAGAAATTCAAGGAAACCGGGGTTGGCCAAAAAAGTGCGATAAAAGTATATCAAACCTGAACAAGCTAATCTACAACTCTAACTCGGGTACTCCTGCTCCTAGATGGCCTAGAGTATCAGAGATTTCTATCAAATTTAGAAGCATCTTTCAAGAGACTTGTCAAAACTCACCTGAACACTCTTTTGGAACCTAAAAGAATCTACTGGAAACAAAGAAACACAGTCAGATGGGTCAAGCTTGGTGATGAAAACACTCACTTCTTTCACACAATGGCATCTATAGCCCATAAGAGAAACTTCATTGTTTCCATCTCGGGCGACAATTGCAACCTACTATCTAACCATGAGCAAAAAGGCTAATCTTCTTTGGCAAACTTTTAAGGAAAGAATGGGGAATCGACCTCACCGAAATCGAGATACAATCTTGGAGAAATCTTGACCCGGACATGAGTTAGACCATTTGGGTGACAATTTTAGTACAGAGAGGAGATCAACTTGGTCATCAAAACCTACCAAATGACCATGCACCTGGGCCAGATGGTTTCAATGGTATTTTTATTAAAAAAAATCTTTGGAATACTATCAAGGATGACTTTCTCGGGCTACTTAATGACTTCACAATCTCAACTTAGATATCTCTAGCATAAACTTCTCAACAATAGCTCTAATCCCCAAAGTGGACAGCCTTGAAGCAGTGAATGACTTCAGGCCAATTTCCCGATGAACTACTCCATAAAATGCATCACCAAAATCCTATCCGCAAGATTACGAAAGGTGATCCCGGATCTAGTCCACAAACCAAGTATGGATTTATTCAAGGCGAGAACAATCCAAGATTGCTTGGCATGGGCTTACCAGTTCCTCCATATTTGTCATCATAGTAAAAAGGAAATAGTTATCCTCAATCTGGATTTTGAAAAAGCTTTTGATAAGATTGAACACCGGGTAATCTTGGAAATCATGACACATAAAAGGTTCCCAATCAAATGGATTAATTGGATCAAAAACATACTGTCAAGTGGATCATCATCAGTCCTACTGAATGGTGTACCTGGAAAGCCCTTTAAATGTAAGAGAGGTGTAAGGCAGGGAGACCCCCTCTCACCACTCCTCTTTGTCATGGTAGCTGATCTCCTCCAGACCATAGTCAACAATGCTTGGCAAAGTGGAAACATTAGCCATCCAATTAATGAGAACTTTCCAAGGGATTACCCAATATTACAATATGTTGATGACACTTTATTGATCATGCCAGGGGATGAATCAAGTTTGTCACACTTGAAGGACCTACTGTATGTTTTCTCCACCTCCACAGGACTGCATGTCAACTACTCCAAATCAAGCTTGGTTCCAATTAACATGGATTCAGAGAGGGCTCAACTCTTAGCTAGCATTTTAGGCTGCCAAGTAGGACAACTGCCTTTCACTTATTTGGGATGACCTCTAGGCACCACGAAACCAACCATATAGGAATTCACCCCAATGCTAACGAAGATGGAGAAAAGACTTACCGGTATTAGCAAAATGCTCTCCAACAATGGCGAGACTAATTCTTGTGAACTCGGTTTTTCAGCTTTACCCACCTTTTACATGTGCGTCTAAAATTCCCACCACAAGTGATCCATTTAGTTGACATTTACTGAGAAAACATTGTCTCGTGGGACAAAGGAGACATCAACGAGAAAAGGTGGATGCCTAGTAGCTTGGGAGGAAGCATGCAAACCAAAAGATGAGGGTGGGTTAGAGATTATAGACATCAAAAAAGACAATGAGGCCCTGCTAGTTAAAACCAGGGGGGCAGTAGCAGAGGAAGCTCTGACATCTGAAGCTGTGGAGCTCAGACTATCAGTAGAAACACTTTCTTATCCGTCTTCTTTGTTGCGGGAGAGGGCTGGTGTACATAGGTGGAGGCACCATCTTTCTTGACACATTTCTTCTTAGCATGCTTGGTAGACACACTACTACGAGAATTGATTTTGCGGGGTGTTTAGTTTTTATTTTCCGTGGCGGGCATTTGAATAACCGCCACGGAAAATAAAATAACTGGGCAACACCCCGGCCAAGGGAAAAACCGCCACGGTTAATCGATTAACCGTGGCGGTTTTTGTAATTTGCTCGCCACGGAAAATTAGGGCCAAACCGAGCCCAATACCAGCTCACTACCATCCCTAAGTATATATACCAGGACTTCACTCCCTCACCTACCCTCCTCTCTCTCTCTCTCTCTCCGGCCCGACACTCCCTCTCCATCCCGACGCCTCCCACTTCTCTTCCACCGGCGACTCTTCTCTTCCACCGGGAGCGGATCCGCGCGGCCGGGTCCTCCTCTCCCCCGGATCGGCGCCGACCCCGGTGGCGGCCCTCCCCCCGGCGCTCGTCGGGCGGCGCTCCCCGAGGTCGTCCGGCGGTCCTTCCCCGAGCTCGAGACACGGCGGCCCCTGCTAACGAGCGAGATCCGGCGGCCGGCGGCCCGGAGCGCGCGGATCCTCCCGGCCCGGCGGCACTCAGTCCCCGGCCGGCGGTGCTCCTCCCGAGCCGGCGGTGCTCCTCCCCGGCGAGAGCGGGCGCGGCGGGGCGGGATCCGGCCGCCGGCCGGCGGATCCGGCCGAATCGGCGTCGGCCGAGGCAGGCCGGCAGCGGGCGGGCGCTCCCTCCCGACATCGGCGTCCGCGGATCGGCGGATGAAACCCTAACGGTCTGGCGGCCCAGATCCGGGCCCGTTAGGGTTTCGTGATTGGATTTTTCTTTTTATATTTTTTTTTATTCATTAACCGTGGCAGGCATTTTGTCCACCACGGAAAATCGCTTCATTTTACGTGACCCTCCGTCCATGGCGGACAAAATGCCCGCCACGGAAAATATTTTTTGTCCGCCCACGGTTAATCATTTATGTAGTAGTGACAGCTTTTGGGGAGGATAGGTCTGCGGGGTCCAGGTCATAGAAGGAGGCTCCCCAGGTTTTAATCACCTTTTTTGAGATTGTTGTTGGTCTAGCCTTGCAACCCACATACTTGGAGCAGATCTGGGCATGTACTTGAGTTTTTGAAGCCCTTGTGTTTGATTTTAAGCCTTTCACTCCTCTTAACCTTCTCGTGAGGGATTGGAGCCTTCCTTTTGAAACCCGACTTCTTTTTCTTGGGGGTGCTTGTGTCCACGGGTTCGAGAGGTCTCCTGCTCCTCCGAGGGGAAGGTTCTAGGATGACGAGAAGAAGTTGGTTCAAAATTAGAACAGACATGCGAGAGAACTCGAGGGGCAAACATTTGGAAGATGAAAAGAGTTGCATTACCAAATTCAACGGTCGAGGGGTCATGTAGCTCTACGCATTAGATCAAGAAGAAAGGAGGAAGCCCAGTCAAAGGTGGGAGACTGCATCAACATAAAAGTGATGAAGTTCATCCAATGATCAAAGGATAATAACTTGATAGATTAATTAGGGGAGGGTTTAGAAAAGAACTTTACCCGGTATCGATAGCATTAGGGCAAGGAGAGGAAATAAATCCTTGTTGGTTTAGAGATGTCTGATGGCTCCACCAATCAGGACTACCCAGCTGATCCTGAATCTGAACAAAGCCCACCTGAATGTTCTGATTCAAAGTGGGACCATCAACTTCAGCATTTGGGGCCACCCTTCCTAACGGATCTTCCACATTAATCTCCTCCGGCATCATTGGCTGCGGGTTGTTGAAATCTTGAAAAGGAACAATCTCAACGGTGGGATTGGAAGCGGCGCAAAGGGAGCAATATCATTCTTGTCGAGAATCGGTGATACCATCCATTGCTAAGACCTGACCCCTGCAAAATCTCCGAGTGGTGGGAGCTCAATAACATTCTGAATGACTTCTTCAATAGCCGGAGCATCTTGATCCCGCATCTTACGTTGGTTTCCACGATGGGGATGAGAGTTGGGGCAACATCTTCATCTTGGGCCTCTTGGGCTAGATTGGACAAATGGGTCGGCATTGTCATCACCATTCTAAGGGGACCAGTCAGGCCAGTTGTTCCCATCATTGACTGCACCACCCTGAAAGCCATTATGAAAATCATCCAATGGGCCTTGTCCTGGCTGACCAAACCCAAAAAATTCAAAACTATTGGGGTCCAGATCCATAGGGTCTTCTGGAGGGAAATCTTCATCTTGTGCAACAGCCCCAAGCATCCTGGTGTTGATCACCTCACATTGCACCGTCCAACTTTCATATTCAGGGTTGTCACCTTCAGAAAAATTAAAGAACCAAGGAATGTCCTCAAGACTAGTAACTCTGACTTTGACTAAGGCACGTGACTAAAAGCTGTGGTCTTCATCCCAAGCCAAAAGAAAACCAAATCTAGAAACTGCCTTTTCAATCAAACGATAGGACCACAAATCCAAGTTGAGGCCCAAAAGCATCAGCCACACCTAATAGTAGTTCTGTTATTCCATCCTCTGTTACCAAACTGATGGGGGCCATTATTAACAGGAAAATATCTGTGTGCCAAATGATTCATGGTGACGTATGCTTGACCAAAAGGACACGGCTGAATATACTCATAAGGCATACAAACAGTAAGATTCAGAAAGTCGCGGAGGATGTCATTAACCTCATCAAAGTTATGAGGGTCCTGAGGCGGCGGGTGGATGTGAGCAATAGCAACATTGTTGTTCCTCACTCGTATCGGCCTAGTGACGACTCTCAACATCGGGCGGCGGCCGGGAATCATCACTCTCTATCCCTATTCTGGCATGAACGGGGTCGGATCAACAAAGCGATAGGCCATCCTTGGCGTCACTATAGCGAATTGGGGTTTTTAGAGCCCAACCAAAGGAGAGAGACTCGGGAGAGGGGGGGGGGTACCAAGACACTTGAAGGCATACTCACCAAAGGATTTGAAGGTGATACCGGCGAGTGGATCTTGATGATCGGGCTCGATGACCTCGACCTAGACGGCGACGAAGGCTTGTCATCGAACTCTGGAGCAGCTAGTCGCCATGTTTTACTCGAGGGAAGAATCCACGAAACGCAACTCGGGAGGAATAGTTGAGAGATTTACGGATTCCTTTATATATTCAGAAAAGGAGCTGTAAATGCGTGGCTGAGGAGGTTGGTGTACCTTTTGATCCCCACTGATCAGTGACTCACTGTCATGATATTGCCGAGAAGTTGAAGGCCCAAAATTCCCATTAGGAGGCGCGGTAATCGAGGTGATGAATTACACCGCAAAGATATGTGACCGTGTCGAAGGCATTTGTGGCAACGGACCTGGTTGCGGCAAAGGAAAGAGGGATGGGCCGAGGAGAGGCAATTGGCACGAGAGACATTGGGGCAGCCTAGAACCAGGAAAGATGATATTTAAATTAGGAATTGGGCCTAGAATACCTGCCTGGTGGTTATGGCTATTTAAAACAGTAGTAACCCCCGTAATAGTAACCTCCTTATAGAGGGCTCCAATAACTTTCTGATTTAAAGTTGGAAATTTGAAATTTGAAGCTGCCATGGATCTAGCTTCCCAAGGTTCACGACAAGTACTATGGGGATGAAGTTAGCACCAGATAGCTGAAGATTTTGTAGATGACCACGATTCTAAATAACATGAAACCATTGAGCATCTTGTTCTTTAATCCAATTGCTATATTCAACTTTAAAATTTGGGCCACCACCATGCCAAAGGTGAAAGAACTTGAAATGAGAGCAATCAAAAGATTTTAGACTAAAGACATGGAAACCGACAGCATGGCACGAGACAGAGAATCTGAAAACTCTATCACTAAGGTGAAGAATGTGAAAACTAAAAAGTGAGCCACCAAGCACAGCTTGAAGGATCAAGCTGACCGATTTTTTAGACAGACGAATGGAGCAACGACCAATGGAGATGACGAGAAAGAAAGGCTTAGCTAAAAAGGAAGGATCGAAGGAAACCGGGGAGCCAAAGCACCGGTAGATTTCTTGACTGACCACCCTTCCAGGGCGGAGGTTGTGGACAAGGGCAGCCATTTGAGGAAGGTGAACAACGTTGGGCTGGAGAGAGGAGAGCCGGCAGGACGTCGGTGATCTTCATCACCGTCGAGCACCGAGTGCTTTAACTTGCCGGTTTCCTGTGCTCCAGTGCTCAAGCTCTACACGGAGCTTCGTGCCATCTGTTTATTTTTATGTTTTTGCTTTTTTTTTTTGACCGAACCGGTCGGGGAGTCCCCGACCTCTTTTTTTTTAATTAAATGAAAGAATGGAAGGCACAAACAGAGAGGGGGGAGAATTACAAGGCAACTAGGCCCAAAAAGGAAAAGAAGTAAAAGAAGAAGAAAAAAACTATAGATGACTACCTCTTTATGTTTTCGCTTTTTCACCTCTTGCTCTTGTTCCCATCTGCCGGCCTCATTAAGTTCACTTGATAGTCATCTTAAACGAACTCCCAATCTCAGCATATTTGGACGCACACAGTCTATAAAGTTTATGTCGAGCGCACACACATACTAGTAAATAATATGGGTACTGATTGCCATCCATGTGCTTACAAGAAAGACAACCAGCAAGCTACCTGCACCAGTTGCAAACAAGCCCCTACAAGCAAATCATGAGAGAAGCCAACTTGTATAGAATAGGGGTGATGCCATGCATTGTTCAGAAGCCAATGGTACGCTACTTACCTACTTCCTTCCTTACGACTTTACGAGGAGGTACCCTTTTAATCTTGAACATTGGGCCATACACTTTTATTTCACTAAAACTCCATTCGAGGCTCCAAAATCCATTTATTTGTGTACATTGTTTGAAACACTATGATAGTGTTATTTCAAAAGGTACAAGAACATTATGAGGTTACTGCATGTTTCACCTCATCATTTACGCAACATCCGCAAAGAAATCATGAATTGTGATCCGGGCTGCTACTGGAATTCACACTGTTTTTTTACCATTGTACCAAGTAATGCTGCCAAATGTGTAATCCCCTTGTAACCTCCACATAGGTGACATCTTGACCTGAAACGTACGGACTTTGTTTGCGGCATTGAATACAAGAACGGGTGGTTCAACTTCGATCTTGACTCCAGCTGGGCTTTCAATGGCAGCATGGTAAACTGCATCAACCTCGCCTACATTTGTCACTGTTCTCAGTATGCTAATTGGATATCTGAGGTCTGGAACCGAGATGGATAGCAGGTTCAAGAGATACCCTGGTGCTGGTGTTTCATTGCAGCTTGCTGAATCTTGTTGATGGTGCAACCAAAGAAGTGGTTGTAATCATTCGGATCGATGTCATAAATCAGGCCGGGATCGGCTGCTCTGTTAGGGTTTATGTGCCCACCTCCATAGTCAAATGGGTCGGCGATCTTTCGAGGCAATCCTTCCGCCAGTATCGGCATTCCGTGTTCGTCAGTTACAGATGCTTCACCGTGCAAAATGAAACAAGGGTAAGACACATGCCTAGCAATAAGCTGTGACTTTAGAAGTTATCTTCTAAAGCTGTTAAGTACCTGTAGTCATTATAGCGGATTTCAGTGCAGCAGGAGACCAATTTGGATGCAGAGATTTCAGCAGCACGATGATGCCGGTTACGTGAGGGGCAGCCATTGATGTCCCTGACTTAATTTCATAGGAGTTCCCCACTGCTGCTAAGATGTTGGCTCCAGGTGCAGCTATGTCAGGCTGTTGGGAAGCAAGAGCAGAATGAGATGGCAGGTCATGGCTATATATCTTATGTTAGGCTGCCCTTGTGTTACCTTAATGATATCAGCATAGTCGGGTGATGGGCCCCTCGAAGAGAATGATGCCACTTTTGAAGCCAGGATGTCTTTACCTGTAATGCTTCGGGCCGGATCAATCTTTGCCACTGGAGAGCTGCTTGAAACAACCAGAAATTCATCTCAGAAAATGCTCAGCTCACTGCAGAGCATGATCAAGAGCTGCTACTATTGTGCAGTAATCAGTATAGTCTTGATTAGGATTCTGAAAGTGATATATATACCTGGCGGTGTCGACATATTTTCTGATCTTTTTACCAGCCTCAATGTCCACAAGAACACATGGAATGGCTCCACATGCTTGGAGAATGTCTGTCGTATATTGAACGAAAATAATACCAGAGCCCCCTCCAGCCCAGACGTTTTGTACGGCTTGACCGAATCTCAAGGACGGGCCATACTCCGTGGGTGAATTTGGTGTTGCACAAAGGACCATTTTCCCTTTGAAATCGGTACCGTTTAGATCACCTGCCTGGCACCTGACCACGCATGGAAACAAGTTTAATTGCTGACCAGTTCCTGAATTTATTTATGCCACCTTTGCAGAAATTCAATTAATGTTTTTTAACATACTGGCCACCGTCTGTAAGACTTCTGAAAATGCTCCTGGATATGTTCTTCCCTTGGTAGTAGAGCGATTGTCCCTGCAAGAACGAATAGAAATTACTCAGGGCAAGAAACCATGGCAGGCTTGTGAGTTTGTTGTTTATATCCCATACGTACCACAATCCGCTGCTTGTTTCCCAGCGTGATCACGGTCGGAAACGACCGATCGATTTTGCTCGCCCGCAACGGTGATGACCCAGGGAGACGTGTTCTCGACAGTCTGCGGACTAGGCCCGTCGTTCCCGGCCGGCGTACACGACGGTGATCCCTCTCTGAACCGTGTGCAGGGCGCCGAAGGAATTGTCGTCGAAACCACCAACCGACAGCGAGAGCACGTCCACCCCGTCGTGTATCGCGTCGTCGATGGCCGCGAGCAGCGCGGCGTCGCTGCCTGAGCTTTCGCCGTCGGCATCGCGCCAGAGGACTTTGTAGACGGCGATGCGGGCGTGGGGCGCGCCGCCTCGCGCAACGCCGGCGGCAAGGCCATGGCCACGGAAGCTGGCCCCCTCCACGAAGGAGCCTGCCGCGGTGGATGCCGTGTGCGTGCCGTGGCCGTCGGCGTCCCAGGTCGAGAGGTAGTTGAACTTGAGGTCCTCCTCGGGCACTCCGGCGGTGTAGAACCGTGCGCCGATGATATTGCGGCTGCAGTTGCTGCTGCCCCAGGCCTCTCCGAGCTGGCACACGCCTTTCCACCGTGACGGCACCGGGCCGTACCCTTGGTCGCTGAAGCTTGCTGACTCTGGCCAGATACCAGTGTCTACAACTCCGACGATGATGTCCTCACCATATTTGCCTTTATTGACGAGGTCATTGGGCATTTGGTTGTTCACGTCGAGGAAGTCCCAGCTTCGAGTGGTTGTCGCCCTGCACCTTCTGCTGGGTTTCACACTGATGACGTCCGGAAACTCTGCATGCATATATAGAGAAAGGCATCACAGATCGATCGAGTTTGGTAGCTGTGGAGCAAGGGCGAGAGAAAACAGAATGTTTCAAGTTACACGACCTTTGCCCTCTCCATGACGAGGTGACAGAGAAAGAGCATGGGTAACACACTAACACAAGACACCGGCTAAAACGGTGGAGTTATGGATCAAGGGCGAGAGACATGGGTACTTCCAGCAGGAATATATAAATGCTGACCTGCAAGCTGCTTAGCTTGGTCTGGAGTAAGCATGGCTGCGAACCCTGAGAAGCCATGCTTGTAGTTGTGAATCATGGAAGCCAAAGAATCCTCCATGCTGAAGTTACACGAGAAAAACATAGTTAACCTCTTGATGGCTTAACAATGCTACCGATCTATGAGGAATGCTGGTCGGTCTAACGCTGAAGGGGTGCGTACCTTCCAAGAACATTGCTGAGTATATCATGGTGCGAAGCGACCACATCATTTGGGTGTCCATGTTTCACATCTCCGAGGTATACGATATAAAGCTGCAAACACAAGAGATTAAAGAAACATCAATCGTCACCTCGATCTCTTGCTAGTGATCAAATTAAGAAGTGTGTTGCCAGGCATGTATGCATGCTTGCTTACCCTGCGAGATCCTCCGTGTACTCCCGAGACCAGAATGCAGAAGCAAAGTAATAGCGCCGAGGCCACAGGGCCACGTGATGAAGAATAGAGTCCCATGTGTTTTGTTCTACGATGATGTGTGTAGTTCATTGGTGTCATTTTGTTTTCTCGGTCACAGGCACGTGATGAAGAATAGAGGCCACAGGCATGTATGCAAGGAAGGTTGTGTATTCTCGGTCAACATAGAAAGAGTCAGAGAATTCTAATGAGTCTTTGTTTTGACACGCACACGCCTCTTTCTTTCACCCCTGCTTACAACAAATACATATTGTTTTATGAGAGAGACACGTCCTTTTCTGAAAAAAATGAGAGAGACGCGTAATTAAACCCCGTGCAGTTCATTGGTGTCATTTTCATCCTTGACACACGGACACACCACTGACTAATGAATTAAGAAGAAACGGTCTGTAACTTAATTCTGAAGCATCAGGCTAGTTCCGACCAGAGTGATACTTGGTCCAAACGAGCTAGTTTCACTAGAACAACTATGTCGATTTGACGAATCAAGCAATTCCTCCTGAAACTAGGAATGTCGAGCTAGTTTGTGAGCCGGGTTATGGGGTTTGTGTTGGCTTTGGTAACATCTTTGTTACCTAGTAGGTTTATAAATGTCCCAAACTTTTTCTGCTTAATGAAAAACGTATCGGAGGCATGATAAAAAAAAAAAAAAAGATGGTTCGTTCACCATCTAGCTAATTCATCACACCGAATGCATATATAGGGCATAACCCATTGGAGCGCCATGATCCAAATGATACGGGGTTAACATGGATATTTCTGATTATTCCAGAGAACCATGTTGACCTGGCGCTGACGACCTGGTAATAAGAACTTTGGGCCGACCTAGCCCTCGTGCTATTTCGTCGCTAAAAACAAGGGGCCTGGCCTGGTCTTGTTTGTCATGTGCACGTGTGAGTGCTCGTCACGAGAGAATATGTCAAGGATCGAGTAGGTATGTAAGCTCTTTTATATCTTCCCAATTAATTAAGGTTTGAATAGGTAATGAGAGGATCTTAAGAATATAGAACCAAGGGGAAGGACGAATGACTTGTACGTACTGGGGCATTTCAACCTTATCTACAAGAGGCTGATTGAAGACAAAAGTAATAATCAATGACTAAACCTACGCATAATGACTCGCTTCAAGGAAAGGTTGGACCATGACCGCTTGGTCTCCACGCAGGTGCCCTCCGATCCGGCGCCCGACTCGCACCGAGTCCGCGCCAGCTCCTGGTTTTGAGGCCCAAACTAGAAAACCCTCCTTGCCGGGTCTATGCGGTGAAAACCCTAGAAAACCGACATGGCATGTGTCCGACCTCACCCTGGGTATTCGGATTACCCGATTTTTTCGGTTTGGGTAGTTTTGGTAATTTAAAATTCGGGTAATGAAAACTACTACCCGATATTAATCCCGAAAAACATTACCCAAAATTTCGGATACCCAATAATCAGGTTCGGTATACCCGATCTACCCAAATTTATAGAAAACATAAAAGTACACAAAATTTTAGTAACAATTCAAACAAAATTTCACCGGTAATTTGTGTCGAATTTCAAGAACAATTGGTGAAGAATAATATATTATAGTCACATGTTGAAAGTAAGAGAATTATATTAAAATAAAATGATAATTTCAAGTGTTCAACTAACAATACATGATAAATACGTAGTCGAAGGTAAAATTTTGGGTAGTTCGGTAATTTGGGTATCGGCGTACATGACCCGAATTACCCAAACTAATTTCAGGTAATAAAAATCACTATCCGAACTTAGGATCGGGTACCTCGGGTTTGGGTAATTCGGGTCCGGGTTTGGGCAGTTTGGGTGCGGGTATCGGGTATCGGGGTTTTTGCCCGGGGTGAGTCCGACCTCCTGCCGGGCTTGACACGCTCAACTCTTGTCATGGTCAGGCCACACGAGCCATCTACATTGAGCTTGCCATTGCCTCCACCTGATTTGGCCAACGCATCGATGCCCTCCATGTTTCCTTGCTTTGAAGTAGCACCGCGTGAGCCGCCCATGCCGCTACATGGTCCTCCAGGTCCTTCGATGCCAAGCCCGCGGGTTGCCCTTCACCACGCCTTCGCCTTGTCACCCTCGTCATCTGCATATCACAAGCGAAGGCAAATATATCACACGCAATGGTGTTGTCAATGACACATCACTCAAGGGCCGAACGGACCTTGGTTCCTCATCTCTGCACGTCCAAAAATTTTTCGTGGAGCAACGAACAAAATGATCCAACATTCACCAGAATTGGTTGCCTGTTTGGATCGCCCGAATGGCACCTTTTTATTTCCTAACACTAACCTACAGGCCCTGCCACCACTGGAATTCCACTCTTTGCCGAAAGTGTCAACATCTTTGCTGAGTGTATTTTATCGGGCACTCAGCAAAGACCATCTTTACCGAGTGCCAAATCAAAACAAACAGGAAAAAAAAAAACCCGACAAAGATGGCTTTGTTGAGTGTTTTTTTTTGGCATTCGGTAAAGATGAATTTTGCCGAGTGATTTTTCAGCACTCGGCAAATTGCATCTTAAAATTGCTGAGTATATCATGGTGCGAAGCGACCTTGATGGCTTAACAATGCTACCGATCTTCGAGGAATGGTCGGTCTAACTCTGAAAGATCGAGGGCTACGTACCTTCCAAGAACATTACTAAGTATATCATGGTGCTGTTTACCCACATCATTCGGGT
This sequence comes from Hyparrhenia diplandra, assembly GCA_015847255.1. Taxonomy (NCBI): domain Eukaryota; kingdom Viridiplantae; phylum Streptophyta; class Magnoliopsida; order Poales; family Poaceae; genus Hyparrhenia; species Hyparrhenia diplandra. The sequence goes on along the minus strand of JADLZK010007140.1, from coordinate 43,390 downwards.
GTCCATGTTTCACATCTCCGAGGTCCTTCGACGCTAAGTTGACCTGGCGCTCACGACCTAAGGGCACGTACATCGCGTCGGCTCAATCCGTCTCTTCCCTGGTCTTTGTTTCAGAAATATTACTGCTACCTGAGTTCAATCTGAATGCTACTTCAATCTGGATGCTTCGTGGAATGTTATTGCTACATATGGCAGCGCTATGGAAACAAAGAAAATTAGAAAATATGTTGCTATTATTATATTGATGTTTCAAAAATATTGTAATTATGTGCATTTTATTTATGCTTCAACAATCTTTTATCAAACGGCCACAAAGTCGTATACACATATATATTCGTGGTTGATCTTAGCTATAGAGATAACATTAAACTGTTTAGACTCTGTATATGGGTTGTGATTGATCTTAGCTATAGAGATAACATTAAACTGCTTAGACTCTGTATATGGGTTGTATGACCTGTCGTTTTAAATGTCTCTACGCCTGATTCTAGTCTCTAAGGTGGTCCGTGGGTTGTACATGCCCTAAAGCTGCAAACACAGGAGGCGTGGCTCGGACCAGAGTGATACTTCGCCCAAACGAGTTTCACCTGAACCAAGTTAACCTGGCGCGCTCACGACCTGGTAATGACAAATTTGGACCCATGGTTAAAAACAAGTGGCCTGGCCTGGTCTGGTTTGTCATGTGCACGTGTGAGCGCGCGCCACAAGAGAATGTGTCAAGGAGTAGGCATCTAAGCTCTTGTATCTTCGTAGTCAATTAAGGTTTTGAATTGGAACTGGGAGAAGATCTTAAGAGTTTAAAACCAAGGGGAAGGAGGAATGACTAGTACCGGCCGATTTCAACCTTATCTACAAGGCCAAGAGTAATAATCGACTAAGAGCACCTCCAGTGTGGTGTTGAAAGCGAACCATGGGCCTCTTTGATCGAACCATGGAAACTGGAGCACTCGAACCATCGTTGACCTTGCCCAAGCGTCGAACCGAAGCAGTAAAGAAATACTTCTGTACACGCGTGAAACGAAAAGGAGGGAAATCCTGTGGCTTCTGCGTGGCATTGAGATGAGATGAAAGTAACTGTTTATAGCGTATGGGTCCCACAAAAGCGACATCTACACTACGGCTGCCGAACCAAACTAGAATGCCATCCTTTCCGAACCATTTGGTTCGTGCGGAACACTAGAGGTGTCCTAAACATACTCATGATGGCTCGACTCACTTCAAGGAACCGTTAGAGCATGACCGCTGTGTGGCTCTGTCTACACGCAAGCCATCTACTTCAACACTACTACAGCGAGCATTTTTAGGGGCAGATCTACAGCCACTGTAAGGGCGGGTGGCCATACCACCCCTCCAATGGGGCTTTTATAAATCAGCTCACTTTAGGGGCGGTTGGCCAAACCACACTTAGACACCGCCCTTATGGAAATAGTATTTGTAAGGGTTGTATCTAAGGGTGGCTGGTGATCCAACCGCTCTTATAAATTATTTTTAGATTTCATTTTTCAAAATTCAAAATAAATATAAAAAAATATGTTAATCCCAAGAAGCCCCATACGGTGAATCAACAACCACCACTAGCCATGCGGCTGACGGACTTCGAACCCGCAACATCCTCCTCGCGTGAAACCTCCCTTCCACTACACTATACACTCATAAAAGTGAATAACTCATTTTGGATCACCACATATTATATGAATGCGAGTTAAAATTGACTATTTAGAGCCCTAAACGACTTCAAATCAAAAGATCACAACTACAAAGTTACATAACATTTCAAGATCTATAATTTTTATTTAGGGACGTTTATGAAATTTGAATTTCAAATTGGAGAGATTTGGACATAGTTTTTGCATGACAAGATAATATCAAATTTAAAAGTGGTTAACTACAAAGCTTCATAACTTTTTTAGATCTATAACTCTTATTTAGGAAGTTTTTCCATTCGAGGTTGTTTGGAAAATTTAAATTTCAAAATTTAGACATTCGACCCCACATTTTGAGGCATCAAGTAAAGTTAAATTAAAAAGTTGTTAACAACAAAAAATTATAACTTTTGAAGATCTACATTTTTATATAGGCCATTTTTAAAAAATTTAACTTTTTCGTATCTGATTTTAATATTCGGCGTCTCTTTGTAGGTGGGCTCAATATAGAGTCGCTCTTACAAATACCTCTGTAAGGGCGGCCGGTGATCCAAACGCCTTTACAAATGGTATTATCGTACAAAATGGCATTTTCAAGGGCAGCTCTATATTGAGCCCCCTACAAATAGTCGGCCCACTATAGGAGCGGCTTAATCACCAGCCCCCTACAATGGAATGGGGTTAGTTCTTACAAATCGTTTTTGTTGTAGTGTGAGATTCCTTGCTCAGACGTAGCACCGTGTGAGACACACATGCCGCTGCACGTTCCAACGGGTCCTTGGATGCGAAGCCCGTGGCTTGACCTTCACCAAGCCTTCTCCATGTCACCTTCATCACGTGGATGTCACAAACTAAGGCAAACATATCACACGAAATTGTGTTGTCAATCACACATCACTCAACGGTCGAACCGACCTTGGTTCCTCGTCCCTGCACGTCCAAAATTTTTACGTGGAGCAACGAACAAAATGATCCAACATTCACCAGCATTGGTTGCATATATCTGCATCGCTGAATGGCACCTTTTATTTCCTAACACCGACCTGCAGGCCCTGCCTCTACTAGAATCTTGCCCTTTGCCAAGTGTCAACATCTTCGCTGAGTGTATTTTTATGAGGCACTCGACAAAAACCATATTTTCAGTGCCAAAAAAAACAAAAAAATCACACTTTCGGCAAAGCCACACTTGGCCAACATGGCTTTGGCAAGTGTTTTTTTTTTGGCACTCAGCAAAATGCATCTTTGCCAAGTGTTTTTCTTTTGCAATCGACATAGATGTATTTTGTCTAGTGTTTTTTTTTCTTTTTTTTTTTTTCTGAGTACGTGCAAAATGCATCTTTGTCGAGTTGTTTTTTGGCACTCAACAAAGAGCCATTTGTCCATGTGTCTATTTTTTTGCCACAGTTTTTCAAAGCCCTTTTCGATGGCATGAACAAATTTAAATGAAAAAGTTTACAACTACAAAGTTGTACAACTTCTCAAAATCAATATTGTTTATTTTGGTAATTTATTCATGTAATAAAGGATAGTAATGTTGCTCATAAAATATACATCTTTCCCATATATCTCATATAGTTTCATGAAACTACAAGAGAGATATATAAAATTTGTGAACAATGTTACTAGCACTATGTCGGATGAACAATTTATCGAAATAAACTTTGTAATTCTTGATAAGTTATGAAACTTTATAGTTGGCAATGTTTGATTTAAAATCATCCATGTTATGCAAAGCTACGTTTGAATTTCAAAATTTAAACGATCTCGGATGGAGAAAACTTGTGAATAAAAATGGTAAATCTCAAAAACTTATGAAACTTTCTAGTTGGGCCGAAACGTAACCTAGTCACAAGTAATAGTGTGGTGCCCTACTATAGTAGGAACACACGAGGAGAGTTTTTGGTTCAAATTCCGTTGGCCACATGTCACGACCACGACGGGGAGGCGGTGGCGACAAGGGGCCCACGCCTGGGGGGCGGCGGTGTGCGTGGAGAGAGGGCAACATGGCGCAGGGAGGAGGGGGCAGCGGCTAGGGCAGGAGAGAAGGGAAATATTTTCTTTATTGCTTGCCCCTAAAAGATTACAGACCCCTTACTTATATAGCCCTCCTATGAGACTTGTATCTCAAGCAATCTCTAAAGGTTTCCTTATATTTACTGAAATACCTTTTACAAGCAATCTCCTATCGTTTTTCCTAATAGTAGACCCCCTTATAGATTGAGAATATCTCCTTCACACCAAAAGTCCTAAATTACCGTAACAAACTCCTGCACTAATTTCTGAAAAATCCGCGGAAGGGCGGCGGCAGCGGGAGGCCGCGCGCCTGGCCGCGAGCCCTTGGGCCGCACCTTACGGGCCCTATCGCCCGGGTGTGACATCTCCCCGCCTTCTCCGGCGGCGCTGGATAAAGTCCATTCTGTGACACTGCAGCAAGATCTGGGGTACCTGGCATGATGAGCTCGACGCGTAGAACCAAACGTCCATGAGCTGGATTGGCAAGGATCATGTTCTCCCTACAAGCCGCAAGTAGAAGCTCCCTTGGGACTCCAGCTTCCAGGTGCTGATGGAGCATGTCACAAGGGGGCGCTCAAGAACATGTAGCGATCCAGCGGTGGTGTTGTGATGAGACGGGCATGGGGCACTAGGTAGTAACATTGTCGCAAGTCGGCGGGAAGCTACAAAGATTGAGCATCGTCTCGTACATGAAGGAGCCGATGTCAAACATACAAGAAGAGAGCTGGTGTGTCTCCTTGTCGGCATCGTAGTGAATGTAGACGTTAACGACGCTAAAGAACTGACGATCCATATTGTCGAAGAAGATGACGCGGGCTGCACCGACATGGTGGTGCCGTGGCCACACGCCACCAAGCATGATGGCTATTGGTGCTACGGTCGTTGGTGGTGCGGTGTAGGCGCCTAGAGTGAGGTAGTTGGTCCGACGAATCCCACCTTGAAGCAGAGCGTCCAACAGGTACGATAGTAGTGCTGAGGATTCTTTAAGGTAGAAGCGACCATCAAATAGGTGGAATCCATTTTCCAGCATCCCTGCCGGAGTGGCGACGCCCGTAGTGACGTCGAGGGCTATCCGGCGTAGGTGGTGGTCCTCAAGTGTCGCCTAACGTAGCTTCACGAAGACGCCTGATGATGTGTCATAGAGGTTGAGGGCACTGGCTTGCCTCAGGCGCTTGCCAAGACATGGAGCATAGCCGCGCGGGACCGACCTAGTTTCAGGCCGAGGGGCGACTGGGTGGCTCTAGGTCACGCGCGGGCGGCGCCTACACGAATGTCCTGGCCTACCCCTACCTGTAGTACGTTAGCTCGTGCGATGCGATGTCCCAAGTCACGTTCCCCTAGCTTGCCAGCCATGGCATGCCCAGGATGACGTCGATGTCGCTGCCGATGTGGAGGACGTAGGCATCGATGTCGAAGATGTCTGCGTCGATAAGGACTGGAACGTCGTATCCCGCTGCATGGCATGTAGAAGTAGCGCCTGTGCCAGCTGTGACTGACACCTGAATGGTTGTGTGCGTATTCCAGCTATATCCACCACGTGAGGATCGATGTAATTGTGCGTGGCTCCCGAATCAACGACGATGCTTACACGATTAGCGAAAAATCACCCCAATCGGTGGAGAGAGTGAACACCACGTCTGGGAGAGTCGGGATCCCGATGAGGATCCTCAAGTTGGCGCTATCGGCACCATCGACGCGATGGCGCCATCCTTGTCGTCATCATTGTCGTTGAAGACCATGATGTCGTAGAGTGCTTGCACTTGTGACTGCGCGAGAAGGGCTCGTCATAGTTGAAGCACAGTCCCGCCTTGCGTCATTCGGTCATCTCCTCCGGGGTCATCCGCTTGAATGGCCGAGTCGAAGTAGCCATTGTTAGAGTCGTTGATAGTGTGGTGTTGCAGGTGGCGCCAGAAGTGGCGCCTTTGCCTCTCTCTGCCGTCTTGCCGGGGTTGTACAGGATGTCAAGTCGTCGTTCGTACGCCCTAGCGAGAGACACGGTCGTCTCCGTGTCTTTGGGGTTCTGGAGCTCAACGTTAGTCTTTAGCGGTTCACCCAGTCCCGCTATGTAGATGTTGACCTGCTGCTGATCGTCGAGGTGCCCAGCGCGTGCCACGTGCGCTAGGAACTGCTCTGTGTACTCGTCAACGGTGCATGTCTTGCGAAGAGATGCCAGCTCGCCTAGCGGGATGCGTCAAGTAGGTGGACCAAAGCGCTCGTTGACATACCGGGCGAAGCAAGCCCAATCTGTCACCGGCTTCTCCTGGGATAATCTCATGTACCACTGTTGTGCTCCCCCTGTGAGATGGTAAGATGCATACCAGACTTGATCTGTAGCTGGCGTACCATGACCACTGAAAAACTGTTCGCAGCGGTTGATCCAGGGTAGGGGATCCTCCTTGCCATTGTTTGTCAGAAAAAACAGCTCGTGCGCACGAGGAGCTAGCCTGGGAAAGTGATTTGGAGGAGCAACCAGGAGGGGGCTGGTGTACTTCAGGGGGTGGCACTCCTGGTGCTGGCGCCAGCGCTGGTCCCATCATGGCGACCAGCCTGGTCTCCAGGTCTACTGCGATCTCCGGTTTGGTGGATATCTTGGCACCCTCCAAATAGCCCTTGAGGAAGGCTCATGCGGAGTTCTCCTTGGCTATCTTCATCTCCTTCTCCAACTTGGTCACTATCTTGCGCTTGCGTTCCTCCAATAGATCGATACCGGAGAGGATGGAGCATTGATCGGCGAAATGTGTCTAGGCGCTTTGTGATCGTGGTGAACTGCTTGGATAGATCTTGCGAAGCTTCTTCGAATCAGCGTCCATGGTGGTAGGTGGATCGTAGTGGCCTCCGGATACCAGCTGTCACAACCGCGATGGGCCGGCGCGCAACCCGGGGGCCGGTCTTTGGCTGGCGGCGCTGAGGGGGGGCGGCACGGCGCATGGAGGAGGGGGGTGGCGGCCAGGGCGTAGAGACGGAAATATTTTCTTTATTGCTTGCCCCTAAAAAGATTACAAACCCCTTACTTATATAGCCCTCTCCTATGACTTGTATCTCAAGCAATCTCTAAAGGTTTTCTTATATTTCCGAATATCTTTTACAAGCAATCTCTTATTCTTTTCCTAATAGAAGACCCCCTTATAAATTGAGAATATCTCTTTCACACCAAAAAGTCCTAAAGTACCCTAACCAAACTCCTGCACTAATTTCCAAAAAATCCGCGGAAGAGCGGCGGCGGGAGGCCGTGCACGCCGGGCCTGGGGGCGCCGCCCCTGTCGTCCGTGGGCCCCTTGGCCCCTGTCGCCTGGGGTGTGACACTGCATAACCACCAAAACTCATGAAAATGTGACTTCGACGGAGACCAGCACGACGATGGCAGTTGGGCCTCCTCGAAAAAGAGTATATATTTTTTGCTATTTTTTTCGTTTGTTTATTTTTCCTTTGTTGAGAGATTTTCGGCACTCGTCAAAGCGCCCTTTGCCTATCTCTTTTTTTGTTGAGTGCTGCATATATTTTTATATTTTCAATAATATGCAATGCTTGATTCGGTACATGCTCGGTTGTTTTTTTCAATTTTTTCTTTGCCGAGTGTTATTTGGCACTTGGCAAAGCACCCTTTATCGACTTGTTTCTTGCCGAGCCCCATGTCCATGTTCACTTTCCAGTAGTGTGCCAGCTGTTAGTTCCGACCATGCTCCGCCCTGGCGAGGCACCGGACCATGAACACGCTGAGGGAATGGCAAGGGAGCCGAGCCTGCAACGTGGCGGCCGACCGATCGACTGCCGCGATGACGGAGCCCCCGCCCACACGCCCCGTACCGCGGGCCGCCTTCGGTCGACACATCAAGGATCTGCGAGCTTCCCACAGCGGTTCGGACCGCCGAGCAAGGTCGTGACAAACGCCGCGAGCAATGTCGCCAGGTACACACGGCAGATTCAGACCCCCTCAGTGTGGCTCGATGACTACTGGCTTGCCTGACGGGTCGGCGGTGCGACCGATGGTAACTTAGTATCCAGGACCTGCCAATTTCCTTGGTGCAGAACGTCGGAGCATGGCTCGAGTACTGGAGGAGACATGCCTTTCTTGCCTTTCTTTATGCAACCATTGTCGTCATTAGAGTGTGGTTTGGCTTCTGAACAATGGACTGAAGCTAGAACTCACTGCAGTTTCAAGCTAGAACTCACTGAAGTTTTAGCCTGATTCATGGGACTGTCGGTTCAAGCTTTTGTTCCTTTTGAGAAGGATATATATACAGAGGACATTAAAATTCCAGAGAAGGATTTGATAGAATCTGTAATAGAAAACTTGCAATCAAATGCACAATTCAGAGGTGAAGAAGCACGGATGTCGATAACAAGATCATGTCATTTAGGTGATTCTATAATCAATACATGTGTGTACATCGTTACGCGCAGAGTTTAGACAACATCTGCCAAATTTAGGGAAACCAATTGATTAATTGCGTCATATATAGAAAAGACAACATCTTGAACTCCCAAAACACGCAATAAGTCCCCTATTACATTCTCAGATAATATCTATCTAGTATCTAGCTGCAATCAGTTGTAGGCACGGTGACGCTGGCTGCAGCTGCTCTGGCTCCTCTGGTACGGGTGATGGCGGCGGCGCAGTTGAGACGTGCGCGATTCGCCGTCGGACACCGGCGGAGACGGAGGCGGCATGCTGGGGTATACCCCGGTGTGGCGGTGCACTTGCCGCGCCGGCGAGGACTCTCAGGCGTGTAGTACGGCGAGTCAAAACACCGAAAGGACTCAGCGGTGACCACTCTGGGGTGCCAGGCATGTACACCGGAGTGGCCACGTGCCGGCGACACCAGGGAAGAGTCTAAGATGTATAGTCCGGCGAGTGAGAACACCCTAAAGGACTCAGCGGTCAGTACTCTGGGCCACCAGGTATGTACTCTGGAGTGGCCACACGCCAGCCGCACCTAGGAGTAGTCTCAGGCGTGTAGTCCAACGATCTAGAATACCACAAAGGACTCAGTGGTGAGTACTCTGGGCTGCCAGGCATGTACTCCGGAGTGGCTACGCGCCGGCCGCAGCTCGGAGGAGCTGCAGACATGTTGTCCGGCGGTCCAGAACACCATAAAGGACTCAGTGGTGAGTACTCTGGGCTGCCAGACATGTACTCCGGAGTCACCACGTACCGGCCGCACCAGGGAGGAGTCTCAGGCGTGTAGTCCGGCGATCTAGAATACCACAAAGGACTCAGTGGTGAGTACTCTGGGTTGGCAGGCATGTACTCCGGAGTGGCTACGCGCCGGCCGCACCAAGGAAGAGTCTCAGACGTGTAGTCCGACGATCCAGAACACCATAAAGGGCTCAGTGGGGAGTACTCTGGGCTACCAGACATGTACTCCGGAGTTGCCACGTGCCGGCCGTACCAGGGAGGAGTCTCACGTGTGTAGTCCAGCGATCCAGAACACCGTGAAGGACTCATGGGTGTGTACTTCAGGGACGTGGCGCGGCGCGAAGGGCTGGACAAAGTGTAGTCTGGAGCCACGACTCGCTGAGATGACGGCGACTGGGGCGTGTACTCCGGTGATGGGGCACGTGGCGAGTACCCCGGAGACGACGAAGGGCAGCAGAACATCTCCCCGTCGCTGATAACGTCGAAGTAGCTCGGTGAAGATCCAGGAGTCTCGGGCGTGTACTCCGGAGTGGCGGCCATGTAGTCCGGAGACGCAGATCGCGGCCACGGCGCCAGGGGCGTGTACTCGGCGTCGACACCGGCCTCGACACGGCGTCTGGTGAGCAGCCCGGGAACGACGACCAGTGGATGAACCTGAACCTCCCTCCGCCGTTGCCACGCATGTCCGCGTCCACGATGGAAGGCCCGCTGGATGACGTCGAGAAGCAGGAAGTGGCGGCCGATCTAGAGGCAGAGGAGGGGAACATAGAGCGACTCGATCGGGGAAGATCGAGAACATATATAGAGCGACAGGTTGGGTTTCGTTTTGGCGCTATAGCAGCGGTCGATGGTGAAGAACGGGTAGTTTGGAGGATGGGGTTGCTATGGATCGGCGCCGGCAAAATAGGCCTTGGTCGCGTGGCCTTGGCCGTGTCCGACTCAACTCAAATTTATGGCGGGGCGGCGCCATACCTAGCACGAGTCTGTTCACCCCAATGGCCCAATCGAATGGACACGAGTGGTTACGTTGCTGCACAATACCATGGACTATACAACAAATTTTCATGGTGCGGTTTCTAGGAGAGATGGACCGATCGGTAAAAAAACCTTGCGGAAGGCCGTATTGTATTGCTGAATTCCACGCACTATCCGAGTGTCAAGGTGACAAGGAACTACAGCGAACCTTCCAGTTTGGCCTTCAAACATGTCACTTTACTATCTGGTTACAAACCAGTTTCTCCATTTCTAAGAATCCAAGAATCTGGCTCAACCTATCTAATGCCGGTCTTTGCCTAAACATTGTTCATTAACTACGAACATTGGTATTTATATAGATATAGAAACTAGAATCCAAACAGCCCCACCCAATTTTTATTTAGAAACCATACCAACAAACAAGTTTATAAGAATCTAGAACCAATCCAAATAGGGATTACTTTAACATGGCCTCATGTGAAGGCTTTCTCAGGAAAGACACAAATTATTTTGGAAAAAGTCTATTTATTACCTCCTTCAAAACTTACTGTTGTCCGTATTTTACCCTTGATTTATAAAAGCGGAATGTTTTTTGTCCAATTTTGAAAACTGTTCATTTTCCCTCTTTACTCGGTTCGGTTTTGAGGGCCGTGTTCGCAAACATAGCACCACGACAGCTATCCTACTTGGCACCATGTTAGCTACGAGGTTGGTAAATGAACAATAGGTCAAGTTGTCAACAAATCTTTATAAACAATATATTTTAATCTTAGAAAATTTGTTTTAGCTTGACAAAATTTATGAAAGCAGTATTTCAATTTTTTTTGTCATCTGGACTTCATGAAAAAAATTGTCTACTCGACTTTGTAAAAAATATAATTGGTTGATGTTATCAACCCGAATGACTGAAAAGTCTAAGTGACTTCGACAAGAAAACAAGTGTTGCCCCTACCTCATAATGATCCTATTAGAAGAAGAAAATTTATGTTCATGTTCTTGAACTTTAGTAAATTTATGTTCATGTTCTTGAATTTTAGTATTTAAGTAATTATTTTTGTACTAAAAACCAACAACCCATATTTCATGATGGTGGAATTTATCTCTCACGAAAATGATCACTCTCTCATGAAAATAAGTTTTCATGGGGGTATTTATATACTCTCACGAAAACAACTAATTTTCATGATGGTGTGTGGAGTACACTCATAAAAATTAAGTTTTTGTAGCTGGACTTACATCACTCTCACGAAAATAATATTTTCATGAGAGTGTGTATTTCACTCTCACGAAACAATTGTCCGTCTCCCGAAACATCCATTTTCAGGTAGTGAATGTTCTAGAGCATTTCCTGTCTCAAATTACCTGTAGCTGGGTTTGTTTCAAGTTTCAACAGTGGTAGTTGGTACCATCTTGTTTGTTTTCTTTATAATCCATTAGTAGTTGATATATTAACCCCAAATCCCGAATTCTGCATAAGGTATCCTCTTTTTTCACCCCAATCCTCTTGTTTTTTTAATTGCAAGTTTCTTCACCAATTTTTGTAGTGCTTAATACTGCTTTTGGTTGGTCCTTTAAGACATCAACATATGAATATGCACTATGCAGAAGATCACCTACACGTGCTCTACAATTAGAATGCAGGACAGTGCCCTGGGTATCACATACCCCCTCCCCTATTGGTTGTTAGCTCCAACGATGCACCGTTGGCCAGCTCTGTACTTCATTTTGGCTACATAATGTTTTCTCCAGTGTACACTACACTACTAGAGGTCTATATATACTTCATAACCAAAGCTTAATTTTGTTCAGCAAGCCAAGTTTCTTTGCCTTGGAGCATATTGGAACCTGTAGCTTCAGGATTTGAGAGTGAGCTGGGAAGAGGAAGAGAGGGTCTAAGAGCTGTAGGAATGGGAACATAGCGAAAATTCTATTCTGTTTGTTTCCTTCTCCAACAACAGAGATGGAAGCTTGTTTAGGTGTTTCCGATGCCTCCCATTCCTATCGTTCTTAAGAGCTCCATCCTTTTCCGTTTTGCTTTCCGTTAATTGTTTTATTAGATAGCCAAGCTCCTCACTTATTTGGATGATTTGAACTTGAGAGGGTGAGCAGGGAAAAAGGAAGAAAAGTGGGTCTTAGAGCAATGGACCTTTCCTGATGCCTCCCATGCCTATCGTTCTTAGGTGCGCCTTCCTCTTCCTTTTGGTTCACAAGACACAGGTTGAGTGGTTTGTTTTCATTACTCATTTGCATTTTCTATTTTATGTTTGTTTTGTAATGCCTTAGGAGATGAATAATTAACATGATGATTTTGCTTTCTGGTGTGCTTCCGATTTCATATTCTTTCGCATGTTTAATCACATATAAGTTAAACGTTATGGATTAGCTGGATAGCAAATGGTTCAAGTTTCACACTCTACTAGCACAATTATACAACTGCTTAACATTGACTGTTTTTAACATGAATATGTCTTACACCAACATTTATCAGCTAGCATATGAAGTAAGAAAACTGGCTAGCAGATCCTCGAACTTAACATAGGGACGCAAAAAGGTAATTTGGTGGAACATATGATGGCTTGTATTTGCCGCCAAATTCTTTTTTTTAGCTAAGGACTGCGAAGAGAATACAGAGAAACAAACATGGTGAAAGCTTGACATGGACATTGTACTCTGACTCTAGCAAAAGAAAATTGTCAACCACCCTGCCCAATTTGAACCAAATGCACTTTTTTAATGCAGCTATTAGAAGGAAATTATTCTCGAAAGGGTTACAACACAAGCAGACTAGCTGCCCTCAGGCGCTTGCCAAGACCATCCAACAATGCCGGTGTTTCTCTATGGAGAAAGTAAGTATAACCAGAAGGTTCAAACTAGCAGACTACACCCCGAGAGAAAATTGTGAGAACAGCAGAGGACAACTACACAGCAGGGGGGCGTCTCCCCCTTTGTTTTTCGGTTAAAAAACACAGGCATGGGCATAGCAACCAAATGGACCATTGGTCCAGGTAATTTTACATTACAAGAAACAAACATGGTGAGTAGAAGATTTATGACTGATTGCATCTCCTCTCATCGCAGTGTTTGGTAGTGTGGTACTTTCTTTTGTAAATACACAGAGCTTAGGAATTAGTTTTTTTTTTTTGGCATGCCTCAATCCTTTTAAAGTTGAGATTATGGCTTTGCTAGCTAGCTAGCCCACTTGTTTAGTCTGTCTAAATATATTTTTGATCTACACATAATTAAGTTTTTGATTCCACTAGCAACTGCTCAACCTGAACATACCTCGTTAAGTCATTATACATAAACAATCTTGCAGTAAGAACACAAATAATATTAATTTGTGAAACTTATTGTGTATCTTCATACGGCAGACCATCTTTCAGCGGATTGCAAAGAAAGTGAATATCAGACAAAGATGGGACTCGCATGATCAAGGTGAGCATTATTGGGTATCTGCAGAGCACAGACCAACAAACACTAATTGGCCTGAAACTAATATATTTTAAAAACAAACGAGCTGTTCCTACCAATTTCATCCATGCATAGGTATCAACAACCAAATGGACAAATGCTCCAGGTAAATTAGCAAGTATGGAAACGGAATAATTTCTGTTTCCAGTGGTTTTTGATCTTCGAGTTAAATGCCAGTGTCTTTTGATCTTCGAGTTAAATGGACTGCATTTTCTTACTGTTGTCGAAATAATCTCTGTTTCCATAAAAAATGTCTTCTGTTTGAAGAAAAGGTAGACATCTTTGTGGATTGTAACAGTAAGGCTGGAACCAAATCGATGTATGTTTGTAGCACAAACTCTAAAGATGCAACCCAAGTTCTTTTAACAGAAAAGCTGGAGGTAGATAAACGAAAATGGTTTTGTCAACATCAACGTTAACATATTCATCCATGCATTACATAATCACCTCCCTCTCTTTATTTAAAAATCCAAGCAAATGCACAAAAAATCGATGATATTGAAGTCTGCCATATTGGCCTTTTGCACGTGCTCTTTAATGTTGGAAGTGTTATGGGCCCTGATAGTATCAGGTCACATGGTCCCATTGTATTCATCTGCTACGGCTCCAGGTGAGCACCATGCTCTTGCATATGGTGCTTCCATCCTTCATAGCAGAGGTCCTATATATATTTGCACTCTTTAGGCATGAAAATTCCATGAGAATTTGTGAGATGTGAAGATGAAGAGAGGTCTGCTAAGAGCAGTAGGAATAGGAACACCAAGGAATGTGAATGCCCTGATTTCTCCTTTAGCACTGGAGGTGGTATTTGGCATGACACATTCCTGATGCCTCCTATTCCTATAGTTCTTAGGTCCTCCTTCCTCTTCCTTTTCGCAAGCACAATGAGATATTGATGTCCTGCTAAAGAAAGTATAGAAATTCATTATTTAGATGAGTAGCCCCAAATGTCGTGGTAGCGAGCCAGGAAGAGGAATTGAAGTAATAGAGTGCATAGGATGGTTGCTCGACGTTTCTCATTCACACTGACCTTACGCACGCTCGTTCCTGTTGTTCTTCGTCACACATTCCTTTTCCTTGTGGCTTGTGTGATCATCCTAGCAGAGAAGACCAGAGACATGAATATACAGAAATATTTACTCCCTCCATCGCAATATATAAGGAACACATATTTGAAAATTTAAACGTCAAAAGTTCCGACACAATTTTTTAAAAAGTATGTGAGTTTAGTGATATAAAAAATGGTACCATTAAATTTGTATTCTAGTATGCATTTTTTTATTAAGATTTATATCTAGTATATTGGAGTGCATGGCTTACAAGACTGTGTCAAGTCAAATCACTGCTTGTAAAATGGGACACAATAAAACTTAACAAGTTTTTTTTTTGAGAACGTACAAGAGCTTATTGGAAACTTAGGATGGCATATAATTCTCCATGATTGCAAACTTGTCGCTTATCCTGTACTCAACTCTGCTTATTTTTGGTGAATTTTTTTTTATCTCACAAACGAAGTCGAGTTTGGATAAGATATTTACAAGGTTGTGTATCATCATATCATATACATGTCTGAATTTTTTGGTGAATTTAGATGACATTTTTGGTGTAGTTTCTATGGGTTTTCATAGCAGCTTGGTTTTAAGTAGCATACGGTGCCAATCAATTATTACAATAAAAGGTCAAATATTACAATAAAAGGCAAATGTAACGTATGATGCAATAACAGGTGTTGAAAACTGTCATATGTCCAATATGGCCCGTGTTCCCCAGCAGAGAAAATGGGTCGACAAAGGGCCTAAGGAGGAAGAGATGTTGCCGCCAGTGCGGCACGAGACGGGCCGCTTGCCATGCCCTAAGTGGCATGCGCCCTCGCCCGAGCAAGGAGGAGGAGGAGGCGCCTTGGCCACCGCCACCCCCCACTATTGCCGTCTCCAGTTACCTTAGTCCTAGTCCGATTTAGAAAGAGTCGGTTAAATGTGTCTCGACATATATACATCCTGCTGAGAGTATTAAATAACGCTAAAAATACAGCTGATTATCGTGTAGAAGTGAGTCACACATGGAATAGGACAGAGGGTTGACAAAACTTGGAGATTTTGCATCTTCATACAGTCAGTTATGGTCCAATTGAGAAAAAGTGGAAAGAAAGAAAATGTAAATAGCTATGTTATTCATATTTTTTACAACCTTCGGCATGTGATTTCTTACTCACCTTTAAAAGGGAAAAAAAACGAATTTACTGTTCAACTAATTGAGAAGGGATGCATGGAACGGCTTATCAACTGTGCAATTAATTTAGGCAACATTATCTTGACTATACAGTACGGACTGGTCAAGCATGTTGTCTTCTGGTCCATATATCGTGCTAGTTGCAATTAAAACTTGTACATGCCCGACCGTCCATTACTGTAGCTTGCAGTAGGAAAGAAAACAAAGCAGCACCGATAACTGAAGCCTTCCAATACATGTCATCTGACAGATGAGGTAGGTTTGGCGATAAAGGATTAATGTAACAGAAGTATTTTTCATCTTCAACACTTAACACTCTCTATCCCTTCATCTACCTCTTATTCACAATTCATATTGATCGACCAGCAGATTACATAGCTCACTCGCACACGTCTCATCCTGATGCCACTACACGGCCCAACTGCTTCTCTTCAGTATCTTGCTTACAGCTTACTATTGATGCCATCAGCACTGTTGACATCATCTTGACGAAGTGACATTTTCTATGATTAGTAGTGATGGACTGTTTTGTTTCAACCAAAGAAACCTAATAAAGTGTTGCATGTATTAATAGCTCAAGACATAATTCCTGGTACATCTCATCTATAAAACTTATGTTTGGAACCCCCACTAGCTAATTCTCTCGACAAGCAAGCACGCCACCCTCACCATCCCACTAACACCCTACTAGCATGCCACCTCACCAGCCCACTAACCCTTTCTTACGCCACGTCATCAATATGCCCCACATGTCTATGGGCATACAAAAGGTTATAACTCATGAACCAAAAAAATAAATCAAATTCGATTACACCATTAAATTTATTTTAATAAATCCTTTAAAACAAGATCTCACATGGATATATTTTGATAAAATTATAAGTGGGATCCGTTGGTAATGAGAAAAAATAAAACAAAAATAATAATAAAAAAAGTAAAAAAAAAAAGAAAAAAAGAAGAAAGAAAAAAGAATAAGAGGGTGATAGTAATATTGTAACTCATACAATTCTCCTTCATACCACCGACAACGCCGCGCGAATCCACTAATTTCTTATATGTTTGTGGCCACCATTCCATCTGTCTCAGGAGGCACGTTCCATGAAAGAACATGAACTACTCTTAGGCTAAGAAAGATAACCTGCACAAACATGCCTAAGGTATATAAGGGCACTCACAATGTATACTCTATCATAGAGTCGAAAACCATTTATTACCTTAGGTATTGTGGACTTGGAGTCTTGGTTTTTTTCCCATAAATACACTACCACATCAGCGCCACATCATCAAAATACAATAAATATGAAGGTAATAAAGAAGCTTAGACTCTATGATAGAGTCTGCACTGTGAGTGCCCTAGAGGATGATTTGGAGGATACAGGGAGACGAAGCATATATATAGGTAAGCTGCTGAAGCCGAATAATGTTTCTTGAATAACACAAAAGGCTTTTTTTTGAGTAAAAATAACACAAAAGGTTTGAGCAGTTCACTTCATGTGCACATGGTCCGAGCCACCGGCTTAGACTTGGCTCAGCACTGAACCGAGTGGATATACTTGTAAAAGCGTGACAATATTGCTATATACAATAATATTCATTTGCATTTTTGTTCTTTATATATTGTCTTGGTTTAACTGTAGGATGCTGCAAATTATTGAACATTTTACTTGTTCATAATAGTTCACATATCCCGTTGGAGAGATGTATGGGTGTGATTGGTTGCCCGCACGGGGCCGTGCAAAGGGGCGTCCCCAGCTCGTGTCGTGCACTTTCCCTTTGTTTGGTTGCCCAGCCAGTACGTTTTGCCCGCATCATCTCGTTCATTTCCTCCCCTCCATCCCGGGGGCGCCATCTTCTCGAATCGAGCTTAAACTCTCCAGCCGGGATCCCTCGGTGCTTGGCGGGAACCCTAGGCGTCCTTGGCAGGAGTCCGCGCCGTCCCCGCGATAAAAGCACGCGCTCGGGTGCTGGTTAGGGTTACCGCCCCCATTTCCCTGCTCTCCAGTCTCCTGGTGCGTTCCCTCTTCCTCTCTCTCTCTCTCTCTCTCTCTCTCTCTCTCTCTCGCTGCCGGTTGTTCACCGACGTGTTCCAGTAGCGAGCATCCCTTGTTGGTGCGTCGGTGCTTCGACTGGTATAACTCCCCATTCCCCTCTCTCCTCGTACCCTGATTTGCCATGTATTTTTTATTTCCCCCACTGATTTTGGCTAGGGTTCTTGCTGGTTCCCTCAGATCTGTGCACTTGTGGTGAAGCTTTACTAGTTTCGTGCCTAAATCTATGTTGTTGGCATGTTATCTGATTAAGTTGCTACCGTTTATGATGCATGATGCGATGATATATACTGAGCTTAGTGCCTAGAGGTTGATGATTTTGCCTATGTGTGGTAGATTGGGCGCTGGATGGTCCTAGTGGCAACTGCGTCTTTATATGCCATGTTTTCCTGATTATTGCATGAATGTACCTACATTTAAATAACACCAGTGGATCATTAGGGTTGTCTCCTTCTAATATGTCCATACATATGTGATTACTTTTCTTTAGACATGGACCTCCAAGCTAGACGTCGAGCAGCAGCTGCTGTGGTGGTTGCAATTGCTTGTTGTTTTTTCACTTGGTTTAGGAGGAGAGTTGCAGATGCTCGGTCTGTTACCTATGGGCCCTTGGCTGAGAAGGACCAACAGAGGATGCACAACTTGAACTACATCCACAATTCAGAAGATGTGCATGTTGTTAACTTACTTAGGATGAGGAGGGCACCCTTTTTCTAGCTCTATGATCTTTTTAGAGCTAGAGACCTGTTAAAGGACAGCATCCATGCCACTGTTGAAGAACAAGTGGCCATGTTCTTGCATGTGGTTGGCCACAATCAGAGGTTTAGAGTTATTGACCTCACATTTAGGAGGTCAGTGGAGACCATTAGCAGCATCTTTCAGAGGGTGTTGTATGCTGTAGGAGAACTGAGAAATGAAATGGTTCTCCCACCTTCTCAAAATGTTCATCCTAGGATGCTTAGGAGCAGAAGGTGGTACCCCTACTTTAAGGGTGGTGTTGCCTTCATTCATTTGAAACTTAGCACACTTAGATGACCTTTCTTCTTTCCTTTTACTAATCTATCGATCTACTATTATCTAGGACTGCATAGGAGCAATTGATGGTACACATGTCCTAGCTATAGAGTGCCTAGGAGGATGGCACCTGCCTTTAGAGGCAGGAAACACACCACCACACAGAATGTACTAGCAGCAGTGGATTTTGATTTGAGGTTCACCTATGTGCTTGCTGGTTGGGAAGGGTCTGCACATGATGCCCTCATCTTGACAGATGCCCTTCAGAGGGAAGCTGGCCTTAGAGTCCCTCCAGGTATAATCCAATCCATTTTTCCACCATTCTTGCCATTCTTCCTAAACTATAACTCTAAACCATGCCACTGTCCCACCATTTCTAGGAAAATTCTACCTTGTGGATGTTGGCTATGCGGTTAGGCACAGGTTCTTACCTCCTTTTAGGTGGTACAAGGTACCATTTGAGGGAGTATGGCACCAACGGGCCTCAAAACCAGAGAACTCTTCAATGCGAGGCTCTTCTCTCTTAGAGTGTGGGGATCACTCCTGCCCCCTTAGCCTTCGCTCCCGGAGGAGGCGGGAAAGGGGCGAGGGCTTCCCACGGAGGTGAGACAAAAGGACGAGGAGGGCGCGGGGTGACCTCCGAGTGGCTCGACCTTCCGCTGCGCTGTTGCGGGTCGGGCCTATCGGAGGGCGCCCGAGCCTTCGAACGCGAACGGGGTGCTCCGCGTAAAGGCGGATCCGGGACAAACGTGAAAAGCGAGTAAATGGCAATCAAATTAGCCACCAACCGATCCCTTTACTCGGGCCCGTGCACTCGGTATTTATAGGAATACAAAGGGGTCGAGGGGGCTGATTTACAATTTGGTACATGGTAGGTGGGGAAACACACGCTTACAGGTGGGCCCCACAAGGGTAAGCTAGTAACTATTCGTATAGGGCTATTATGGGGAAAACACCCTCGATTCTCTCCATGCTTGGGGGCATAGGGTTTCCTTGCGCCAGCTGCCGGTTGCCTGTGTTCGCGGAGGGGGCTACTCCGGAGGTGGCCCCTCCGCTGGCTGCCTTCGCTGGATCGGGGGCCCCCTCTGGTCCTCAGCCGCAACCCGCGACAACGAAGGCTGGGCTTGCCCGAGGTGGGTGAAGCTTTGTCGCCCCGCCCTCGGCGGAGGGACCTCCGCATGTTCGACCCCTCGCAAAAACTTCGGCAAAAAACTTGTTAAGGGAGATTTGCTCTTGGCCCCCCGTAGTGAGGGCCTGCGGGGCTGCCGGGGCTGGCGAGGGTCGCCCTCCCCAACAGCAGCCCCTCGAAGGTCTGGTTCCCTCCGAGGGCGCCAGAGCAGCGAAAATACTTTCCGGAGGGTCCCGTGGGGGATAACATGTTTGCCACCAAATGGGCCCTTGCCAGCGGCGCCCCCGGCGGCTCGTGGGCCTCGCGGAGGTGGGCCTTGGCCCTTTTGTTCGCTCTCCCTATGGGTCTGTTTGGCTTGCGAGTTAGGGTTTGCTTGCTGTGATGGAACGGGGTTGGTGAGCTCTTGTGCGGCGCGGATCGTGGCGGGTTGTGCTTGTTTAGGGGGTACAGATGCCGTTCGTTTGTTTGCGTGTAACAGATCGGAGGGTTGGGCGTGTTTTTGGGATCCGAGCCCGCGATCTTGCCCCATGCCCTGGCCTATAAATACGTACGGTTGGTGGGGGTTAGGGTTTGTGCTCTCTTTTCGCCTTCACGCTCTCGCTTTCGCCTCCTGCCTCCACGCTCTTGCTCTTGCTGCTGCGCTGCCAAGGGTCCACCTGCTTCCCTCAGCGGAGGTTGCCCTGCCTTTCTAGCTTCGGGGGGTCCTTCGATGGCTCGTACCAAGGAGACGATAAGGCCGAAGACGGTTGTCGAGTGCTTCGAGTTCCCCTCGGAGCAAAGCACCGACAAGTCGTTGAAGAAGTTTTAGAAGGATCACGAGTGGTTCTCCAAGAAGCGTTTCGCGTCGAGGGCGAGACGTCCCCGTCCAAAGGCCTGGCGAGGTCGTGGTCTTCGAGGAGTTCTTCCACGCTCGGGCTCTGCTTCCCCATGTGCGAAGTTCGTGCTTTGGGGGTGTTGCGGAGGTTCAACCTCCGCTTCCACCAGCTTACGGCGTCGTGTTTCCCGCGCTTCGCGACCTACGTGTGGGCGTGCCGCTCCGTCAGGCTGGAGCCGACGGTGGATGGCTTCATTGGGTGCCACACCGTGCACTATCAGCCGCGCACCGTCAGGACGACGGAGATGGAGGTCTTCCACGCCCAGTACGGCGTGTGTAGCTTCATCCCTCGCAGTGGGGCCGCAGCTCAGTGGAGCAAGTGGGCCGCGGACTGGCTGGACCACTGGTTTTACTACCGGTTGGATGGCGCGACGGGGGCTCTACAGCGACCCGGAGTCTCTTTTCCATCGCGAAGGTGAAGCCGGTGAAGACGGGCGGAGGCGGTGAAGGAGCTGGACGCCATGCGAGCCATGTCTCGCCACGCCTAGCGTCACGAGACCTGGTGGAGGAGTTCGCGGCAGCCTGTGTCTAGACGCTGTGGTCGAAGGTGCCCCCCTCCGAGGTCGGTGGATTCGGCGGAGTATGCCCCAAGGGGTCAAGGCGGTGAAGGTCGACGTCCGAGAGGGCGTGGCTAGAGCCCTCGAGGCGACGGAGGGTGACAAGGAGGAGTTTGGCCGGATGGTCATGGCGGAGGCCGCCTGCCTGTGCCGATCTCCTCATTGGGAAGTTGGAGTCCCCCGAGGTCCGGGCGGATCCGCGCCAGCCTCGACGCCGCCGCAGGGGTGAATCGGGTCTTCGATTTGCTCGGGGTGGAGTACGACGACCGGCCAACTGCGGGCCGGCGCCGATGCTATGGAGGCGGGGAAGCGAAGCGGGGGTCCGCAAGCCCAGCTGGCGCGGGCGGTCGCTTCCGAGCCTCCGGCGGCTGGGGCGCTGCCCTCTGCCCCACACGCCGCTCGGAGGGGGCGGGTTCTTCTGCTGGGGCCCGGTCCCGGATGGCGGACCTTTGGCTACTTTCTCATCTTTGATGATGAGGAGGACGAGGCGGAGGATGCGGGGGGGCCGCGGGCGGCCGAGGAGGCGGAGTACGCGGGAAGGGGCCTCCGACGACGGCCCGGTATGAGGAGCTTGAGGAGGAGCAGGGGGGCCGTGACGGGCGGGCCCTCCATGAAGAAGAGGATGAAGGCGACGATGGCGATGCGGCACGTTGTGGATCCGCCATGGCCCTCCGACGAGAAGCGAGGTGATAGCCCCGCCCTTATCGGGCGTGTGCCATGTGTGGGCGGGGGCGCGATATTGGATGAGCCTCCGGAAGCTCCCTCCGGTAGTGGCAAGTCGCTTTTGGGGGGCGGAGGTCCCTCGACGCTGCCGCATACTGCAGAGACCATCGGCATCGACGATGTCGACGTGGAGCTGCACACGGGCGCGACTTCGCGACACCCCCTTGCCGCCTCGGAGGTGGAGCGTAGGCTCATCGGTCCGTTTTCGACCGGTGCGCCAACGAGGCGGAGATGCACGTGGCGAACCGCCCTCCGCTATCCACGAGGACATCAAGGTGAAGACGGCGGAGCTGATGGTGCTTCAGCACGGAGCGGCTATCCGCGAGGGTTGAGACGCCGTCGACCATGAGGACGCAGGAGGAAGGCCTCCAACGAGCTCAAGGGAGAGCCGGGCGGGAGGCCCAGAAGCATAAGGGAGGCCGCCAATGAGCTGGAGCGCCTGGGGAGGGAGGTGGCGGACCTCAAGGAAAGGGGCGAAGGTTCTCCAAATAGAGAACGAGCGCCTGTACAACGGAGGCGCAGGAGGCCCGCGACGCATGGGAGGCGGAGGTGAAGACCTCCCGGTGAAGAAGCTCAATGAGCTAGAGCTGTCGTGGTACGCGGAGGCGGAGGCCTTCAAGGCGGCCCCCGGGACGCGTTCTTGGGAAGTCGGGCCGCCCCTTCATCGGCGCCGCCCGAACCCGACCCTGCCCTTGTTGGCGCCCGGGATGCGCCGCGAGGTGGGGAGTTGCCCGAAGGTGGTAGCCTGCGCAGCAATTCGAGCCGAGCCGCTGCTCTCGCGCTGAGGGCGCTCCGCCATCTGGAGTGCGCGCACCGGGGAGCGCTGTCAAAGACCTGAATCAGCGCATCTCCCTAGTCCCGACGGTCGTGGCCTCGGCGGAGGAGCGGGACGCGGAACCGCGACCGCCTTAATCAAGCGCTTCTACTATGAGGGGGCGGGGCCGGCGCTCGACTCGGAAGGCTGACCTTGCCAGGAAGGTTACTTGCTGCTCGTTCGTATGTTGCTTCTCTATCTTTCTACTCATATGTCATGTTGTTTGTTTTATTGACTTGCTGTCTTGGCGTTGCCCTAGGCCGCCGTCATAGCTCCTGGCGTTGAAGGCTCCCAGGCTCTGCTCGGGAGGTGGCCCAAGATGCCGAGGTTGGGGTGCGGGTCGCCCTTTGGGCGGTTCCGGCGCCCCCCCCCCAGCCGAGGGGTGTGCGTCGGCCCTACGGCGGTCGCCTCTGCGTCGGCCGCTTCTCCGACCCCTCGCTGGCTTTGCTGCGGTCCCTCGCCCCGCAGCTTCTTTGGAGGCGGCTCCTACCGCCGTCATCCCTCCTCCCGACGCCTCCTCCGAAGACCGTGAAGTGTGCGCCTCCCCGACCTCCGGGCCGATGCTGGTGCCGATGCGGAGGTCCGGAGTCTTGAGGGGGGCTTCTTAGCTTCTTGAATGTTCATCGAATTTACATTTTGTGCTCTTTGAATGTCGAACTCGGTGGCCTTCGGCCCTTACTAGTAATGAAACGTTGTGGTTTTGGTGCCTTCGCGATGTTAAATTTCTAACGGTTGCTTACTTTCCCCGCTACGTGCTTTTCCTTGTGATTGCGTTGGTTCGGTGGGGCGATGGTTGCCGGTTTGTTTTCAGATTGGCCGCGTAGGTACCGGGGACCTGCGGAGAGTGCTCAATGTGGTTCCGCCGATGATGAACCGCCAAGACATGTTTATTTCGGGAGACTTGGGTTCACGCAATGCAGTCGCAAGCTCGGGCTGCCCTTCGAGCGGTTTTGGTGGGGCGGGGGTTCGAAGTACGACATAGCCAACTAGGCCTCGGAGACCTTTTGGCGGACTCATGACTTGACGAGTCGCCCAGTGGAGCGGGTTCTCTTGGGCGGGTCCCGGCGTGGGCGTAGCGGAGGATGATATCGAGGGCGCGGCGAGGCCGTTGCCATCGCGCTTGGCCATGCGGCTTGTTGGGTTGATCGCGAGGCCGTGTCGTTGTTCCGAAACAGAGGAAGTGGGCTTTGAGTGGAGCGATTTGTGGAGGGTCTATCGGCGACGCGTGTTAGGTGGTGATCTCCCGCCGTTTCTATCGAGCCTTCGATACGGAGGCTCCCCGTTCCAGCTTGACGAGCCATTGGAGGTGGAGGTGGTTGATGTGGAGGCATTTGTAGAGCGTGTTCTTAAAGCGTTAGTAAGGACTGTTTTTGCACGTTGTCGTGACCTCTCATGAGCGAAGATGTGTGCACGGAGGGTGAAGGACTTGTTTGTTCCCGAAGGGGCTATTGTTGGCGTTTCTTAACGCAAATAGAAAGGGTTCATAAGCGCACGGAAATGCCATTGTAGCTTTCACCCGAAGTATTCAGGGGTATCGTATTTCCACAGGGGAAGGCATGGTGTAAATGGTCTCTAATATGAACATGGACATGATAACATGACTATGCAATAGACCAAAGTTCATAACGGGGATGGAATTGTAAGTAAAGGATAACTTGACACACACACTTGAACCAATCTCAAGGATAAAGGAAAAAAGAAAGAATAAAAGAATAAACCTAACACGGAGCGGGCACATCCTAAATAGCTATATGTTAAGGAGTAGATATACATACATGTTAAAGATTCTAAGTTAAGTTAGCCATGGTCACCGTTGACTTACTTCGGCACCGACGCGCACCGTCCGCGGGTGAAACCGCATACTGGCTCTCTACCTCATACGTGGCGTGGGGGATTACAAGGGACGGACAGTGGCACCACCACCCCGCCTACCACATCATCCGCCCGTGTGAGGCAAACGAAGGCAGCCTCTAGCATAGACACCATGTCTAAGCTATGACTACTACTCTAGCGTGTCGACAAGTCTTACCCCCCCCGGTCCTTCTACTAGAGCATCCGCCACGAGGGGCGGACGGCGAACCCGCAAAAACCAACAACAACCAAGACTAGCTCAAAGTAGAAGTTAACATCTCAACTTAGCTCTTGGTCTAAACATGTATGCATGATAGATTAAGCATAAAGTTCTATATGACAAGATCATAGCATAAAAACTATATGCTAGTTCATATCCTAAGATCATATCATAAGAACTATACTCTAGTTCATAAGCATAGCTATATTGATAAATAAAGAACAAGAACAATATGAAGAACATGATGAACAATGAATTGATCATACCAAATATCTCCAAGTTGATCTTGATCTTCTATTACAACCTTGCCAAGCTCCTAATACTAACCAAAAAGTAAAATGATACAAGTAGAGGGAGAGAGGCTCTTGTGTGGTGTGTCTTGAGAATGGAGCCCTCTCTATCTATTTATACACATGAGAGGTCGGTTTTAGTCACTAATTTAGAAAGCACCTACGGAAACCGCCTATGCATGTCGGCAAGCAACCGCCGAGAAAAAAAAGCGGTGCGATTTAGGAACCGCCCGGTCCGGCCGGACCCACTTCGAATCCGGCGGACCCACTTCCGATCCGGCGGACTGGGCCCGGCCCTTCTCGTGACCGCCTTTTGGCATGTGGGCTTGTGGGCGGCCCCGATCCATAATTGTCGTGTGCTTTGGTCCACTTGTTCTTTGAAGTGGACTTTCTCTATTTCTCTTGATAGCGCATTTCGGAATATGTGTTTTGCTTTGCGCTTTCTTCTTTACTTCATGCATTTACACTTGTTTCCGATGTTTGTCCCGCAAAACATGTTTACTCGAGAAACAAGTGGAACTGGGTCATAGCATATGCATATGTGTCATAAGTATGCTTGTTTCTCCAGTTTTGGATAAAAATTGGCGGTATAAAATGGTCAATAACGACCGCCAACAAGTCCCCAAAGCTTAACCTTTGCTCGTCCCGAGCAAATAGTTAGATACTTGGTTGTTGATCGGGAGTTGCTACAATGACAATATAATTCAAGATGTATCATGTTTATAACAAAGTATTCTTCCTCTATTTAAATAAGTTGGCACCTCTTATTTCACCATTTTAATGCTCAACGTATGTGGGGCTTTTAACTTTCTCCAAGTTCTTGGGTGGTTGCAAGATAGAACGGTTGCCATAGAAACACTAATCATTCATTCTTTTGATCAACCATCTATCCGGATTTTTATTTATAAATGCTTTTGAGGAAATGTGGGCCTTTTTTTTTTTTTTTTTGGAGAGGTGGGTTCTACTCACCCTTGGACTTTTGTCCATTATTTCCTCTCTTTCATTCTTTTTTTTTTTTTTTTTGGAGATGTGGGCTCTACTCGCCCTTGGACACATGTCCATTTTTCATCTCTTCATTTCTTTTTCTCTCTCTTTTTTTTTTTGCATAGCCCATATCTCTCTCTATATTTTTTTTTCTTTTTTAAAAAAATTCGGGATGTCAAGCTTCTCTTGGAAATCTAAATTATAGTAGAATCTCTTTTGCACCATATCATATCCGGCAACAACTTAGAAAAAGGATCATGTATTTGCAAACCCACAATTCGTTTAAGTATTTCAAGGTGAGACATTATTAGCCAACAAACTTAAATATTGGGGAATACAAAGTCATAAACTAGGCACAAATAAATTATAGATAGAGCAATTATTCATCATTTCAACAGGGGAGAAACTAACATTCTTTAACACATATGAGAGTGGAATGAATATTATTATTATTATATTTTTTATCATATCTCATCATTTATAAGATAAAAAAAGATAAAAGATGTGAGATTTATGTTACCTTCGTGTTGGGAGTACTCCCCAAGCTAGCTTCGACTTACCTTTGGTTATGAATGTTGCTAGCTTGTGCACGCCATGCATTGATTCGTGATTAGTGGCGTGGTTGAAGACTCTCCCCAAGCTTGTCTTGTGATGAAATTGGAAGAACAGGACAACCATACTTGGGGTTTGAAAGGTTTTTATTTTTATTTTGTTATTATTATTATTCATATTATAAAAAAAAAAATTGGTTCACCAAACAAGATGTGATCTCCATTGTCATCTTCAGGACACACCCTCTTGAAGTTGATAAATTCCTGTTGGGGTTAGTCCATATGGTCGCCCAAATTCTACACTAGCACTCTCGGTTTAATAATCAAACTCGACTCCTTGTCTAATCTCGATTAAGGTAGACATTTTGACCTAAGCACCACGCTTAATTCAAAAAGTATATGGAAGCATGATCATACGTATAACCAAAACTTCCAAACCATAACATGCCAATATAGAAAGAGGAAGCACGAGTTGATAACAAGATTCATCCAATGGAGGTAAAGATATTGAAGGGTGAACAAAAGGATCATATTTTATTTTTATTTTATTTTTTTTTTGTTTTTTTTAACTTTTTTTTTTTTGCAAGGTAACGAAGAGGATGAGAGTGCAAACTATACGTTACCTTGTTTGGGTCCTCCCTCAAGCTAGCTCAAAGCCCATCGAAGTCGGGGTTGTACCCCCATGCTTTCTCGATTTTTCCTGCATGGTTATGATATATAGTTGATCACGAGGGACTTACCGTCCCTTGTGATTACTTCAATGGAAAACATATGCAAGAGCAGCAATTTGAGCTAGTTGTTTAGCTATCAAAAGGAGGACATTTCATTTTCATCATATATATATATATTTTTTTTTTTTGTTTTTATGATAAACCTATTATGAGCAATGATCACTACACATGCATATTATCATGAACATGTTCTAATAGATCATTCCTTTAACCAACGCCTTCCCTCGAGCAGCGGCGCCAGAAAGCTTGTTGGCGTTTCTTAACGCAAAGCGAGAAAGGGTTCCGCAAGCGCCGCGGAAATGCCATTGTAGCTTTCACCCGGAAGTATTCGTGGTATCGTATTTCCACAGGGGAAGGCATGGTGTAAATGGTCTCTAATATGAACATGGACATGATAACATGACTATGCAATAGACCAAAGTTCATAACAGGGATGGAACAGGTAAGTAAAGGATAACTTGACACACACACTTGAACCAATCTCAAGGATAAAGGAAAAAGAAAGAATAAAAGAATAAACCTAACACGGAGCGGGCATATCCTAAATAGCTATGTTATCGAGTAGATATACATACATGTTAAAGATTCTAAGTTAAGTTAGCCATGGTCACCGTTGACTTACTTCGGGCACCGGGACGCACCTGGTCCGCCAGTGTGAAACCGCATACAATCGCGACCTAGAGGAGCAGGCCTTCGCCGGGCTCTGGTGTAGCGAGGGTGGTGAGGTTCGTGAGGTACTGTTTGAGGTCTTCGAAAGCTTCTTGTTGCGGAGGCCCCCAACTGAATAGTTTTGTGCCCTTTAGTGTCTGGAAGAATGGTAACCCTCTTCGGCCGATCCGAAATGAACCTCGCCAGGCGGGAGGCGGGCCCCGCGAGCCTTTGCACCGACTTTTCGTTCTTCGGAGGCTCCATCGCTGTGATGGCTTCGATCTTCGAGGGGTTGGCTTCGATTCCTTTTACTGACACGAGATAGCCGAGTAACTTGCCCTTGCTTACTCCGAACACGCACTTGGCAGGGTTGAGCTTTAGTCTAGCTTCGTGCAGCTTGACGAAGGTTCTCTGGAGGTCCGTGATGTGGTCTTCCTTTAGCTTGCTCTGGACTACTAGGTCATCGACATAGGCCGAGATGGCGCCGTCTTCCTGAATACCTCCGCCATGTCATGCGTCGCGAAGGACGACGAGCCGGTGTTGCGTGAGGGCCTTCGCCATTCGTCCGAAGCAGTATGTTCCGAAGGGGGTTATGAAACTGGTCTTTTCCTCGTCTGCTTGGGCCATCCAGATTTGGTGGTATCCTGAGAAACAATCTAGGAGCGACAACCTCTCGCAGCCTGCTGCTGCGTCGACTAGCGAGCTGATTCGAGGGAGGGGGAAATCGTCCTTCGGACATGCTTTGTTCAGGCTGGTGAAATCCACACACAACCTCCATCCGTGGCTCCGCTTGGTCCTTACTAAGGCTTGCTTTCTTCACCATGATGACGTTGGATAACCAAGTGGGGTATTTGACCGGGCGGATGACCTCCGCATCCAGAAGGCGGTTCACCTCTGCCTGCGCTGCTATTCTCCTTTCATCTGACATCTTGCGGAGCTTCTGCTTTACGGGGGTGGCGTCTGGCCTTATGTTGAGGTGGTGCTCGATGAGATCACGGCTAACACCTTGTAAATCTTCTACGGACCAAGCGAATACGTCGGAGTTCTCGCGAGGCACCGCAGAGCTCGCCCGGAGGTCCGGGTCCAGAGTGCGATATGGTTACTTCTCTGTTCGGGTCGTAGCTAAAAAGCCTGACTTTCTTTGTTTCCTCTGCTGGTAGTGCTCGCGGGGGAGGCTCCGCGTCGCCTTATGGCTGGCTCTCTCGCCTTTCTAGTTCTTGCTCGAGGTTGTGGACATTGCGCTGTCATGGTGCGATGGCCCCCTCCGCATTTCTTGTGGCATTCTGGTCCCCGAACACGGCGATTATGTCGCCCGGGCGGAGGGCATCTTCATGCAAAGATAGCTTGGGTGGAGGATCGCGTCGAAACGTGTTGGTGACTCCGCGATCGAAGATGGCGTTGTAGTTGTAGTACATGTCCACTACGTCGAAGGTGATGTTCTCTGATCGGTGGATGGGGTCTTTTCCGAAGGAGACTGGCAGAGTGATTTTTCCGATAGTCCCTACTTGCTGCCCTCCAAAGCCAAAAAGAGGGTTTCCCGCTGGTTGTAGCATGTTCCTGTCGAGGCCCATCTTATCGAAGGTCGAGGCGAACAAGATGTCTGCGGAGCTGCCCGTGTCTACTAAGATTCTGGTAACCGTCCAGCCTCCGATGTTGGTGTCTATGACCATCGCATCGGTGTGGGGGTAGTCTCTGAGCTTCATATCGGGCGTTGAAGGTAATTGGGATATGTGACCACCGGCCGCTTACGTGGGCCCCTCCGTGCCCACATGATGGACCCTTCGATAGTGCTCCTTTCGTTTGTTTGTTGCCATGGTCTTCGTTAGAGCCCCCGTGATCGCGAGGATGACTCCGTAAGATGAGTTTGGCTTGCTGACAATTGTCTGGATTTCTTGCTTGACTGGTGGGTGTGGAGTCGGTGGTGGAGGGGGTAGCGGGGGGTGGTGGTGGTAGGGCTTGGCTATGGTAATTTGTCTGCGTAGGCTCTGGGGGGTGTGAGACCGTGTATTCTTCTTTGGTAGTAGCGTGGCTGGTGCCGGGCCGAAGGTGTTGGTGTGGAAGGCCGGGTAATGAAAGCCCGGGTGTCTTTGGGCTCCGTAATCAAAGGGAGTGAAGTCAGTAGTGGTTGGAGTGGGTGTTTGCCGGTTTCCTTGTGTGATTAATCCGCCTCACGGGAGTTCTCGCGGTTAGCTCTCTTTCCATCGCCTCTTTCCCCTTGGCGAAGTATGGGCACTGCTTGGTGTAGTGACCCTTGCCTTCTCCGCAGTAATGGCAGTAGGGTTGTTTTTGCGGAGGCCTCGCGCTGGTGTCCGTGTTTGGTCTGGGGGTTCTTGGTGGGTAGTTTTGTCTCGGGGGTGGTTGATGGGTTTTTTGTTCGGGTGGGGGGTTGTTGGCGATGGCGCCGACTCTGATGGCTTCTGGCCTTGGGTAGTTGTCTGTGCGTGGTGGGCGTTGTGCTTGGTACTGATTTTGCGGAGGTCGGAAGGCTTCTAGCTTCGCTTTGTGGCTGTTATCGGCTCTGTAGTACTTGTCCATTATCTCATGTAGCTCCGCTAGGGTTTTTGGCTGCCTTCGCTCAATCTTTGAGTGGCATGGACCCGGGCGAATGCAGGAGACTACTGCCATGATGACGCTCTGGTCGGAGACCCCCTCGGTTCTGGCCTTGGTCTGGAGGAACCTCCGCCACCATTCCTGCAGGGGCTCGTTTGGCTTCTGCACCACGTTCAAGAGTTCTGTGCTGTTGATGAGTTCGGAGTCGACGCCCTTGAAGTTTGCCCGGAGGGCGTCGCGAAGGTCGGACCAGCTCCGGATTGTGTTCGGGGGCAACGTACAGTACCATGACTGCGCCACACCTCTTGCGATGATTACGAACGATTTTGCCATTGTGGAGTGATCTCCCCCTGCTGCTTCCACTGCGGCCTCGTAGCTCATGATAAACTGCCTGGGGTTGGTGATCCCCGCATACCTCGGTAAGTGCTGGTGGCTGTAGGATGGAGGCCACTCTGCGATTTGAAGTGCGTAGGAGAGGGGGGATTTGGGGTCGTAGTGAGGGCTCTGCGGGAGCACCGCCTGGGTGAGGCACTCCGAGGCGTCTTCGATGTTAGCGCTAGGGTATAGTTGGTTGATGCGGAGGGCCGCGGGTGGTGGGTTGTGCGATGGTGGTTGGTTCTGTTGTGGTGGCGGCAGGGTTGGAGGAGGCGGGGCTTGTCCCCGAGCGAGGGGCTGCGGCTGCCCTCCGCCGTTGACTTCCTGCACTGCTTCGAGCTGCTGGTTCATCCATGCTAACTTGATCCTGGCGGCTTCAGCTTGTTCCCTGAGCGTTCGCAGGCGCTGCCTTTGATCAAGGGCCTGCAACTGCCGTCTCTTCTCTGCGATCTGGGCTTGCGACGCCCCCAGGGCCTGCTCCCCTTGCACGGTTTCCTGATCTTCATCCTCTATAGCGCTCCCAAGGAGCCCTTCGATCGGGTCTCGGGGTGTTGTTCGAATCGGCGACTCCTGATCGGATCAGGCCGAACCACCGCCACCCGCTGCGGAGCGCTCCCTGCAAGGTGGGCAGGTCCTCCTCCCTGGTGACCTCCGACACCAGCGCTATGGAGGGTCCCGGGCGGCGGGCGCCTCCGCTCGCGTACCGGGGCGCGAGCTGCTCGGGTGGGCGGTGACCACGTGGCCGACCGCTTGATGGGTTCGATCCCGCGGGGTGCCCTCGGGGCGGGGCCGCCCCGCTCTCGCATAGAGCGTCCCGTACGGGGCGAGAGACGGCATGGCTCGGCTTTTTGTGTCGGGCCCCCACGGACGGCGCCTACCGGTGGGGATTACCCCGCCCCTTAGCCTCGCTCCCTGAGGAGGCGGATTGGGGCGAGGTTCTCCCACGGAGGTGACAAAGGATCTAGGAGGGCGTTGGGTGACCCCTCCGAGTGGCTCGACTCCTTCGCGCGCGTTTGTGGGTCGGCCTGGTCTGAGACGCCCGGGCCTTTGAACGAGAACGGTGCTCCACGTAAGGCGGATCCAGAACAAATGAAAAGCGAGTAAATGGCAATCAAATTAGCCACCAACCGATCCCTTTCCTCGGGCCCGCACTCGGTATTTATAGGAATACAAGGGGTCGAGGGGCTGATTTACAATTTGGTACATGGTAGGTGGGGAAACACACGCTTACGGTGGGCCCCCCACAAGGGTAAGCTAGTAACTATTCGCATGGGGCTATTATGGGGAAAACACCCTCGATTCTCTCCATGCTTGGGGGTCGTAGGGTTTCCTTTGCCCCGCCCGCCCAGTTGCCTGTTCGCGGAGGGGGCTACTCCGGAGGTGGCCCCCTCCGGGCTGCCTCTTTGGATCGGGGCCCCTTCTCGTCCTCACCGCAACCAGCGACAACGAAGGTCGGGCTTGCCCGAGGTGGGTGAAGCTTTGTCGCCAGCGCCTCGGCCGAGGGACCTCCGCATGTTCGACCCCCGCAAAACTTCGCAAAAACTTGTTAAGGGAGATTTGCTCTTGGCCCCCCCGTGAGTGAGGCTGCTGGGGCTAGCGAGGGTCGCCCTCCCCAACATAGAGTTACAGTTGAGAGAGCTTTTGCAGCTTTGAAGAACAAATTTAGACTCCTAGATAACAATCCATTCCACCCATACAAGACCCAAATGAAACTAGTGCTAGCATGTTGTATCCTCCATAACCGGATCCCGAGACATGGTGAAGATGAACATTTCCTGCACCTAGCCACACGGGAACCAACAAACAGCATCCCTAGGAAGACAAATGTGCTAGATAATCCAGCCCTGGGTGGCACAAAGGAAGGCATGGGCTGCTGCAATGTGGGCAAACAGGAGTGCTTGTTTGTTTAAGTACTTTGTGTGATGACACTTTTAACTTAGATGAGACCTCTGGCACTTTGCAATGCTGTTACATTTATTTGGAGATTGTAATAATTTATTATTGCTTTGTTCTTCCATCTGTTCATGCCTTTTGTGTGGATGTTGGTGTGCATAGGAATGGGTGACCACATCTAGGTCATTGATGATGCTGGTCTGATTGGACAAGGTTAGGAGGATGCTCCTGTGGCTAATGGCCCAATGCAATGGACTCTAGTGAGGTCTGGGTTCATGCTTAGGAGGTTTTATGACCTAGTTGTGCAGGGTGTCAAAACTGACAAGGGCTTCAAAGAGGTCCATGTGAGGCAAGTGGCTGAGTTGTCTGAGTTTGCCGCCTTCCCTGTCTCAGTCCAGTAGATTTACAATCACCTGAGAAAGTGGAGACAGAGGTGGGTCAAGGTTGACAAACTGAGGGACCTCAGTGGTGCTCTTTGGAATGATGAGCTTCACATGATAGTGCTAGATGAGTCCCACCTGAATGGCCACACTAAGGTTGACAAACTGTATTTGTTGCCCATATGTCCTACTTGCCTAATAACTATATGTCTTTCTTTCCTAATACCTATCTGTCTTTCCTACCTAAGATCACCCTCTTGATGCTAAGTTCCTGAACACCCCTATTGAGAACTTTGTTGAGATGGAGGCCATATTTGGTGGTGTTCAGGCAACTGGAAGCTTTGCAATGGGATCTACTGAGGCTCTAGGGACTGACATGGGACACATTGATGACAATTGGGGTGAGGTTTTTGAGGTGGCTAAGACTGATGCAGACTCAGGTTTGCATCACCAGCCACCTATGTTGTTGGAATGCTGTCATGGCTAGTCAAGCTGACACCTCTGACATTCTCCCAGTTGGCTTGTGTTTGGTTATTTGGCCCGTGATGCAGCAAGATGTGTTTTGATTCTTTGATTCCATCATTTATGTTGAGGCCCCAATTGTGTTTGGTTAGTTGGCCCGTGATACAGCAAGGTGTCTACCATCATTTATGCTGAGGCCCCTTGGTTATCTGAGGCTTATTTGTTCACCAATACTTTGTTACTGCAATTTCTCATTGCTTATTCCATCTGTTTTGTAAAGGATATGGCTTGGTATTTGGTCTTCCGTGGTAGGGTACCTGGTGTCTATGCTTCTTGGGCTCTTTTGTAGTGCCCAGGTGACAGGTTTCCCAAATAGCTATCACCAAAGTTTCCCTACTCGTGAAGAAGTCATTGCTGCTTATTTGGAGTACACTGGTGGTGATCAAGTGCCTCTGTTGGTTGAACATGTGGTCGAGGCTCATGCTAAAGTGGTTTCTGGGCCACGTTTCTTGATTGTTGTTTTTGTTGTGGTTTCAGTTCTCGTGGTGGTGTTAGTTTACCTGATTATCTTGTTGTTTTCGCGCCAGTGATGTTATCAATCTGCCAACATGAATTGTACCGCCAATGACCTTGTGAGGGACTACTGATGTATCTGTCATGTCGGTTAAACTGGTAGAATTGTGTACGGTTAACTTTATGTCCTTAGATGCTCCAAGGTCATTGTCTTTGTCATATTGGCATTGAAACTGAGGCACATTTGCTCTTGTTCTTGGCTGGTCATGTTTTTGGTGGTAAACTCACCATATCGGTACAGGGGTATTGGCACCATTTGTTGCGCAAGCAACCAAACATGAATACTCAGTTCATTCAAATAAACCATACATCCTGGCAACCAAACAGAAACACTCTCATCCTGTATGAACCTCCAAAGTGCAACCAAACAGAGGTGGTTGCATGACTCTGGCCTAGATCAAGGGGGCCTAATCCCCCTTTCATCCCGGCTAAGAAGGTGCAGGGCAACCAATCACACCCTATGTAAACTGAAACCTAGCTTGATATTTTAGCATAGTGTTATTAAACTATCGTGGAAGTTTTCCTAAATAGCTATGGATTGAACTATCTCGAGATCCAACTTGATTATTTCAAAACAAAGGAGCATCCGACTTAACAAAAAGACGAACCATGTTTCGGCAGACAGAATTTTAACGACCCCCTCCGAACACCACCCACACCCTACGGCGCCACCACCATAGCTCGATCACCTTGTGACTGCTCATGCTCATCTTTGGTGAGGCTGATTTACAAGTAGGAGATATACATTGATCCAACCCTTTTAATCTTGAACATTGGGCGGTACCCTTTTAAAACCTTTTAATGAAAAAACTCCATTCGAGGCTCCAAAACCTTTCATTTGTGTACATTGTTCGAAACACTGTGATAGTGTTATTTCAAAAGGTACAAGAACATTATGAGGTTACTGCATGCCTGTTTCACCTCATCATTTATGCAACATCCGCAAAGAAATCATGAATTATGATCCGGGTTGTTACCGGAATTCGCACTGTTTTTTTACCATTGTACCAAGTAATGCTGCCAAATGTGTAATCCCCTTATAACCTCCACATAGGTGATATCTTGACCTGAAACGTATGGAATTTGGTTGCGGCATTGAATACAAGAACGGACAGTTCAACTTCGATCTTGACTCCAGCTGGGCTCTCAATGGCAGCATGGTAAACTGCATCGACCTCGCCTACATTTGTAACTGTTCTCGGTATGCTAATTGGATACCTGAGGTCTGGAACCGAGATGGATGGTAGGTTCAAGAGATACCCTGGTGCTGGTGTTTCATCACAGCATGCTGAAGTCTTGGTGACGGTGATTCATGGTGACGTATGGTTGACCAAAAGGACACGGCTGAATATACTAACAAGGCATACGAACAGTAAGATTCAGAAAGTCACGGAGGATGTCATTAACCTCACCAAAGTTTTAATGGTCCTGAGGCGGCGGGTGGATGTGAGCAATAGCAATATTGTTGTTCCTCTTGTGTATCGGCCCAATGACGACTCTCAACATCGGGCGGCGGCCGGGAATCATCACTCTCTGTCCCCATTCCGGCATGAATGGGGTAGGATCAACAAAGCGATAGGCCATCCTTGGAGTCACTATTGTAGAATTGGGGTTTTTTCGAGCCCAAGCAATGTGAGAGACTCGGGGAGGAGCACCAAGACACTTGAAGGCATACTCACTAAAGGATTTGTAGGTGATACCGGGCGAGTGGATCTTGAGAATCGTGGCTCGACGATGTCGACCTCGATGGCGACGGAGGCTCGTCGTCGAACTCGAGCAGCTATTTGCCATGTTTTGCTCGAGGGAAGAATCCACGGAACAGTAACTCGAGGAGGAATAGTTGAGAGATTTCTGGATTCCTTTATATATTCAGAAACGGAGCTATAAATGCGCCGGTTGAGGAGGTTGGTGTACCTATTGATCCCCACCGATCGCTGACTCATTGTGACGATATTGCCATGAAGTTGAAGGGCCAGAATTCCCATTAGGGAGGCGCGGTAATTGAGGGATGAATTACACCATGAAGAAATGTGACCGTGTCGAAGGCATTTGAGGCAACGGATCTGGTTGCGGCAAAGGAAAGAGGGATGGGCCGAGGAGAGGCGGTTGCACTACTAACGAATTGGTTTTGCGTGACACCTCGTTTTTTTGGGCGGGCACACGCTTTGCCCGCCACGGTTAATCGAGGGCATTTTGTGTGGCAGGTGTTTTTTATTTAGCGTGGCGGAAAAAAATGTGCGCCGTCAAAAAAAAAATTTACCGTGGGCGGGTGATATTAACAGCCCGCCACGGAAAATGCAGCGCTCAACAGGCCTCGGGAGAGGCCCGATAACATTGTCCCGTATAAATTGAGAAGTTAGGGTTTCCATCCCATTCATTTTTTTTCCTACCACCGCCGCTCCCTCACATCTCTCTGCGGAGCGACGCCCCCCCTCCCTTCCCCTCCATCCATCCGCCTCCCTCCCCGGCGCTCCCCCTCCCTTCCCGGCGCCCCCTCCCTTCCCCGACGGCGGCGGCGCGACGGCGCCCTCCCTTCCTTGACGCCGGATCTGCGGGCGGGCGGCGGCAGCTCATCGGGTCTGGCGGATCCGCCCCGAGCGGCCGGTTCCTCGATGACGGTGGCGGATGCAAGCGAGGGGCGGCGGGATCCAAGGAGGACGGATCCAACACCACCGGGCGCCGGGCGGATCCAGCACCACCGGCGCGGGCGGCGAGGGTTCACCGACGGATCCAGCGCCGCCCGGCGGATCCTAGGAGGATCCGTGGCGGCAAGGTTCACCGCGCGATCCAAGCGAGGGAGCACCGGCGGCGGATCCAGCCGGTGCGGCCTCCATCCGCGGGCGGATCCTCGTGGGCGAGGGAGCTCCACCACGACGACGGATCCGGGCGGCGGCGGTGCATCGGCGGGCGGTTCCAGAGCCGGGCTCGGTGTCGGCCCGTATGGGCTTGCAATCGGGCTCGGGCTTTTTTATTTTTTTATTTACCGTGGCGGGCACCGTAGCCCGCCACACTTAATCGCGCATTTTCCGTGACCTTTGATGGGTGACGGGCACGCTTGCCCGCCACGCAAAATCTAAATTGCCCGCCACCCAAAATCTTTTCGGTACTAGTGTTGGCACGGAGACGTTGGGGCGGCCCAGAACAAGGAAAGAGGAGATTTAAATTAGGAATAAGGCCTAGAATACCTGTCTAGTGGTTATGGCTATTTAAAATAGTAGTAACCCCCGTAATAGTAACCTCCTTATCGTGGGTTCCAAAAACTTTCCGATTTAAAGCTGGAAATTTGAAATTTGAAGTTGCCATGGATCTAGCTTCCCAAAGTTCACGACGAGTACCAATGGGGATGGAGTTAGCACCAGATAGCTGAAGATTTTGTAGATGACCACGATTCCAAATAACATGAACCCATTGAGCATCTTGTTCTTTAATCCAATTGCTATATTCAACTTTAAAATTTGGGCCACCACCATGCCAAAGGTGAAAGAAGATCTTGAAATGAGAGCAATCGAAAGATTTTAGACTAAAGACATGGAAACCGATAGCATGGCACGAGACAGAGAATCTGAAAACTCTATCACTAAGCTGAAGAACGTGAAAACCAGAAGGTGAGCCCCCAAGCACAGCTTGAAGGATTAGACTGACCGATTTTTCAGACAGACGAATGGAGCAACGACCAATGGAGATGACAAGAAAGAAAGGCTTAGCTAAAAAGGAAGGATCGAAGGAAACCATAGAGCCAAAGCGCCGGTAGATTTCTTGACTGACCACCCTTCCAGGGCGGAGGTTGAGGACAGGGGCAGCCATTTGAGGAAGGTGATCAATGCTGGGCCGGAGAGAGGAGAGCCGGCACGACGTCGGTGATCTTCATCATTGTCAGAGCACCCAACCATCTGTTTATTTTTTATGTTTTCGCTTTTTCACCTCTTGCTCATGTTCCCATCTGTCGGCCTCATTAAGTTCACTAGATAGTCATCTTAAACGAACTCCCAATCTCAGCATATTTGGACTCACACAGTCTATAAAGTTTATGTCAAGCGCACACACATACTAGTAAATAATATGGGTACTGATTGCCATCCATGTGCTTACAAGAAAGACAACCAGCAAGCTACCTGCACCAATTGCAAACAAGCCCCTACAAGCAAATCATGAGAGAAGCCAACTTGTATACAATAGGGTGATGCCATGCATTGTTCAGAAGGCAATGGTACGCTACTTGCCTACTTCCTTCCTTACGACTTTACGAGGAGGTACCCTTTTAATCTTGAACATGGGGCCGTACCCTTTTAAAACCCTCTAATGAAAAGACTCCATTCGAGGCTCCAAAAACCATTTATTTGTGTACATTGTTCGAAACACTATGATAGTGTTATTTCAAAAGGTACAACAACATTATGAGGTTACTGCATGTTTCACCTCATCATTTATGCAACATCCGCAAAGAAATCATGAATTGTGATCCGGGCTGCTACTGGAATTCGCACTGTTTTTTTACCATTGTACCAAGTAATGCTGCCAAATGTGTAATCCCCTTGTAACCTCCACATAGGTGACATCTTGACCTGAAACGTATGGACTTTGTTTGCGGCATTGAATACAAGAACGGGTGGTTCAACTTCGATCTTGACTCCAGCTGGGCTCTCAATGGCAGCATGGTAAACTGCATCAACCTCGCCTACATTTGTAACTGTTCTCGGTATGCTAATTGGATACCTGAGGTCTGGAACCGAGATGGATGGCAGGTTCAAGAGATACCCTGGTGCTGGTGTTTCATTGCAGCTTGCTGAAGTCTTGTTGATGGTGCAACCAAAGAAGTGGTTGTAATCATTCGGATCGATGTCATAAATCAGGCCGGGATCGGCTGCTCTGTTAGGGTTTATGTGCCCACCTCCATAGTCAAATGGGTCGGCGATCTTTCGAGGCAATCCTTCCGCCAGTATCGGCATTCCGTGTTCGTCAGTTACAGATGCTTCACCGTGCAAAATGAAACAAGGGTAAGACACATGCCAAGCAATAAGCCATGACTTTAGAAGTTATCTTCTAAAGCTGTTAAAATGGTTCCATCTTCCAATGAAGCGAGGTATTCGAAAGCTGTGGTTGACCTCAGTACCTGTGGTCATGATAGCGGATTTCAGTGCAGCAGGAGACCAATTTGGATGCAGAGATTTCAGCAGCGCGATGATGCCGGTTACGTGAGGGGCAGCCATTGATGTCCCTGACAAAATTTCATAGGAGTTCCCCACTGCTGCTAAGATGTTGGCTCCAGGTGCAGCTATGTCAGGCTGTTGAGGAAGCAAGAGCGGAATGAGATGGCAGGTCATGGCTAGCTAGCTTGTTAGTGCGCAGTGTCTAGCTTGTGTTACCTTAATGATATCAGCATAGTCGGGTGATGGCCCCCTCGAGGAGAATGATGCCACTTTTGGAGCCAGAATGTCTTTACCTGTAATGCTTCGGGCCGGATCAATCTTTGCCACTGGAGAGCTGCTTGAAACAACCAGAAATTCATGTCAGAAAATGTTCAGCTCACTGCGGAGTATGATCAAAAGCTTCTATTGTCCAGTAATCAGTATAGTCTTGATTAGGATTCTGAAAGTTATATATATACCTGGCGGTGTTGACGTATTTCCTGATATTTTTACCAGCCTCAATGTCCACAAGAACACATGGAATGCCACCACATGCTTGGAGAATGTCTGTCGTATATTGAACGAAAATAACACCAGAGCCCCCTCCAGCCCGGACGTTTTGTAGGGCTTCAGCGAATCTCAAGGACGGGCCATACTCCGTGGGTGAATTTGGTGTTGCACAAAGCACCATTTTCCCTTTGAAATCGGTACCGTTTAGATCACCTGCCAGGCACCTGACCACGCATGGCAACAAGTTTAATTGCTGACCAGTTCCTGAATTTATTTATGCCACATTTGCAGAAATTCAATTAATGTTTTTTACATACTGGCCACCGTCTGTAAGACTTCTGAAAATGCTCCTGGATATGTTCTTCCCTTGGTAGTAGAGCGATTGTCCCTGCAAGAACGAATAGAAATTGCTCAGGGCAAGAAACCATGGCAGGCTTGTGAGTTTGCTGTTTGTATCCCGTACATACCACGATCCGTTGCTTGTTTCCCAGCGTGATCACGGTCGGAAACGACCGATCGATTTTGCTCGCCGCAACGGTGATGACCCACGGAGACGTGTTCACAACAGTCTGCGGACTAGGCCCATCGTTCCCGCAGAGTACACGACGGTGATCCCTTTCTGAACCGCGTGCAGAGCGCCAAAGGAATTGTCGCCGAAACCACTAACGGACAGTGAGAGTACGTCCCACCCCATCGTGTATCGCGTGGTTGTCGATGGCCGCTAGCAGGGCGGCGTCGGAGCTAGAGCTTTGCCGCCTGCATCGCGCCAGAAGATTTTGTAGATGGCAATGCGGGCGTGGGGTGCGCCGCCTCGCGCAATGCCGGGGCGGCAAGGCCATGGCCACGGAAGCTGGCCCCTCCACGAAGGAGCCTGCTGCGGTGGAGGCCGT
This sequence comes from Hyparrhenia diplandra, assembly GCA_015847255.1. Lineage (NCBI taxonomy): Eukaryota > Viridiplantae > Streptophyta > Magnoliopsida > Poales > Poaceae > Hyparrhenia > Hyparrhenia diplandra. The sequence goes on along the minus strand of JADLZK010007140.1, from coordinate 2,729 downwards.
GTGCGTGCCGTGGCCGTCCGCGCCCCGGTCGAGAGGTAGTCCAGCTTGATGTCCTCCTCGGCCACTCCGGGCGTGTAGAACCGTGCGCCGATGATCTTGCGGCTGCAGTTGTTGCTGCCCCAGGCCTGTCCGAGCTGGCACACGCCTTTCCACCGTGACGCACGGGGCCGTACCCTTGGTCGCTGAAGCTTGCCGACTCTGGCCAGATACCGAATCAACAACTCCGACGATGACGTCCTCACCATATTTGCCTTTATTGACGAGGTCATTGGGCATTTGGTTGTTCGCGTCGAGGAAGTCCCAGCTTCGAGTGGTTGTCGCCCTGCACCTTCTGCTGGGTTTCACACTGATCACGTCCGGAAACTCTGCATGCATAGAGAAAAGGCGTCACAGATCGATTTTGGTAGCTGTGGAGCAATGCGACGGTAAGCATGGCTGCGAACATATGATGCTGACCTGCAAGCTGCTTAGCTTGGTCTTGAGTAAGCATGGCTGCGAACCCTGAGAAGCCATGCTTGTAGTTGTGAATCATGGAAGCCAAAGAATCCTCCATGCTGAAGTTACACGAGAAAAACACAGTTAACCTCTTGATGGCTTAACAATGCTACCGATCTTCGAGGAATGCTGGTCGGTCTAACGCTGAAAGATCGAGGGGTGCGTACCTTCCAAGAACATTGCTGAGTATATCATGGTGCGAAGCGACCACATCATTCGGGTGTCCATGTTTCACATCTCCGAGGTATACGATATAAAGCTGCAAACATAGGAGATTAAAGAAACATCAATCGTCTTTAAGCTACACCTCTCTTGCTAGTGATCAAATTAAGAACTGTGTGGAGCAATGCTTGCTTACCCTGCGAGATTCTCCATGTACTCCCGAGAACAGAATGCAGAAGCAAAGCAGTAGCGCCGAGGCCACAGGGCCACGAGATGAAGAGTAGAGTCCCATGTGTTTTGTTCTCCGATGATGTGTGTAGTTCATTGGTGTCATTAGTGCAGGAACATATATATACACCTTGTAGGAAGGTTGTGTATTCTCGGTCAACATAGAAAGAGTCAGCGAATTCTTAGCACTTTGCATATGTTTTTTGTTACGCCTCTTTCTTTCCCACCAGCTTACAACAAATACATATTGTTTTATGAGAGAGAGACGTCCTTTTCTGAAAAAATGAGAGAGACGCGTAAACCCCGTGCAGTTCATTGGTGTCATTTTCATCCTTGACACGGACACACCACTGACTAATGAATTAAGAAGAAACGGTCTGTAACTTAATTCTGAAGCATCAGGCACTACCGGATTTCAGCGATATCCCGTGCGTAGAACGTTTCCCGTGATCTGAGAGGAACAACTAGGAAGGCGTGTAGTTCCGCCCAGAGAGTGATACTTGGTCCAAACGAGCTAGTTTCACTAGAACAACTATGTCGATTTGACGAATCAAGCAATTCCTCCTGAAACTAGGAATGTCGAGCTAGTTTGTGAGCCGGGTTATGGGGTTTGTGTTGGCTTTGGTAACATCTTTGTTACCTAGTAGGTTTATAAATGTCCCAAACTGCTTCTGCTTAATGAAAAAGTGTCTGAGGCGTGATCAAAAAAAAAAAAAAAAAAAAGATGGTTCGTTCACCATCTAGCTAATTCATCACACCGAATGCATATATAGGGCATAACCCATATTGGAGCGCCATGATCCAAATGATACGGGGTTAACATGAATATTTCTGATTAATTAAGGTTTGAATAGGAAATGAGAGGATCTTAAGAATATAGAGCCAAGGGGAAGGACGAATGACTTGTACGTACTGGGGCATTTCAACCTTATGATCGAAGACAAAAGTAATAATCAATGACTAAACATACGCATAATGACTCAGCTTAAGGAAACGTTGGACCATGACCGCTTGGTCTCCACGCAGGTGTCCTCCGATCAGGCGCCCGACTCACACCGAGTCCACGCCAGCCCCACCTTTTGAGGCCCAAACTGCAAAACCCACCATGCTTGGTTTGCGGTGAAAACCCTAGAAAACCGAAATGGCATGTGTCCGACCTCACCCTGGGCATTCGGGTTACCAAATTTTTCGGTTTGGGTAGCTTTGGTAATTCAAAATTCGGGGAATGAAAATTGCTACCCGATATTAGTCCCGAAAAAATATTACCCGAAATTTTGGGTACCCAATAATCGGGTTCGGGTATACCCGATCTATCCCAATTTATAGAAAACATAAAAGTACACAAAATTTTAGTAACAATTCAAACAAAATTTCACCGGTAATTTGTGTCGAATTTCAAAAACAATTGGTGAAGAATAATATATTATAGTCACACGTTGAAACTAAGAGAATTATATTAAAATAAAGTGATAATTTCAAGTGTTTAACTAACAACACATGATAAATACGTAGTCGAAGGCAAAATTTCGGTAGTTCGAGTAATTTGGGTACTTGGCGTACATGACCCGAATTACCCAAACTAATTTCGGGTAATCAAAATCACTATCCGAACTTAGGATCGGGTACCTCGGTCCAGGTAATTCGGGTCCGATTTAGGCAGTTCGGGTACGGGTATCGGGTATCGTGGTTTTTGCCGTGGTTATCCCGACCTCCCCGCCAAGCTTGACACGCTCAACTCTTTTCATGGTCCGGCCACACGAGCCATCTACTTCGAGCTTGCCATTGCCTCCACCTGATTTGGCCAACGATCGATGCCCTCCATGCTTCCTTGCTTTGAAGTAGCA